>OY796880.1:66225289-66661621 GCA_963680785.1 Diplosoma virens
TGCAGAAACTCAGTAGTTTATAAAGCCTCCCTAAAAACTGATGAAACTGACAAGTTTTATTACGGCAGCTGCGAAACATCATTTAAACTCCGATACAATAACCATAACCAATCTTTTAAAGACAGTAGAAAAATTAACTCCACCGAACTATCTAAAGCCGTTTGGAAATTAAAACAATCAGGACTATCGCCAGAAATAAGATGGAAAATTGTGCAACACGCAACTCCATACCAATGTGGTTCAAAAACATGCAACTTATGCTTATCAGAAAAATTACAAATATTCCAGGCTGACCCAAATAAATTACTAAATAAACGCTCGGAGTTGGTCTCAAAATGTCGACATCGAAGTAAATTTAAATTACGAAGTTTTAATTACGCTGGCAGTTAATAAATATATTTAAAACTCGGTTTACCTTATTTTTACATCGCAACTTTGTCCACTTACTTGATCAGCAAATAAATTAATCCATCTCTACACCACATACTTATCGAACTAAAAATACTCTTAAATTATACCCTGTAAAAAATTTACTGTTTTAATTTTTAATTCATATCCTAATAATTGTCATTTTAAACGCATTTCTTTAGCATCTTTTTATCGTATTTCCAATGTGCAGACTATTTAATTTAATTTTAACGCATTTTTAATGCAAACTTTTTATATTTACCTATTATTTTCAAACAATAGAGCAAGCTACGTAAAAAACACTTTTTCTTTGGCAATAAAATTCATTTATCAATTAACCTGACAACCGTAGTTTTCCTCTTGTTTTTTCTTGTTGTTGTTTTACGCTTTTTCGCCGGAATTCAAGCGCTTCGTTTAAACTGTATTTTATTTATTTATTTATTTATTTATTTTGTTTTTCAGATTTTTAACCGCCCCCTGACGAGCCCAGGCAGGCGAAACAGTCTGTTGGGGCAAATAAAATTAATGTTAAATTAAAAAATTTTGTGGTCTGTGAGTTAATTATATATATATATATATATATATATTAAATTACAAAAGCCACAAAAGAGATTTTATTAAAACCTCAACAGTCTGTTTCGCCTTTACGGCTCATCAGGAGGTGATTCTGTGATGAGCCGTAAAGGCGAAACAGACTGTTGAGGTTTTAATAAAATCTCTTTTGTGGCTTTTGTAATTTACGTAATTTAATGCTCTGAGTTTTCATTGAGCTCTTTACTGACAGTCTTGCCACTTTTATTATTATTATATATATATATATATATCAAATAAGTATAGACACTGCAGATAAAATTTATTTATTAAAATTCGCGACAGTCTGTTTCACCGTAAAAACGGCTCATCAGGCGATTATATGAAATAAAAATAAATACAACAACCAAAATAAATAATCCAAGATAAATACTAATAGAATAAATATAAGAATAAAAAATAAAATAAAATAGAATATAAACGGGAAATTATACAAATTTTGTACAACTTAAAAACTATAAACAGCTATACCGTATCCAAATAAAAATAAGCGCAACTGTGCAAACGTAAAAGGATTTTTAGTGATTGACAAGGGACGCGCTATAAATTTACAGAAATCGTGACTAATCAAAAAGGTTGCAAATGATAAAAAACCGAGTTCGATGCTTGGTGAAGAATTACGTGAAGTTTTTTAATTTAAATTTGTTTTTGTGGCGTCACTTGCCGGTGAGTTCCGTTCGTTTGTTGAGAGTGCTAGGTGGATCTGGCAGGAGAATGGCTAGCTTTTTATCGAGGGAGAGATTGCACCTGGCGGCTCCGGGTTGGTAGGTACTAGATCTGGCTGAAATGCTCCATTCAACATGAGGTTCTCTCCCATTGTCCATGGCTTCCCAGAAGGCTTTCGATAGCTCGGTGGCATATCTTTTTTGCTTGTTTTTGAAAGTCTGGCGATGGTTGTAAAAACGAGATTTAAATTACGTTTCGCAGCATCCATAGTACGATTTGGGAGGATCGTTGTTATCTGTTGATATGCTAGCTTTATAAACGATAGCTTTCTTGCGACAATCGCCATTTAGAGGACATTCCGTCTTACGCCAGCAGTTGCAAGGAAGATGCTCATTGGTGTTTTTTGATGCCAAGATGGTCTTGTTGTGCCTTGATAGAATCGCTGCCATGTTCGGCATACAACTGTAGCTGATCTTCACAGTGTTTTTGTTGCAGATTTTGTGGAGGCGATGGTGGGAAGGAAAGTGCTTTTTGAGTAAATTAAGAAAAGTTCTTCCAATATTAGTTTTAACATGTTCACTGAAAGGGGGAGTTGAACCATAAAATTTTCCGTTTTCTCTTTTTCGTTTTGGCCGGTATGGTAGGACTGCTTGAATGCTGTTACTTTAATTCGTTGTGGTATCCGCTTTTTCGCATCGCCTCTTGATAATCAACAGTTGCCTTGTTAAACATGTGCTGGTTGCAGGAGAGTTGTAATAATCGTTCAGCCAGCATTGATGGTAGTTGCTTTTTGATAGAGGGAGGATGGTTCGATCTTGAATGAATATAGAGCGGGTGGTCGTTTGGTTTCCGGTATGGCCAATATTTATCAGATTGTAAATTAAATGTGACGTCAAAAAAATTTGCTTGTATAACGTTAGCATCAATAGTAATTTTCAAACCGTTTTGCTGAAAAAACTTTATAATTTTCTTTTTAATACGTTCGGTATCAGGTCCTGGGGTGTTTTCTAAAATGGCTAAGCCGTCGTCCCTGTTCAAGCCGACATTGCTTTTGCCAATAATAGATGCTAATCCGGAGAGAAGGAATAGACCAACAAGCTCGCATAATTCTGCTCCATCAAATGAACCCATAGTGACACATCAAACAGCGATCCGTTATTTTTTATTTAGGTACTATTTTTTCCAAAGAGAACAGACTTTCTGCAGTGAAAAATGATATCAGATGTATCGGAGTCAATAGTGAAGTATTGTTTTCCAAAATTAATAGCATCGGTAAGTAATTTTTTGGATATTGATGGATAGAAATCAACGATGTCAAATACGAGAAATTTAAATTTATTTTTGTTAGAAAAATTTCTAAACCACGATATTACTGCTGATGAATTGCGCCATTGTAGGAGATCGGATTTTCTTCGTATTTCTGAATTTATGGCATCTAAGAGCTTTTTACTAACTTTACCTACTGTATATTAGATTTGGCAGGGTTCATAAGCCTGCATTTTGGGATATTGATGAAATTGAAGGCCCTATTTCTAAAAGTACCTAAGTCACATTTTGAAAAAAATAAGATAAGTGAAGAAAAGTGCTTCTCTATATCCCAGAAATATTTGGACAAAAAATTGTTCTTGGATAACGTGCCTAAGTCTCATTTTGAACGAACCGAGAGTTTAAAATTTCAACGTTTTTTTCTTCTAAAAATACCTAAGTTAAACTTTTTTAAGCTAAAAATACCTAAGTCACTTGACAGCTTCAAGAACAGTGGTACATATGTCTTCCATGATCGTAATTGCAACGTAACAAAAGCAATTTTTTGAAAGCATTATAAATTTAATTTTTAGTTATTTGTGATATCATTATTGATCCATTATCATTTCATTTTAAACTCAAATTCTTATATCCTTTAAAGGGTTAGACACATTGTCTGAAGACACATTAGAGAAGCAGTCTTTGCTAAACTATATTTTTTAAAGCTTTAATTTATAAAATTTGAATTAGTAATTTTAAAAATTTGATTAAATTGAGTTGTTAGGCTAATATAACAATAACCTAAGTTGTTGCAATAAAGTATTAAAAGAAAATTCGTAAGAGGGTTTTTAAATAAGCTCATGTCGAATTATTGAAAACTAGATTGTTTTTTCAATTTTTTAACAGTTTAATGCTGCTTCTGTTATAATGTTATTAATGCTACTATTCTTTTTTTTATTGTCAAAGTTACTTTTTTGTTAAATTAAAATAAAGTTAAAAAGCTTAATAGCCAGATTAAAATTATATTTTATCATTTATTCATTATTTCTTAATTTTTTTAAGAAGTTTTTGAGAGTTAATTGATTTTTTCAAGTGATTTTTAAAATTGAAAGAAATATGGACCTACTAAAGCTAGAAAAAGAAAACTAAATCCATCTCTTTGGAAAAAATCAAAAGTCAAGGCTGCTAAAGTTCGAGGTAAGAAGACTTAATTTTAAAATTCAAGTTATTTGATTTATCCTACTTATAAAAGAGTTTTTTGGGTTCACTCAAGAAGTTACCGAAGGCGATTGTTGGGATAAAACTAACCCGAAATCTCTCTTTGAACACCAGGATAGAATAAAGAAACCAACAGAAAAAGGATCTCTTAAGCAGTGAGGCGAATGAGGTAGTTGCCTTGGACCCCCCTCGAAAATACCGCATATAGTCTCATTTTGCTGTATAAGTTTTTTTAGAGATCAATATGAAGTTGGAACAAAAAGTGGGAAATAGGAGATCGATCCGAAGTGAAGAGTTTTTTTTTAAAGATGACCATGTGTTTTGGAAAAAAATAGCAAAAAGAAAGATCAAATCAAAGTGAAGATCTTTTTTTTAGAGATCACTATGATTTTGGAAAAAAGGGGTACGAGATCAAAACCCTTTTTTATTCTAGAGTACATCCATCAAATTTTGGAAATCCTTGCCTCGGGCCCCTAACTTTGAATATCCATGACTGCTATTAAGAAACGATAGTAACCGCAGAGGAATCCGGGTTAGTTTTACAGAAAAGATTCGCTTACGGTTACTTCTTAATGGGACCTTTCTTTTGTTCTCTTTAAATTTATTAAGCAATTTGATTGAATGAGAGTAGACTTCGTGCTGTTAATCATAAGTATAAGATGAATCGAATTTAAATAATTTTTTGGAGTTTTATTTAAAAAAATTTAATTATCTTTGTAATTTTTATCTATTTGATTATTTAATTTAGATGGGATGCAAGCTTTTTTAGCCAGATTGTGCTCATTGTAGTTTGCCTTTTTTATCAATTTCAAAATTTATTACTTAAAAATTAATTAAATAGTAATGTATTTAATATTTCACTTATATATAATAAACTTATAGATTAGGGGTAAAAGAAATACTCTTAGGCTTTTTCAATTTTGCACCATATTGTTTTTATTAAAGAAAATCATTAATTGATATTTAAAACAAATCCATCATAAAAATAAAGTAATTAATTTCTGTTTTAGGTGAGCCTCATCTTTCTTATTCTGGAAAAACTATTACAGGAAAAATGCAAAATATAGTAAATTGTCGCTGTCACTGCTACTTTGAGTTGAATGACAATCAACGGAAAGAAATTTTTGAAACTTTTTATGCAATGTCAGATTATGAAATGCAAAACACTTATTTACGAGGATGCATCACAAAAAAAGCAACTGAAAATATTCGTCGACGTCCACGAACAACTTATACCAAAAAGCGCAATAGCTTTTCATACGCTATTTCTGTTGAAGACAGATCTGTAGTCGTATGCAAAGCAGTTTTTTTAGGTTTGCATGGGATTGAAGCTAGTAGATTGAGAAGAAAGGTTATAAATTTTAGTGTTGACACCAAAGATAATCGCGGTAAACATAGCAATCATCCCAAAGTAGGAGAATCAATAAAAAATTTAATTCGGAAGCATATCCAAAACTTTCCTGTCAGAGAAAGTCATTACAGTCGTAGTATTAATAGCAGGAGAAAGTATTTGGATTCATCTCTTAACGTTGCCAAAATGCATAGAATTTTTCTCATTGAACATCCAGAGTTTTCATCAGTGTGTAAATATTCCCTGTACAGCAAATTATTCAATTGAGAGTTTAATATTTCGTTTGGTTTTCCTCGAAGTGATATTTGTGATACTTGTGAAAAGCAACAGGTAGAAATCAAAGCCGCCGAATTAAATGGTAATGAAGATATCGTAAAACAAAAAAATTGAAAAATGAGCTGCACTTACATAAAGCAGATGTGTTTAATTTGCAACTTAAAGAAGCAACCAAATCTCCACTAGCCAGAGTTATTGATGGTGATACTGCGGTCATAGCAATGGATTTTCAAAAAAACTTGCCCCTTCCTTTAACAGGAGTATCCCAGGAGTTTTACAAAGGCAGCTTTGGGGCTTCATAATTTTTGCGTTCACAACTGTATTCATGAGAATGCAACAATGCATTTATATGCTGAACATTATGCTGGTAAAGGCCCTAATGAGGTGATCTCTTGCTTAGATCATTACCTATCGACTTTACCAGTAACAACAAAAAAAATTAAAAATTTTTGCTGATAACTGCTTTTCGTAAAATAAAAATAAGTATATTGTAGTTTATCTACAGTGCCTAGTTCATCAAAAATTAGAAAAAATTCAAGTTTTTTATCCACTTCCGGGACATAGCAGACTGCCCTGTGATCGCGATTTTGCTCGTATTGAAAAACGAAGAAAAAGAAAAGATAGAGTTATAAAGCCATCGGAATGGGTTAATGAAATAAAAAACACTGACATTTTAAATCCATTTCAGATAACTTATGTGGAGCATCCACTCACAGATGACCTCTCTAATGATGGTATTCCTGTTATAAAAGTAAAGGACTATAAAAAAAAATTTGATTTGTTTTTACGTCCTCCTAAAGGCATCGCTACTATAAGAGGATTGTTATTTCAAAGAGGTCAGCAGCCAATGTGTCGCTTCTCAATGATTGGTGACTGTTTGACGGAAATGTGTATATTGAAAAGAGAAAAAAAACTTAGAGAACTCCTGTGCGCATCCAAAAAATTGCTTCCTGCGTAAGCAATCTTAAAGAGTGCTGAAGTAGTAGCATAATGCTTTCTTGGTTTGGAAATACTTATTTTTGACACCCCTTAGATCCTACATACTTTTCTTGCATTTTATTTATTAAAAAATGAATATATTTTACCAATATTATTATTTAAAATTGAGTTTTTCATCTAAACTGAACTGTCAGTTTTGTAAAAAAGTGCTTAAGTCACAATTTCCAATAAAAGTACCTAAGTTAGTTTTCTAGAAAAAGTGCTTAAGTCACAATTTCCAATAAAAGTACCTAAGTCCATTTTGAAAAACAAGCTTTAATTCTTTATGACGTCATAGTTAAACACTAAAAAATTGTTGATGTAAGGAGTGATACAGATATAATATAATAAAATAGCACTTAGGGGTTTTTCATCAATACTCTGATTTGCCAGGGTTTTTGAAAACTTTAAACCTCATTTTCTCAAAACTTACATTATGTGACTTAAGTACATTTAGAAGTAAGCCCTTCAATTGTTTTTATGGTCTTTAAATGTGATAAACGCTTCTTTCTTTGTAAGTGTTTCTATCCTGTTCTCAAGTTTTAATTTTTTTGCAATTGCTTTGGCTTCATTATTAATCTTTTTTGCTGTATTGGGGTCGGTTTTTTCGTACGAAGCGGTTATATTGTCTTGCAGCAATTTGTCATATGTACGGCTGTCGACTTTGTACAGGTTGGTAGTTTTATCAGCAGGCACAAATAAAGACTCTGATATATTTATCATCTTGGCATCACTGGCTAATTGTCTTTGAAAGGGGTTGTTCACTCGTTTGAATTTTACAGATCGGGCCATTTCATAAAGGTCAGATTCAAAGCCAAGATGGAAAGTTTTTTATTTTGACCATCAAGACAACTGTAATGACGTGAAGGAGTATTTTGGATTTAAATCTGAAAATTGCCTACCTCAATGCCGCGATCTCCTTGGCTTTCAATCTGCAGTAATATCGTGGTTTAGAAATTTTATCATTTTGAAGTGTTATACAATTTCAATTTTGTTCAGTTATTATAAACGGATCTTTAAGATAAACACTTGACAATTTGTTAGTTACGTTTTGTTTCAACAACATTTTATCTTGTACATCAAATCGTTATTACAGTAGCAGCATTACGTGCTGCATCAGCATACATTTTTCCTTTTTTCTTTATTTCAACATCTTTATTTATACATTTTTGCACATCAAAGTCGTAATCACAATACATTTCAAACTGAGGAACTTTCGTACGCTGCTTGCGGTTAAACAATAGTTTAGCCGGGATCACACCAATTGTTGAGTGTGACATCGATCTATACATTCACAAAAATAAATAAATTTCAATTTGCCAGTTTTTGAGCTTTAGCTTGAGCATTTATTATACCTTTTACAAAGTGCGGTTTTGTTGTTCAACTTTCCCGTTTGCTTGAGGCCATAAAGGAGCAATGTTATGAAGCTCAATATCATTAACACGCAACTATTCTTATAATTAAGAACTTATAAATTGAGGCCCATTGTCACAAGTTATAGAAATCGGCATAAATGAGTGGCAAATATTTTCTAAAAACAAGTAAAAATTTTTACAGATGTCACTTTTTCCATAACAGCAATCTCGCAGTCGGTTTGCTTATTAGTTGACAAGTATAAAATTCTTTACGAAATTGTTTGCCATCTTTGTCAATATCAGGCCACCATACTTTACTTTGCAATCTCTTTTTTTATCATTACTATTCTAGGATGACCTTTGTGGGTTGATGTAAGTCATTAGGGATTATTATTCTAGTTTCCCGTAAAAAAATAAAACTAATCATGATTTATTTACTACGAACAGGTAAGTACGATTTACATTAAAGTTTTCGCAATCATTAGACAATATACAATTTCTTAGATTTCTTAACTCTTTATTTACGCTACTCAGTTTTTTAATTTTACATGTGTTTAAATCCATAGGCTTAACATATTTACAGTCAAGTTTACTTACTCATTAACACTATTATCATCAATACGTGCATGTCCGCTCATCTTTTTATTATACAAACGTAATAAATAATCAGGAATATTTTTGCTTTTCACAATGTAAATTGCTTATATTGATAAGGTGCAATATCAATAAGGTTTAAGCTAATTTGTTAACTAATTCAAATAAAACAAAAAGATAATATGTTTTGTTATTTTATGATTTACCAAGTAAAAGACCTCTACCTAGATATTTAAACTTTATTAAGCCTTGTAAAAAGTAGTTTTTGTCCACCAGGTAAATTTTGAAAATGACATCATTTTGCTTTTTCAGTAGAGAAAGATGGGCATGGACTCCAGAAACGCCCACTTTACATGCCACTATGCGTGCAACAGCCTTGTGTAAACTGTTAAAAATCTTAAAACTTCGGTAAAAGCAATCAATTACAGTAATGACTCTGACAAAACCAATCACGTATGGTTATGTTGTATCAAATACAAAACCTGGTAGCCAATGTTCCCATGAAATATTAGAAAAGTTTAAATTTTTTTTTTTCAAAACAAAAGCTTGTCGAGAGTTATAAGCAACGTGTACACAATCAGAAAATAAAAATTATAAATAAAATTTTATGACGCATTTGCGTGGGCAAGCAATAAAATATGCCAGCCAAAAAACTGAAATTGGTTATTTTTGAAACTAAATATTTTTTTAAGGTACGGTAAAGAATATTTTTTCCTATAAAATCTGTTAACAAAGTAATGTTGTGACTGCATAAAAATTTTTTAAACAATAATATGTTTTCATATAATGACTTTAACTGTTAAAAGGTTAAAACTATCTGCCATGTTTCAATTACACTGACTTATAAATACAGCTTAAGAACAAAGATGTTTGAGAAATTACTCATCAAAGTTAGTTAACCCTATTAAGACTGGGGGGGGCTGATTGTGCCCGCGGTGTTAAATTACTGTGTGCTGCTCAAAAACTACTCGCAGGAATTTTTTCAAATTTTATGACTTTTCCTGATTTTTATTCATCTCAAAGTTGGTGCAATTTTTGAAAAAATCGATGAAGTAATTTTGGAGTTATTAATAGTTTGTTGACACCTAGTCACTAGTTTTTTGACTATTTCATAAAACGTGAGAAAAAAGCAGCCAAAAGCGAAAAAAAGGCAAAGTGTAATCTGTTTATCAAAACAATTGAGACTGAGCGGTTCACTAACTATGTTTACTCAAACACTTTACGAGGCAATAAAACGCTTTCAATCTCATTTTCCCAGAGGAGTTGTTTTGGTTGTAAAAGCCGTAACTGTAGATTTAGATTTCTTTTCGTGTAAAATTTTTTAACAAATTCGAAAGAATCCCAAGCCCTTAATTTGGCTTTATCGTAAATGTTTATCTTACGATTAATTATACTCTTCAATACCTTTGGTATACTGTAATGCTTTGTGAAAAGGATAATTACTACTGTCGGAACTATTCAAGCTAAGGGCAAAAAAATAACAAATAAAATAAAGCAAGTGTGTAATAAAGATATTGGTTTCTATGAAGTTTTTTGGAACGAACCTCAATAAAATATCAAACTCAATTCTTTTAACCCAAAAACCACAGGAAAGCGAAATATTTCAATCTTATCGACAATGCACCCAATTTTTTATAATTCTAAAAATCAAAAAAAGAAACCGGCTTTATACAAGCTATATGATTTCTTTTCGTGTGAAATTTTCTAAAAATTTGGAAAAAATCCTAAGCTTTTAATTTGGTTTTATTAAAAAAGGTTTCAATGTATTTTGTTTATTTATTTTTCTTTGTTAATTTTGTAATATTTAATTTGTTTGAACGAATTTTTTGACAAATTCACCAATATTAAGTCAACGTTTTTAAGCAATCTATCAATATTATTTGAATATGCTGTAAAAAAATATTTTTTGACATTTTTGGCGGTCAAATGTACGAAAAGAAATCATACTTATTGATGCGCGTCAAATACTGGATTGATTATATAGGCTATTTTCTTTTGATGTACAAGTTATAAAGATCCTAAGATAATCTTGGCTCAATGCAATATCTTTTACACACCAAAGTGCAGGGACAAGTACAGATCCTTTTATTTTTTAATTAAAAATTATAAAAATACACATAATAACAAATCGGAGCATTTCGGTACGTACATTTTGACAACGAATTTTTTTATTTGGAGCCAGAAGCGCGAATCAAGGTTAATTATTGTTTCTGCCCAGCAATATTTTCCAAAAGAGGGGGAACGGAAGGCAAATAGTATCCTTTAAAATTTGCAAGTCAAAAACATTGCTTTAGACCTGTCTCTAACAATTATATTGTCTTGAATAAAATTAAATTCAACAAAAATTGTAAAATATCGATGTAGACAAGGAGTCAGCAATTCCTGTTTGGATAAGAGCGGCACAGCAAATAACAGTAAGTCAGAAAAGGGGTAAATTTCAAAAAAAGAATTTTATTGTTGAAAAACATTTTCAATAAACGTAAATTTTATTGTATTAGAGAAAAATTTTATTAAAAGCACGGTAAAGACCCCCAGAAAAAGGCAATGGTTTAGAAGTGGGGACACTGGAGGCAGATAGCGCCTTTTAAAATTTGCAAGATAGAAACATTATATTAGACCTGTTGTTATGTGAACTGATAAGGTAATGTGATTGGCTCTCAGAAATTGGTACGACGAAATACGATTGGTTCAATAGATTTGCTATACATCCCTATCATAGGATCGCGCGATGGTCACAGAATCACGCGATAGTCACAGGATCGCGCGATGGTCACAGGATTGCACGAGGCACACTTGATCTGGAATTATGGGACCTCATGTGACTTTTTGTTATATAGACCGGGGTTGAAATCGGCAACTCACATCGGTCGTGACCAGTGGGCGACAGAGTCATTTGTTTTTAACCAGACTAGAAATCTGTTTGACATATGTAGAATAATTTAATTAATGTACGCTCCGTAATGTTGTAATATCTAACCGATTTTGGTATATTTAGACAAAGGAATAATTGCATATGAAGCTTTTAACACCTTATTAACAACTCATTGACGTAATAAAACTAAACTGACTTTATGAATAAAATTCTTTGACTATTTGTAAAAGAAAGTGTTGAAATTTTTTCCTTAGTTTTTTCGAGTAAGGTCACTCAGGATTTTATACGCGCTTGAAAAAACGAGATTACACCTGTTTCCAGCAACTTATAAGTATTCTTGACAAAATTAAATTCAACAAAGATTGTAAAATATCGATTTAGACAAGGAGTCAGAAAATTTTTTTAGATAAAAACGGCTCAATAAATAACAGTAAGTTAAAAAAGAAATAAAGTTTTAAAAAATAACTTTTTTGTTGAAAAACAGTTTCAATAAACGTAAATTTTATCGTATTAAAAAAAATTTTTATTAAAAGCATAGAAACGAACCCGGGAAAAAGGGTCTTATGTTGAGTTTGAGAATAAAATTCTTATTTAGAACAAAGTGAAGAACAAACAAAAAGAAAAAATGGACTTGCATTCAAACTGTTTAGTCTTTTCAAGATAAAGGCACTTTTGGCTTATCAAATAAATGTAAGGAGCAAGGCCAAGCAACTAAAACATTAGTGCCGAATTTTACAACTTTTTTGATCTTCATTAGAATACTTCGTAAAGGTTTTTGTAATACTTTTACTTTGCGTTTATTGCAAATTCCCTTGTAATAAAAAAAGTTGTCTTTGGCTGCTCCCTTCAAGAAAAAATTTTTAGTGGCCTTGCTCAGAGCCACAAGTTGCAATTACAACGGCACAAAAATTGTGTACTATTTTATTTTCTTTTAGCTTATCTTAAAATTTCTTAATCAAGCTTTGAAGGTAGTGTTTTATTTTCTCATTATTACAATACAGCTTAGTTAATTTATTTTTTTAATTTTTCTTGATTTGTAAATTGTGTTTGATTATTTATATTATTAATGTAGAAAGCAAAATTATACCTTATAGTAGAAAGAAATATATTCTTTTTAACCTGGTTTAAGTTTTATTGGATTAGATTTCAATTTTTAAGTTTTTACTGAATTAAAAATGTCGCTAACAACTTATATGCTTGAAGAAGTAACCAAAAAAATTTTTGATGATTCTGATGGCGAAGATGATTTGCTTGATCTTGTGCCCGATTGTGACGTGGACAGCGAACAAAATTCCCAAGCATCTCTATTTACTGTCGCTGCTTTGGAAGATGAGACTCCGGATAATAATGCAAACAACGAAATTGAAGCTCTTCCGCGTAAACAAAGTCGTCTTGATCAGGATGCCAACAAAATAACTAGCATTAATACGGCTCTTTTAGAGGAGTATTACGAACCGATTGATCGTACTTCTGATGTAGAGCAGTATGAGGTCCTCACAAAAAAAGCGACCAAAGACCATCCAGAGGAAAAAATAAGGTGGACTAATATACCACCGGAAAGATTTGGTAGACAGGCTTCAAAGAATATCATACGAAATTCAAGTGGGGTAAAGCACGAATACAGAAACCGCTTAAAAATAAAGTCGTCGTGGGAATTGTTTTTTAGTTTGGACATTTTGACAATTATTGTTGATATGACAAATAAAAAAATTTCTAAAGTTAGAAATGAATTGCCTAAAAATATTTTAGACGACAACAAATACACTTTTTTACATTTAACTTCCGCGTTTGAAATGCTGGCTGTTATTGGGCTAATTTATTTGCGAGGATTACTTGGTCTTGCAAGTCATAATATTGAAATCTTATTCAATAATCTTACTGGAAATCCTATATTTGGTGCGACCATGAGTAAAAATCGATTTAAATTTCTTCTTTCTCACATTTCTTTTGATGATGCGGGTGATAGACCAGAAAGGTGGAAATACGATAGATTTGCTGCTTTTCGCAAAATTTTTGAAATATTTAATTATAATTGTGGAAGGGTTGCTGTACCAGATGACTACCTAACATTGGACGAAACACTTTATCCTATGCGAAGTAAGCTATCATTCAAACAATTTAATCCTTCAAAACCGGCTAAATACGGAATGCTTTTTCGATCTATAAATTCATCAAGATTTCCGTTCACATACACAACATCTGTTTATGCTGGAAGACCGGTAAACTATGCATCAAATAACTGCAAGTTTTATGTTTACGGCGTTGAAGAAACAGTAAAAAGCCTGGTCAAAAATCTAGAAAAAAATGCGGATCTTGCGGGAAGAAATTTATCTTACGATCGATTATACACTTCAATACCTTTGGCAAAATGGCTTTTGGAACGGAAAATTACTACCATTGGAACTATTCAAGCTAATCGCAAAGGAATACCAAGTGAAATAAAGCAAGTGCATAATAGAGATAATGGTTCTTATAAAGTATTTTGGAACGAACCTGAAAAAAACATCAATCTTAATTCTTTTATTGTAAACTTTAAAAAAACGACAGGAAAACGAAATATTTTAATTTTATCTACAATGCAACCAATTTTTGGGATTTCAAAAGATCAAAAAAAGAAACCGGCTTTATACAAGTTGTATGATTATACAAAAGGAGGTACAGACATTGTAGACCAAAAAATTAGTTTCTATTCGTGCAAAACCAAGTCTCGAAAATGGACCACAATTGCTTTTTCGTATTTGCTTGACACTTGTCGCATAAATGCAGCAAGTGTGTTTGCAATGAATAAACACACGGAGCCGCGAAAACAGAATTCGTTTGAAGTTGGCTTTAATCTTGTTTTAGAATTAGTAAAACCTTTCATCTAAAGAAGATCCAGGGAAGGTCTTAACAGTGAAATTCAACAAAAAATAAAGTTGGTACTTGGCGAAAACGTCGTCGAACCAAGTATTGATACAGCTTTCCTATCAATATTTCCTCCTCAATCAGAAAGAAAACGTCGTTGTGAAATATGTATAAAAGAAATATCAGGTCCAGGAATGAAAAAAAAGAAAGATCAATTGCCCAAACTTATCAGTCAATGCCAAAACTATGGAAAGGTAGTGTGCCAACGACATCGCTTTCAATTTTGTAATAATTGTCATTAACGTTAAATTTCTAAGCAGAACATCTTTTTACGTAAAGACTGCTTTTATCCAATAAACGCAACGATAAACTTTTTGATTGTTATTTCTATAATCAATGCTGCGTAACGGTTTTTCATTATTTGTTTGTAAGCTTTTTAATTTGCTGAATGCTGTCCAAAAAATACATATAAAAGGGAAATTGAGCGTTTCATTTATTAATAAAACCCACTAACTTTTTCTAAGTTAAAATATTTTGTTGATATTTTAATAATTGACAAATGTAAAGATTTTTTGATAAAGAGCATTAGTTTTTTGTTCTTAAAATTTTAATCCTTTTTGAATAATAAAGTTTAACAATTATTTATATTCCAACATATGATAATTAGTATGGTTTCCATAATATGTCAATTTTATCGGGGCTTCTCGGAGTATAGATAATATCAACCTCCAACAAAAAGCATAGATAAATTCACGGTAAATATTTTTCGCAATTTGTGTAAACGCTACGTAGTGTAAAGATGAATATAAAAGATTATAGTTTAATCTAGAATTGACCTTGTATTAAATTCAAAACTCTAATAGCTACATAACTTTTAGTCAAAAGATACAAACAAATAAACCAAAATTATTTTTTAAATTTGTATTAATTTATATGCAATTTGCGTCGCGTTTTCGTGATGCTGGTAGTATTTGTGAGGAGCCAACATTGCGTAACCGGTCCAAAAATCCATATAGTTTGCATTACTCTTTTTGAAAAACCTCTAAATATTTTATTTAGAGCTCTATTTCTAATACGTTCACAACGCCGGTCAGAATTCAAAAGGGTTGTTTAGAAAAAAGTAGTAAAAGAAAAGAAAAAACATTCAAAATAATAATGATTTCTGTAAAATCAAAAAAAATTGATGTAATCAAAAACAATAAATTTTAACTAAATTAGTGAATTCGAAATATTCTTTTATAGTGAAAATAATTAAAGTGAGTCTTTTGCGACGTAAAACTAAAAACATAATTTTTTGTGTAATGATTTAACTTTTTTTTATGTTATTAAGCTTATTGCTCTTAATTGTTTACAAAAAAGAAATAATTAAAAAAAAATTCTAATAAATAACAAAGATCGAATGTAAACAATAATAAAACCAGCTTTTAGCACAATTTGCTGATCCAAAATTTCCTTCTCTGTAAACTGTAACAACTTCGTCAAGTGGCACTTCTAATTTTACGACTCAATGACCTTCGACAAACAGCCGAAGTTGTTAATTCTCTCAAATCGCTCTCTCGTTTTCATCCAATTTACGAAAATTGACTACCCTTTGAAAACTCGCTTTTTCAATACCAAATAATGTTTAAATGCAACATTTAAGTATCTATATTAAAAGAGTATAAAATTTCCTTTCTATACAAACTTGAATGACAATTCTATCGCTAGAAATTGCTGAGATATAAACAAACAAACAGCGCGGGCACATTCAACCCCCCCCCCAGTCGTACAAAATTTCCAAAACGCCCAGTCTGAATAGGGTTAAGATGATATGTTAACTACCGGTAAATATGAAATGCATTTAATGCTACGGAACCTAAGTTAGTGAAAGAATTGATATAAGTTATGCTCTCACTTTTCAATCAAAGCGGAGGGTTGCTACATTAAATGTTGGAACCATGACCGGTAAAGGAAGAGAAGTGGAGGATTTTATGGAACGAAAAGGGGTGAACATATTGTGTGTGCAAGAAACCCGTTGGAAGTGGAGAGAGCAAGATGCTAGGGTGGAGGATATAAAATGTGGTACTGTGGAAGTGGAAACAAAAAGAATGGTGTAGGAATCATATTAAAAAAGGAGCATGTGGACAGGGTAGTGGAATTGTGGAGGGTAACAGATAGGAAAATATGCTTAAAGATGGAGCTTGATGGTGTTATGTTGAATGTTATCAATGCGTACGCGCCACAGGCGGGGTGCATACGTAAAAAAAGGAAACATTCTGGTTGGACCTAGATGAGACAGCGGAAAAGATACCAAGGAATGAAAGAATTGTGGTGGGTGCAGACCTGAATGGGCACGTAGGAGAAGGGAATAATGGTGATGAAGGATGCATGGGCAGACACGGATTAGGCAAAAGAAATAACGAAGAAAAAGCAGTGGTGGATTTTGCTAAAAGAAGGGAACTAGCGATCACTAACATATATTTTGTAAAGAAACCAGCACATAGAGTCACCTACAGCAGTGGCGGACGCAGTTTGCAGGTGGATTACATAATGGTGAGAAGACGAAGGATCAAGGAGGTAGTGGATACAAAAGTTGTTGTTGGTGAAAGTGTAGCAAAACAGCACAGAATAGTGGTCAGTGCAATAATTATCTGGACAAAGTGGAGACAAGCACCAAAACTAGTGAAGAGAATAAAACGATGGAAATTAAAGGACTCGAAAGTGAACAATAAATAAAGAAAGGAGAAGAAGAAGAAGAAGAATTCCAGAATGCCAGCGGACGTGCTACGCTAAGCAGCTGCGGGTGTCAGCGGACGCGTAAGGGTTAATAACATTTTAAGTTGGTTGAGCAATTTAACCATTTTTAATTGATTAGGCAAATTATTCCATAGTAAAGGACCACAAACGCTAAATTTTCGATCAACCGATTTGCAAAAGGTACGAGGAACAAAAAGAAGGTTAGCACCAGAAGAACGTAATGAGCGGGAAGATATATGCTTACAAATTAAATCTTCTAGGTACAAGGCCGTAATAGCCTTACAAAAAAGGGGGGCGCTGCAAGAAAAATAAGGGGTGTTGGCAACTTTTAGTCTTTTAACTTTTTACTGTACCAAGTTTTTTTGCCCCAAAATAAACTGATCTCTTAAAGAAAAAACTTTTGTTTTTATAAAGTGATCTCTTAAAATCACTTTCAATTCTAATCCAAAATCTTCCTTCTTTGTCTCAAAACCGAACTGTTTTCCAAAAAAAAGCATCGCTTTTAATCCAATACATGGTTCCTACTTTAGCTCTAAACTTAAGGTGCAGACCAGGAGCCACTATCATAGTGCTACTACAAAGCAATGAAACCCTATTTTCCTAAGGGAGAGCCACTTTTTGACGTATTTTCAGGATTGCCAAGTGCGACCGCGCTTTCGCTCCGTACCGAACCCATTACCGTTACAAAGGCAAAGAAACTTTAATCATCTTCAATACATGTAACAAAATTTTTAAATAATACGGAAATGGATAACTAACTAGTGTATATTTTATAACAATGGAAGTTATGCGAGTGGATATACGGGCGCAAAAAACAAGCCTCGCTGAAATATTTTGCACTTTTTGCAAGCGTGATAATCCAAAGTCAGGCTAACCATAATACACAGCATTGCAAAGAATTGAAAATTTAAAATATTCATTCAAAATTATAAATGTTCTTTGGATAATTATAATTGTTAAAATGCAAAATTAAACAAGATATAATTATTTTTCAGCCTCATAAAAAGTTGGTCAATACGCCAATTAGAATCAAATAGCTTTAAAATGTTTTATTTTCTTTTTTATCATCATTTTATAATATTTTATATATTATTAAATTCATAATTATGATTTTAAAATTTACCCGAGTTTTGGGAAGAAAGTTAAGAAATCGGAGAAAGAAAGCAAATGAAGACCTTTTTTTTAGAGAAAACCTTAGTTTTAGAACAAAACTTATGAAATCGGAGAATGAAAATAGATTAAGACCTTTTTAATGACAAACATGACGATTATTTTTAATCAATTTTTGTCAATGAAGATTTACGAATGCATTAGATAATCCGTATATGGTTAAAAAATTTTTCAAAGGGGTTGTAATGTTACATTGAGTTGTTAAAGTGGGTAGAGGTATGAAAAAGTTTGAAAATCATTGTTCTAATTTAAAAAATAAAACTACACCGAAAACTTTTCCAAAATTGTTGCGTATACTCATTATTCAAAATAAAAACTAGTTGACTTGTTAAATGATAAAGTTAATGAATTCTACAGTATTTGCTAAGTAAATTCGTAATTTGAAATTTCTCAGCTCTAAATTAACTTTAGATGTATGTTGTGGGTTAAAGCCCGTTTCCACTACAAGCGTGGAAAAGGCATTCTTTGTTTGTTTTATTGCTTTTTTTTTGCGCTCGATTCAATTTTAACCGCTCGCTTCAATCAAAGATCAATAAAAGAGAGAAAGAATGCTCTTTTCCACGCTTGTAGTGGAAATGGGCCTTTATGCTTTAGTTAAAAACGCGATTAGTTGTATTTGCTCAATAAAATTCGATTGTTTGTTTTTTTTTCAAAATTGGATGCTTAAAACTCTTGGTCCACACTAAATAATTAAATTTTTTGCGGATCACACGTGGTTCGCAATGTCAAAATTTCAAAGGCTATTTCAATTGTTCTTCTCAGCAAAAATTTCCATTGATCATCGGTCGGGCTCTAAATTTGCAAAATAAGTTTAGCATATCTCTTACTTTTATACAGTAACTTACTTTGGTACAAAACTGCTAAAAAAAATGCAAAAAAAAAGCGAAGCGTTTTATTTTTGTTTTACAAAACAATTAAGATCAAAATTGTGTGATTAAATAAATAAATAAACTCACATTACAATTTATAAGAAAGTTAATGATTGCACAAACAAACCAAATGACTCACATTAAATTAAATTTATTTAAAGCTTAATATAAAGGTTCTAGCTTCTTTTAGAAGGCAACAATAAACAAACTCTAATTAATAGGGTTCAGCTAATATATTCAATATTTTTTAACTTTTATATTCCTTTTGGAAAAAATTTTAAATGTTTTTAACAAAAACAGCGAACAAAAAAAAGTCTTTTTAAGTTTGGAAAAAACATTTGTAATAGCATTAAATTTATTTTTGTTAAAAAAATTTGGATGGCAAAATTTTTAAATTCTTTTAACCTTTTTGATCTACAAAATCTTTAAGCTTAGAACTCCCAAAGGAGTCAAATGACTTTTTTCGTTTTTTTTTTATAAAAAAAACAAACAAACATAACATAGTAGGTTGAGATTTTTTGACTTCTGCTTATTTTGGTTATTACACACTCCAATTGATTAACGAAAAATTTCAATGAAAAAGTTGTGCATTTTTGTCCAGTTTTACGCCAACTATTAAAGGATTCAACTAAACCCCACGGGTACTTCCTTGGATAAAAGCTCCCAAAAAATAATTCTAGTTAAAAATAATGCATTATTTGCATATTGGAGTTGAGCATATACCACAAACGTAGCGAGAGCAATTTCCGCGCTTTGTGCGAGTTTTATTAAAATTGCAAATCCTGGACTTGGTTTTTTTATTTGGTGTTAAATCTTTATCGCCTCCATCGCGAACTCGTTTTAATTGAAGCAAGTGAAGCATTTTATGTCGGCGACTCTGTTCTGATGTGCAGAGCTCTTCTCCCAGCTTGATTGAAAATTGACGTCGGTTTTGGCCAGACAAGGAAATATCCTTTTATATATTGTACGTATTCAGTATCCAGCAGATTAAAAAAAAGCTGCCAAAGGCCATCTTCTAGATGAAACTTTAGTAGAATAGGACCGAAGCATTTCACCTGGAGTGTCAACTCCACCTTTGTTGTTGTTTTTGTAGTCCAAAATTGCTTTTGGCTTTCTCGTCTCCCTCTTCGTCGTCGTCATCATCGTTTGAAGGGTATCCACTCCAGGTCAGACACAAACAGGACTGGGGCCGAGGGTTTATCCTTTTAGTATCCCAGACTGCTGCACTGCCTGAATCAGATGCTGGCAGTGGTGTTATTAAGACAGCATTGAGTTTCGTCATCCAAAGCCGTCACACCTTCTATATGGTGCCCGATGTATAGGGCATACTATTAGTACATTGTCTGTGGTTTGCTCAGAGGCGCCACACTTGCAATTCGGTAAAGGAGCAAAACTCCATTTGTGCATGGACAAATGAAATAGCCGAACACCAGTCCACAAGCGGTTGAGCTTAACCCAAGCTGCTCGGTGTAAGCCCATCCCAACAGGCCTGGCACCGGTCTGGGCACAAAAGCACGGAGCCTGGAAACATTTTCACAGTACTCCGCGTTCCATTTGTAATTTGTCCATGCAGAAGCTCGGATGCCAAGTCTGGCAAGGTTGTCCAAAAGATTCCGCACAACTGGCACAAACGGGCGTCTGGATCGTAGTCTTACTTGGCGAGTCTCTGAGGACCCACTTAAAAGACCATACAAGATATGATCGGGGTCCAGAGATCCACGGTAAGTCTCCCTCTAATAAACATCTACTGTTTTACATTCAGAGGAGCACTACCTTGTTGTCCTTTGCTTTGTAGCTGAGCATCATAATGCTCTCTAGTGGCAATGTAAAGAAACCTAGATGAATAAAGAGCAGCATCTTTTTTAAAGCGGATTTTGTTCGAAATTTTTCTTCGATGTTCTCTGATGGTACCCACTAATGTTGTATTTTATTGTAAAAGTTAATTTGAAAGAGATAAGGTTGAAAAAAATTGTCACAATTCAAATTTAGACCTTTCTTTTGGTAAGGATCCAACAACGACAATGTTACAAATTCACCAAGCCCATCGAGGCTCGATCTTCTTCTTTGCCAACGTAAGGGAAAGCTCGTAAAACGTAGTACGTTGTAGCATTACAAAGCATCCAAAATTTTATTCCAAACTTTGCTGGTTTTCGGGACATATATTGAATAAACAGACACCAAAAATCAAAAGCAGCATTAGAAAAATTATTTTCGTATAAAAACAGTCATTTGTATAAAGATTGACTCTGGATATTTCAAGTTGTTTTCGTAAAAAAATCAAAATAAACAGGCTAACGCGCAACACGATAATAAATTGTTTATCGTAAATACATACTAGCTTTGATCAATATAGAAAAAGTAGCTCACCTACTGTTACATCAGCAGGAGGAAAAACGACTTCTGACAATTATCCATTTCTAAGTTTCATAATTCTCGAATTGGAGCAAACTTGTCTGTTTTTCGGCGAATTACTCTGAAATTTTTATCGTCAAATCAAATATATCCAAGAATAGATTGAAACTTATTTCCTGACATTGTTGCACGAAAGTTGGGTCTTCCATGTTGTGATTCCCAAAAGCTTGTTAGGGGCTCGTTTCTTACTTTACGAAGAAGAAAAAGCCCAAACAATGCATCTTATTTTTGCTTAGTCATAAAAATTCATTATTTTCCTGCCTAAGAGCTTCCGCCTTTGTATACCGTAAAATTCAATCGAAATTTCGTTGAACGTACAGTTCTTGGAAAACTTCCAATGGCGTATTAATTCGAGCAAGAATAAATTGTTTTGTTCCAGGTCTTGTTCGAATGATGTTGCTCTTGCTTGTTCTTCCATCATAATTCGGCGGTCGATTTTCCCAAATAGTTTCATCACCCCAGCTCAATATGCTTTTGCTGTTACTATTAGATGGGTGAAATTTTTGTTTTCCGGAGATTCATCTTCAGTTCACTCATTCTCATCATCTTTAGAGCTGTTCTTCTGTTATATCATAATAGAGTTGCTTTCATCAAGATCTTCTTTGTCAGAATCAACATCTGCTGCAAGCGACGTCAAAACTTTAGTAGAATCATAAGTTTTGTCAGCTTCAAATATATTCGACATGCTGGCCTAGGTTGTACTACAAAAGTTTCTAAAAGCTAAAAAAAATCAATTTATGCTGGAATTTGATGAGGTTAATGTTTATGCTAATTTTTACAAAGGCTGTTGTATAGCTTATAGGCCTACCTCCACCAACATTGTCTACCTTAAAGTAATTGAAAACTGTTAGTATGCCACACAATAGCTTTTGATCTGGTTAATGCAGGTTTACTGCTTTGTGACAACCGTAAATCTTATCCTTTCTGTCTTAACTGAGAATCAATTTACTCCACTAGGACCCGATGAATAACTATAAAGGTTTTCTGATTTCCATACCATTGGAATTTTTCAAGCTGATGCTATATACGACCTATCACCAAAACCACAGCTTTCAAATCTTTTATTAACTGCTTTCAATAAGACATTACGCAGCAGTTCTGTCTAAAATGTTAATTAAATATTGTTTAGTCACATAATTAAATTTTTTTGTTGTGAACTGGTTTCAGATATAATTAAATTAAGATTATTTCAACAGCAAAGTGTCCAGAAAATTGTTTTCAAGTAATATTAAGTGTTCGGGTCAATTGAGCCTTTGGTAGTTCTTGAATAAAAAATATCCGGTATTTCTTGGGTTAACGTATGTTTTAAAAACCCACAATTGTTTGGCAATTGACGAGTTCAAAACTAGTCCGCTCTAATTGTAAAATTTATGGGGCTAGACAATAATAAATCGTTTATCGTAAATACATACTAACTTCGATCAACATAGTTAGTATTAGTTTACGATAAACAATTTATTATCGTCTTGCGCCATAAATTTTATAATTCGAGCCAACTAGGAAAGTAAAAGTTGTAACATAAGTAAAAATTAGTTACTTTAATTTTGATACATAAAAATAAAAATAATCAAAAAAATGGCTGGAAAAGTAGGCGTCTTGAAATATGCAATTTAAAGAACTTAACTCAATTTCTGCGTCCAGGTGCTTGCGAAAAAAGTATTGTAATTGTAGTTATGACGGACGCACTGTTTAGAAATTTGCGAAATGAGATTAAAATTAGGGCATACAGCACCATTTCAAAGCACACAAGTATATTAACCCTATTCTCCTCAACGGCCGGGTTTCAGAAGCGTTTGTAATTACTTCATCTTTGTATTAATAGATAAAATTCTGGAATTTCTTGACTTTTTCTAATTTGAATTGCTGAATAAGATGGTACTATTTTTACGTGCCCCCCAAACAAGGGTTAACAGGTGAAATAGACGTTTTTTAGCAAATTTGTGAATTTTTGCTGGTTTTCGCAAGCAGAGTGTGGAATTTCAATTTCACGCCTTTCTTACGTGACATGAATTTTACCAAGAATTGGCTTTCCGTGACGAAGCAAATTACGTCTTTTGCCGACATCGAAATGCCTTAGGCCAGCGGTTCCCAAACTGAGCGCCGCGGCACCCTGGTGCGCCGCGAGACCTTGCCAGAGGCGCCGCGAAAACATGTGAAAGTTGTTAGCATTTTTTACAATTTTACTGTGTGTGGTAAGCAGCAGCTGTGCGGAGCTGCTTGTTAGTTCTTAGTTACAATAACTTATCCAGAAAACCACGCGAATTTTTTGCTCGTAATTTATCAGAAATGAATAAGCAGTCGGTTGTATTTTCAAATTTTTTGAAAACACTAGCCAAAGCACAGCTTGCGTCTTTTAAAGTTGTGTACAGAATTGCGAAATGTAAAAAACTGCATACCATTGCGGAAGAACTTGTGTTTCCTGCTGCTCTTGACTTAGTTTCGACAATGATTGGAGGATCAGCTGCTCAAAAACTAAAAGCTGTTCCACTCTCAAACAATACCATTAGTAGGAGGATTGATAAAATTTCGGATGATATTAATGATCAGCTAGTTGCGAAAATGCGTGGAAATGGGTTCAGCTTACAGTTAGATGAGGCAACACCAGTACCAGTAATAAAGATGCTTATTTGATTTGTTACGTATGCTTTATTGATAACGATGACAATGTCGTTGAAGATTTACTCTTTTGTAAACCCATTTTAACAAATTGTAGAGCGCATGAATTGTTTGCAATACTGAACAATTTTTTTAAGAAAATAATCTCCAGAGGAAATATTGCGTTGGTTTATGCACTGATAATGCCAGAGCTATATCTGTCCGCTTTGGCGGGCTGCGAACGTTAGTGCAGGGCGTTGCCGTTAACGCAAAACGGACCCACTGCTTGATACAATGTGAGGCGCTGGCTTCAAAACAGCTCAGTGGTGACCTTAATGGAGTGCTTAAAGCTGTTGTCAAAACTGTAAACTTTATTAAAGCAAGGCCGCTTAAAGCTTGGCTTTTCCAACGTCTTTGCGATGAATTAGCAGCAGAGTACAACAATTTTTTGTTTTATTGCAATGCAAGGTGGCTTTCCAAAGGCAAAGTTCTTTTGCTTGGAAACATTTACTTGTAGGCTGTAAAGCTCTCCGTGTTTTTGTGCCTTTTGCAACAATTAAAAAGAAACTAATTTTCAATTTTGAGGTAAGTTTTATTACAAACCGCGCAATAAATAAGACGAATACTGCATATAAACTTGTAGAAAGGATAAATCACGATGGAATCTAAAGGAGCAAAGTTGCACAAAAAATTTTTTCTGATTCAGTGAATAATTCTAGAATTTTAAATATGGCGTTAAAATAATTCCTAATGGCTCAATAAAAAATGTTATTTCAAATTTTCTTTACTCTCATCTATAAAGATAATTCAAACCGTTGTAGTTTTTATGATAAAAGTTATAACATAACTTTTAAATAAAAAAAATGTGTCATCCACCTTCTTTTTTGTGTGCGGTCAGTTCTACCAGATAATAAAATGAGAAAATAAAACGGCTGATGCTTCAATAGGCCTTCAACTGAAAAAAAAATTTACGCTATAAACAATGCAAAAAGTTTCTTAAATATTTTATAAAAGGAAAGTTAAAAAATACCGTTAATTTTTTTAGTTTTCAACAGAAATAATCAAGTCTACGAGAAAACTACCAAAACTTTTTTGTAAACCAAAAATGAAAAGAAAAATAAAATTGAAAATTTTTGTTAAATACACAAAAAACCCTGTTTTTTAGCTGAATTCTTTTTAATTTTATAAAAGAAATAAAAAAATCTAAGCTTAAAATATGTCAACCATTTTTAACCGTTTTCTTATTTTCCTTCTCCAAATTTATAATAAATACTTGTATCATAAATTCCCATCCCTATGCGGCAATAAAATTTTAGTTTGGAAAATCAAACAAATGATATGGAGATATGAACATTTTAACTTAATTCAGTACCATAAAGTTCTTAAAGGTTAGCAATATTTACGTTTGTGTTAAATTATTGTTGTTGCTTCTTAAAAAAAAATGTTTAAAAATGGAAGTCAACATTGTAGTACATCAAGTCATTCCGTTTACATATGACATTGAAGAGCTTTTAAAAACAAGGAAGAAGCCGTAGCAATGTTTATCAATTCAAAGTCAAAACAGGTTTACTAAATAAAAACAAAATGACTATTATATTCATTACTCTTTAGAGAGTAAACTAGATTTCGACGCGGAAAGCCAACCGTGGATCAAGTCATTTTATTGACAGAAATCATGGAGAATATTTTTTTGGTTTGACAGAGGCATATAACTCAGTGTCTAGCACTGTGGTTTTACATATAATCTCCTTGAGATTTCTGCTAGATAAGCACATGATCAAAAGAATCATGCAGTTTTTTTGAAACTAAATTTTCAACCTTACTACCGATGACAGCAAGTAAAGCAGGCAAAACGTCTGAAAAATGTCATTTCTCAGGGATCGGTCGTGGTTCCCTCCTCTTCAACATCTATGGCAGGGGTGGCCAGACCTGCCTCTCGCAAGAGCCGCATACAAAAAAACGAAAAGTTTAAAGAGTTGCAATACAAAAAAATTAAAAAATTTCCACAGATATCATACAAATTTCAATTTACTGACACACGTCATTAAAGATTATGAATCTCCATTTGTGCTTTAAGTTCTTTAAAATTAGGTTCATATGATGTCAAAGCTGTTCGCAGTAGTTCTTTTACATGTTGGTTTGTTAGCACCGCACGATGCTTTGACTTCACAAACTTCATAATAGAATAAAACGACTCACAACAGTATGTAGTACTGAAGATTAAAATTAGCCTGATAGTAGTTTTTTTCAGTTCTGGATATTTTGCTGCTGGAACTTGTGTCCAGAACTCCAATGTATTCAAAGTTTTGTGAACCATTTTTAAGGAATGGTCTTCCTGCAGATCCACTAATTCAAGCTCCACGGCAGGTGCTTCTGATGACAAAGATTTAGGGATAGGACATCCACTGGTGATAACATCAACCTCAAATGGGTTCACAAAAAAAGCAAATCATGGCTTCAGTTTTCGCAGATCGTTAAACCTTTCTTGGAAATGATCATGCAGTCCTTCAATTTGTCTTTTCCAGTCTTCTAGTTTCTCGTTTTTTATTTCAATGTCAGGAAATGCATTTATTCTTCTGCTGAGGTTAGGAAAGTGACTGAATTTTTTTGACAATAAACCGTTTTGGAAAATTCTGATTTTATTTTGAAAACCAAAATGTGTTTGAGAAAGATCTGAAAGAAGCTTGTCCTTACTTTGGAGTGCCAAATTCAAAGTGTTCAAATGCTGCATTATGTCGGTAAAAAACATCAGATCTTGGATCCAGTCATCATTTTCCAGTTGAGGATAAGGCTTTTCAATTTCTTTAAGAAAGGCAATAATTGGGTCTAAAAGTTCAACAAATCTGCGCAAAACGTTGCTAGTGGATAACCATCTTACTATGCAGTAGAACGAGACATCACTGGGTTTATCTTCGAGCTCCAGTTCTTCAATAAAATTTCTAAATTGTCGATGAGTTTTGCTATGTTTGCGTATAAAATTAACAATTTCAAGTACAGTTTTCATGATATCTTCATATTTAAAATATCTTGAGATGAGATTTTCACGGTAAATAATGCAGTGAATAGGAAAAAAATCTGGGAAGCTAGGATCATTTTTTATAAGCGCAATTAATCCTGCATTTCTTCCCACCATAGCGAGTGCTCCGTCTGTTGCCACACTGACAAACTTATTCAATAGAATCTTAGCCTTCATTAAAATTTCGTCCAGCGCTTTTTTTTATATTTACGCCGCGAGTTGTTTCCTTAACGCAATTAACCCTATTCTCCTCAAGCTTTTTCGAGCTATTGACTCCTCAACGGCCGGGCTTCAAAAGCCCACCAATTTAACGATTTATAACTCCAAAACTACTTAAGCTATCTTTATGAAATTTAAGCAGAGTAAAGATCATTTATTTAACTTTTGTTAGAGCAAAAGAGTTTTTGAAAATTCATTTGATAAAGTATACAAAATTGCAATTTAGCAAGGTCACTACAATTTCTACGTTTAGACACTCATTTAACTAGCGTGAAATGCGATTGTAACGCATTCGCTGTTGTAACAGTCGTAAATTTAATTAAAAATTGGACGTAAAGAGTAACGTCAACGCGCACGACAACTATAAACAATAAAGCAGCTACGGGAAGCTTGCTTCATTGTTTTGGTCAAAGTATAGAATTTATTTTAGACTGGTTTCAGTTACTGATTCACATATTTGTCCACATGTTTTTGTACTTACCAATAGTTATCGCTGCTTTTTTAAAAAAAATATGAAATAATGAAAATACTTTTTTTTTACATAAAAGAATTTGAAATAGGCTATATTTTAATATTTAGCAGTATTAGAATATCGACATACCAATGCTGTAAAACCAACAAACCTTTATCTTTTATATAATTATATAATTTTATATAATTGTATGCACTTGTTTTGTTTTTTCGCAATGTATTTCACCGCCACAAAAAGAGTTTTTTATTTGTTGAAATGGAAGTACACTGTTGCATTACTTAAAAAAAACATTTGAGAAAAACAATATTACTCTATAAAGTTGTGACTATTAGTCGTGGAACATATCTCGGCATAGTACAAAGCATGAAGCGCAAATTTGTAAGCAGTGCCGCAACCTGGGCGATTTTAATTAATAATTTCTTAGAAATAGTGATCTTATGGAACAGTGTGTTTATTCATGCCAGCACGTGAAAAATTTTCCAAATCTTTTGGCAATAAAATTTAACAAAAACTTTGTTTCCTTTCTATAAAATTAAGGAAAAAATCAATTTTATAATATATTTGTCGACAGTATAACAAGAGGTTGGGAGTGGCGATTTGATGGGAACGGATCAAAATCGTATACGTTCGCTTTTGTCACATTTTATTAGAAAAACATTTTACGACACTGTCCCTACTTGAAAGTCTTTGTTAGAAACTCTAAATTACAATTATTTCACTTAATAAAAATTAAAGTGTCCAATAAAAAAATTTTTGAACAACAATATTGTGGCATTTATGAAGATTCAAGATTCACGTTTGTTTGTTTGTCACTAAACTATTACAAATATTCACATAACATATAATTGAGATTAAATATAGGAAAACGTGACTGGCAAATAACCATAAGGTGTCTTGGTCAAGCAGTTACTTTTATGGCATAATTAAAAATAACAAAAAAATTAAAATAAAATAACCATTTGAAAACAAGCTGCGATAAGGCAAAAAAGTAATTAACAAATGAAAACCTAAAAGCAAAACTAGAAAATAAGCAAATCTGGACAACAAAGGTAAATTTGTTTTTTCATTTTGCAAAATGAAAAGTTTCGGATGGAATACGGGATAAAATAACACATTTTGGTTTCAATATATTTAATTAAAAAGTGCGTTTTTTTGTTTTACACTTTGAAAGATTAGATTGATTGCCTTCAAAAGATACTAATCACCACAAGACCTCTGCAAGATAACTTGGAGAAGGAAACGTTAAGCTATAAAAGCCTTTTTTTAACTTTACATAAAACAGGGCAATTCTATGCCAAAATTGTTGTAGTATTTAAAAGTATCCACTTCAAATAAAGCAAATAAATAGGACTGGCCGCCATGGTTTATTATTTACTGCGAATTGCTATTGTATTGCCTGGACTAAGTACTGTTATTGATGCACCAAGCCACAACCGTTTTTTTTATTTAAAACTGTCCAAATATGTGCTCCTTATAATGCCTAATTCATATGACACTCCTATATAACTTTATCTCTGTTTTGTGCATTTGCAATGAGAAAAAGTAGAGACCCTATTTGTCCATGTACAAATGAAAACACGCAACTTTGGTTTGCAGGCAGAATGGGCCAACTGGTCGCAACCGACTGGGCGGAATCCAGCTAGACGCAGCGACTGGTTAGTCAAACTGCGGCCAGTCGGCTGCGGCCAGTTGTCCTAAACCCGTCCACAAGCATTTAGCATAACTCAAACTGTTTTGAAAACGCTATTACGAACGAGCCTGGTACAGTCAAAGCGCTGATAATAAAGGCATTGAGCCGGAATGTACAACCACAGTACTCTGTGTTCAATTTATGATTCATGTACTGGGCAGGAGGGGTATCTAATTTGGCAAGATTGTTCAAGTCTTTGCAAAGCAAGTGTAAGCAAGCTTTTAGACCTTCGTGTTTATCGGTAGGCATTTGATAACCGATGAATAAACCATAGTCAGGATCTACAACAATGCTTTATAACTCGTGAGCTGTGGAAAAACGGCAAACATAATCTTTCGAATAGATAAAAAGTTATGTTTTTTTGAAGTAGTAACCAATAAACTTAAAAAATTCATTGTACAGTACATCTTATCGTAAAATGTCATGACTTTTTTTTGGTCTTTACTAAATTTTAAACGCTTTTTTTCATATGAAACTTTATTTAGTGAATATAAAAACTCTTTACAAATAAATTGATAGGTTTTTTTCGATCAATTTTCTCCCAGGCTGGATTGTGCTTGATATGCGCAAATTGGTAAATTCAGATGAAAAAAAGTCATCACTTTATTTTTAGAGTTCAGATTAAAATTTTTAGGCTTTCTATGGCAGCCAAAGGAAACTTCAGGTAACCGAAAGCGGTGAAAATTTAGCTCTTCACCTGGTCCAGATGCTCTGCAAATTTTTGAAACCTTACAAAGTGTGCCACAGGTTTGAAAAAATAGCAGAGCATGTCTAGCTCAAATGGCTGGATGTCTGAAAAAACTGGTAAGTGGTCCGTTGGATAGGGACGGAAGCATTCAGTGACTACGCACAAATCATTATTCAAAACACTATATATAAACAAAGTACGTGCGCTGCAAAAACAAACAAGATCCAGTACTCGGCTATTGAATAGACAAAAATAGGAGAGTTATTTCTAATGTTTTGGCCAGTGACGGATATTCAAAATTAGGGCCGCGAAGCAAGGATTCGCAAAAATTGATGTTCTCTAAAAAAAAGGGCTTTGATCTCGTATTTCTCTTATTTTTCCCAAACTCATGGTGATCTCTAAAAAAAAGCTCTTCACTTCGATTTGATCGCTCATTTTTTTATTTTTCTCGCAAAATCATAGTGATCTCTGAAAGAAAAAGAAGGTCTTCACTTCGATTTGATCTCATATTTCGCTATTTTTCTCCCAAAATAATGGTGATCTCTAAAAAAGCATATACAGCAAAATGAAACTATATGCAATATTTTCAAGGAGGGCCCGAGGTAACTGTCTCATTCGCCTCACCCGATATCCACCACTGGTTTTGGCACCAGGTCCCGCCCTAAAACCGCAAGTTACTTCAGCGCCGGGACACATAAAGAAAAATTTTTGCGCAATGCAAACTGTGGTGACGAAACTTGGGTGATTTATTTAGTTTTACCTCAAGATAAGTCGAAATTAAACGCAATGATGAATGTTGATTATTGTAAACTTTTAGCTCACAATATTCTTAATCTGAAGATTGTGGAACGCAGATTATACTTCTAGATGTTAAAAAAGAATCAGTCGTGATTGATTTTAGAGAAACACTGTTTCTCTGACACCCGAGACTGTTTTTCTTACTATCGCCGTTAGAGTAAAACTTTTGTTGTGAACTAGTTTTATAATCATTTAAACCATGTTTTTATCCAGCAGAAAACTCAGTAACTTGCAGTTAAAATCAAGTTTGTATGAAATAACAGTGTCATATGCAGGTGTCAGATTGACAAATAGCACTGGCATTTTTCTTAGTCTTGAGAAAATTGTCGATGGTTTCTATGATAACAGAACGACTTGATCCGCGGTTGACTTTTTGCCTCAAAATCATCAATTAGCTCGTTGCGAGAGTACGTAAACGTCTCAAATTTCTCCTACGGGACATAAAGTTGATAAATTTGTTAATAAGTTTTTGGGTCTCTACAGCCTTCTTTGTCCTTCAAATCGCGACTAGAAGCGCTCTTCCGTAGATTTTCCAAATTAGAATTGACGCAAGCAGGAAAAAGGAAAATGATTTAATCAAAATTTTGAAATAGCTCTGACATAGATAATAAGCTCTGTACACATAAAACTGGGGCCCGGGCTTTTATCTGGTTTTACGTGGAAGAACCCTTGTAAACAGCCTAGGTCAGGCGTAAGTAAAAATTTAAGTTGATTTTATTCAAGATTTCGAATTAGTGGGTCATTTTAAAACTACAAAGACGTCAAAATATAATAGGATAATCATATTAGATCAAGAGTTATATCAAACTTTTTTAAAAATTACATTTTGAGTTCAAACATAAAATTTATTTCGAAAGGCAAATGAAGATCAAAAAATGGTCTTTACGTTTACAAAAAATTTTTTTTTCGAATTTTCAAAGTGGAGCTTTTTTAGGTTTTTATTTAATTTTTGCATAAATTTATTAAACAGTTTGCAATAAGTAAGGACCATTTTTTTATACTTTGGCTTGAAAATTTTTTGCGAGCAAAGAAGTCATTTGTGTAAATCTAAAAAGTTAGAGTCCTGATGAATTTATACAACATGCACATAAAATTGGGGCCCGAAGCTTTATCTGGTTTTACGTGGAAAAATCCTTGTAAACAGCCTAGGTCATCTAAGTTGATTTTATTCAGAGGTTTCGAATTAGTGGGTCGTTTTAAAACTAAAAAGACATCGGAATATAATAGGATAATCATATTAGACCAGGAATCATACCAAACTTTTTTTAAATAACTTATTAAGTTTAAACATAAAACTTATGGCGAAAGGCAAATGAAGACCAAAAATGGTCTTTACGTTTACATAAAAAGTTCTTTTCAAATTTTCAGAATGGAGCTTTTTTAGGTTTTTATTTAACTTTTGAAATAAATTTATTAAACAGTTTGCAATAAGCAAGGACACTTTTTTAAACTTTGGCTTGAAAATGTTTTGGGAGGAAAAAGTCATTTGTGTAAACCTCAGACTTTAGAACCGCCATGAATTTATAGAAGCTGGAAACCCCTGTTTTATTGAAATTCAATCGTATCAAACGTCTTGTTTTTATTTTATGCTTTCTGTTTGGAAAACCCACATCGAAAAGTTATAAACTTTTTCACAAAACTTTTTTAAAACAGGTATACTTGTATATAAAAAAGACGTCGGATTTTTCATTGTTAGGAAAATTTCAACATAAAAACGGCCTGTACGTCAAATGCAACGTGAAATGCAATTGCAAAAAGTCAGGTGTTGTTTAATTATAAGAAGGCGTCAACATAAGAGCTAAAATGTGAACTAATTAATTCAATTTTTTCCCACAAATAAATAATAAAAAGAAAGTTTTATAAAAATGCTTATTGTAAAGATTAAATTTTGTCCGCTTGATTGGTATTCAAGCAGTTCAACAGCAATTGTTTTATGCAAAATATTGTATATGTGTAAAATGTTTCCAAGCAATCGCCAAAAGCTCAAAAAAAGAAAATGCAATTTACATGAAATAATCGGCATATTGACGTCGGGAAACGACGTAATTCGCTTCGACACGCAAAGCCGATTATTGGTAAAATTCATGTCACTTAATAAAAGCGTGAAATTGAAATTCCACGCTCTGCTTGCGAAAACCAGCAAAAATTCAAAAATTTGCTAAAAAACGTCTATTTTAACCTTTAACCCTTGTTCGGGGGCACCTAAAAATAGTACCATCTTATTCAGCATTTCAAATTAGGAAAAGTCAAGAAATTCCAGAATTTTATCTAAAAAGATGAAGTAATTACAAACGTTTTTGCAAGGGCCGGGCTTCAGAAGCCCGGCCGTTGAGGAGAATAGGGTTAAGTCCAACAATTCTTTAAGGACTACATCAGAAAAAACATAGCGAACAAACACAGCCAGTTGTGGGTTATTTGTTACATCAGTTGATTCGTCCAGAGCTAAACTGAACGCAGTGGCATTTTCCAAATCTCTTCGCAGTTTGTCTTTAACATTAGCACTGATCCGAGAGATCCTCCTTTTTACGGTGTGTCGAGAAACTGGTGTTTGCGATATTAGCCGTTGCAATTTTCTGTTGTTAGGATCCAGCACTACAATAACCTCGGCAATATTTTTCTTAACGAATTCACCATCAGAATATAAATGTTTACCGTGCGATATTCCATGATATAATGAAGCTGGCTTCAGTTGTTGTATCACCTTCCTTGTTAAACGTTTTTATAAGAGTCTGCTGAGAATTTAGTAGCGATTTTAACTCGGTGAGCTTGCTCCTCCTTAATGCTGACTTAAGTGGATAGTTATTAGAAAAGTTGCTGTGTCTTGTTTCGTGATGACGTTTCAAGTTACTCGCTTTGTAATGACTAAGAGAATCGTGGCAGATAAGACATAACGGTTTTCCTCCGTTGTCGGTAAATGCAAATTCTCCTTCCCACTCTGGCTTAAAGGTTCTTTTCTCGTCTTCATATTTTCTCTTTTTTCTAGCTGGCGCCATTTCTTTACCAAACAGTGAAAGCTAGTTTTTAATTTATTTTTTGAAAAGCTAAACACTTTCTAAAAACCAATATAAAAAATTAAAAGCCTTTATATGGAAATGCCTTACTCACTTTACCTAAACTGACAAAGATAACTGTTGCGCAGTTCATGTTAACTTGAAAAGTCACACAACCAATTATGTTAAAACCTAGATAGATTATGACGTTATAATTAAAATAATTACAATCGTTTGTTGCACTAAAAGCAATATGAAGATCAGCTTACATCGTAGAGAGCTAGTGACTAACTAAGCGGTGAATCGGTAATAGTCTGAAAGAATTAGCAAGGAACTGTTGTGTTTTTACTACGGAGCTTATTTTTTAATAGAATTATTTTGAAACGCTGGCCTTATTCGAGAACTACAAGCGTTTAAATGACTCGGTTCAGGCAATGTCTGCGGGTAGCAACTACTGCGCGTAATTATGATAAATAAATTCGGGCGATGCTTGAGTGAAATAAAGAAAAGCGAGTAAACAGAACAAATGCGCAAAAGCGATTGGCATGCAATGAATAATAGCAAAGTTAGCGCAATGTTTAAAGAAAAACATGCGAACTAAAATTGCGGGCTCGACCATGACAGGAATGTAAACAAAGAGCCGCACACAAAGGCCCAAAGAGCCGCCGTTTGGCCACCCTTGATCTATGGTTTATATACATCTATCCTCCACAATTTTTAGAAAGTTTACCAACACAGACGATCTAGCATTGTTCAACTGCTTTAGAAACTGGAATTAAGTCAAGACATGACCACACTTTTAGTGTATCTTCGGAATTGGAAACTGAAGCTCAGTCACACTATGACGGTGACGGCAGCCTTTCATTTAAATAACCAAGAGGCCCAATGTGAGCAAAATGCTCACAACACCATTACAATTTTGCTATTTTGTTCCTTTTTTATCACAAGCAGCATCACTGTTACTTCGGTAATCTTATTTTAGATCACTATCCATTGGTTCAAAGTTAATATCTTCAATATCAATAACAAAAACAATATTTTTTTATTCAAGAAACAATGTGAAATAACACAATCAATACTTATTTAATCAAAAAACAATGTGAATAATAAAAATGATGCTTGGGGAAAGCGGCTTTATAATAAGATTTGCCCAATTCATTGGACGTCACTTGATGTTGCAATCAACTGACGTATTCACCTTGTTTCCTTATACGTTACTATGACAGCAATAACATTAAATTCTATACATTTGTGAAGATATAAATAAAAAGTTTGAGTAAGCAATGAGCTGCATGAAAACATTAAGTGGGCTGCAAGCTGGACATCCCTGGTTTAACCTATATAAATACAAAACTTAGCAATTCTAATGTGTTGCTATCGCCTTATTCTTTCTGGCACAATTTTAGTTGATAGAATTTTTCAGCTACCATGCAAAATGATTGACCGTTTTCGAGCAGTTTATACTGCATATTTTTAATTCTTGTCCAATTTCAAATGAAGGAAGCTGGATGTTGTCATAATTTATATATGAGTGATTGGTGGGCTTAATATTTAATGATGACTAATGATTCATAGGATCTAAACAAAGCAATAATTAGAAAATGACTAAAATGATATACATGGTATTTACTTGACAGCAAATAACCTATAGTCAATGTTGCTATCGGCAAAACTGAAATTTTTCTGATGAAATAATTAGAGCAGTAATTCCCAATGTGGGTTTTGCAAAACCCTAGGTTTCCAATCGAATTTCCAAACGTTTTCATAAGTTTCAGTTGATTATGTATGCATTTGCGCTAAAAGAACCAAAGATTAAAGAAAAAATAATTATGTAATCGATAATTGCCTTTACAGTATTATGTATGTTGTATGATAAAAATTAAAGAGTTTGATTAAGATTAAAGGTGAAAACCTTTTTTAGTGAAGAATAGTTTTTTGGGACGAAAGTACTAAAAAGGAGAAATTGGACACAGTTTTAAATTGATCGCTTTTTTTTAGCTTTCACCTGATTGTTACGTATTAGGTTCCTTTTCCACTTTAAAAACCTTTTAATGTTCTACTGACAAAAAGTTTTGAAAACACTGAATCAGAAAGAATGAATTGTAATTAGCTAACTAAAAAGTTGGTTAAAAAAATAAACTTAAAACAACTACTACAGAATTGCGAAAAATAATCACAGCAAATTAAGCTTTTTAATTTTAGTTAGTTTCCTTTTTCTAACATTCTTAAAGTTTACAAAATGATGCACATTTTCACAGTAATAAATAATTTTTGTTGGTAAAACGGTTCAGTTAATACAATAAAACAAAAATGATCTAATTATAATATTAAGTAAAAACAATAAATGATTTCATAAATGGAATTGCCTATGTGCTTGATTTCCTCAACTTAAGTACCATGGCTTTGACTTAAGCGTTTAAAGTGTTGAGTGAACGTGGCTACAAAGCGTAAGGACATTTGTTCAGAAGAAACGATTTGATCTAAAAACGAGGTTAAAATCTCCTGTTGACAGCCGCCGAACTTTGACTTCAGAACTGTTATGCGCATGATATGGAGTGGACTCCCCAACATGAAGTTATAAAAAAGTTATTTAGCTTATGCTGGTTATTTTTTTAAAAATATTTTAACAGTTTATTTTATTTAATATTATATCTATCGCCAAAAGTTAGCAGAAATAGAAAATCATTCTTTATTTGACTATTTATAAATAAAAAACTTTACTTCTTATGTTTTTGTTACTTTAAACAATTTAGTTGTATTTTCATGCAATATTTCATTTTCATAAAAGACAAAAAGAAAATGTTTCAGGCAAAATATACCAAAAAATTTTTTTCAAATTAGTAGTATGGTGAAATTTTACACACTTGCTACTTTAAACGGTTTAATGTCTCTGAAGATGTTAGTTGAGTGCTGATCAACAAACATTAGTCTAGCTTTGTTCTAATTTTTTGGTTTGGTAATATTGTGAAAAATTTATTTCTGTGCTACTAAAGCATTGTATTTCTTTGCGGTCCACTGAGAATAAATTATGTTTATAACCAATCAATAATTTTTCGGTTACGTTATCGCGTTTAACAAAAAGCATTATTAACAATTATTAATATACAATACATCTACACAGTAATTTTTCAATAAAATTTATTGTTTATATATATGCATTGGTTTTTGTTGTTTGTGATTCTAAAAAATTTGAAAAAGTAATATATTGTGTTGAAAGCAACAGAAAATTTAGCCACTAATTTTTCGCTAACCGAAAAAAAGAAAACGAATAAAAGTATTAAACAATATTTTGTTCGCAGTTTCTCAAATGGATACTAACTTCCCTGCCACAACTTTACTCGGAAATTTGAAAGTACCAGTTGAACAAGGTAATCCAAATATCTGCGCCAAAATAAAACGTTATTATTATTATTAATATTATTTTTTTATGCCGGCTTTAAAAATAGTTTGCCGAGAGACTGAAATTCTTAATGCAGTTAGTTCTGGATAAGCACAAATGAATTTTTTTAAAACGTTTTTTCAACTGATAGGAAGAAACTACAATTTCTAACTATGTATAAAGAATATATTATTTACAAAGCCAAACGAACTTGATCAACTCTCGTATAACTTGAGTCTCAAGCTTTAAAAAACTTCAAAATCAACTTCAAAAGCCAGATAAAAACCAAAGTTGCTAAAACGGACAAGAATTCTTAAATAGATTATTTTGTAGGTTTTGTAATTGGATAAAACGCTTTATGAGGTCACAAATACAATTGTATGATAAAGTACAAAATTGGTTTTGTAATTATAAAACAGAATTTACTAATATAGTGGTTTTCAATCTTTTTAGTTTGATGGACCCCTTTAACTGATATTCAAAACTAAATATTCCCCAAACGAAAATTTAATTTGTAGCCTAATTAGTATGTTTATATCAGCATGCAAAAAAACTAAGTTCTTACAATTTAATCTAAATTCCATAAACTTTTTAGAACAGGGATGTCTAAAATGTTTTTCTGATATGCCAAATTATAAATTTAAGGACATTCAGTGGTCCGCAAAGTTACATATACATGTATATGAAATTTTCTCTTTTTAGTATTAGATGCCATGACCAAATTAAGAGTATTAAAATATAAATTAAAGTTATTTAACTAATTAGAAATCTAAGTGAAATGTGAAATTAGTACAATCATTACATAATTGGTATTGAAAATGTCCATAATAAAGCTGATTTGAAGATCCCAAAGCCGATGAAACCAGTAGGGGACCCAAAACGTTTTCGACCAATATCTTTGCTATGTGTTTCCTAAAAGATCCTTGAAAAGCTCATCCGCGTCGAATCAATTATTGATCTATTGGTCCCTACAGAGCAGGCTGGGTTTCGACACGGAAAGTCAAACGTGGATCAAATTATTTTATGGACAAAACATTGGGGGTTTTGGGTCGACTTGTCAATCTGATGTCAGCATGTGATTCTGTCTGGCACCGTGGTGTTACATGCAAGCTGATGGAGAAACAGCGGTCTTTAGGGATCGGTCTCGACTCTCCTCCTTGTCAACGTCTTTATATTTACGTCTACATTTGCCCTCCACAATTTCCAGAAAGTTTAACTATGCATACAATCTAAACTTTTGTACTCCGCTGGAAACTGGAAGGCTTTTAAGAGGACTTTAAGTCAAGACGTGAACAAACATTTAGTGCATCTTTAAGCTTGGAAGTTGAAGCTCTGTCATACCAAGACGGTGACAGCAGCCTTTTATTTAAATAAGCAAGAGGTCAAAGGTGAGTTAAATGTTTACAACACAGGATTAAATGTTAAGTGTTTGTCGGCAGCGTGGCCAAGTGATCAAAGTGCCGTGCTTATGATCAACATGGTCTTGGTTTAATACACACTCTTTTGAGTCGTAGAAAAAGACATTTTACGGCACTTTCCCCTGCTTGGTGGTCTTGGAAAGCAGTTTTAAGTTAGAGTTATATATCTATTAAATTACAAGCGGATAGCAACATCTTGGCATCACTGAAAGCAGGTCGGGGTAATTGCCTACCCTATGTATTAGCGCCTCCGTCTCTTTCCTGCAAGTCTAGAGGACAAATATAAAAAAAAAATAAATAAAAATAACAACAGTAGAATTTCTACATTTGTCCAACTCTTACTTACTTTGTGGAGAGTTTGCTCACGTTTCGTCACTGTCTTATGTAATTGAGCAAAAAACTATCTCAGCGCGTCACACTGCTGAGGCAATTTCCAGGTTCAGGTTGAAAAACAGTTGCCGTTTCCTCTGGTCTACTTAACAGCTGAGTATTGGGCACTAGTCTGGTGTCGCAGCGCTCACACTTGCTTCATGGACAGTGTCCTGTATGACACCTTGCGCATTGAGTTACTGAATGCCTGTTGTACCACTCCAATTGACCACCTACCAATACTTTCTTGCATTCGGCCATCTGAGCTTCTCCGACAAGAAGTGACATTCTCCTTAACTAACAATGCAACGCTGGACCCTGATCATAGGTTAAACTCCTGGGTTGGATCTACAGTAGTGAGTAAATTAATTGACTCACTCGCATTTTTTAAAGGCTTTTTTATTTTGCACGACTTTGAATAGGTGATACTACATAAATACTTATTTTTTAAGGGTGTTCTGTAACATCACATGTTCTAAAGTATTTTGTGATGATATAATAAACTGTATAACGTCATAGTAGGCAAAACATTCAAATAATCTTAATCAGTTAGTACTTTCAAGTAGTGTAGAGCTTTACAAGCTATTACTAAACGACAGATATTTGCCCTAGGAGCTAACAAGTATTGTGACACTTCATCAATATAACCAGGCATCAAGTAGAGATATTTCTAAGAAAATTGGTGTGTCTAAAACCAATGTATCTAGAATCATTAGGCAGTACCAAACTACAGGATAAGTCAGTCCAAAACGGAAGGGGAAATGTTGTCATAAAAGGAAGGTCACAGCAAAAGATGATGCTTACATTTTGAAAAAGAGCCAGCAAGACCCATCAAAAAGCTGTGTTGAGATTACAAATGAATTGGTTGGTGCAGAAGTCGAGATAAGTATATCTTTAGTGCGAAGGCAATTGGTTGCAATGGGTAGAAAAGCTAAAAGACCCTACAAAAACCAGCTTTTGACAGGTGCAATAAAAAGTAGGCAAAAAAATACAAAGATTGGACAGAAAATGAATGGAAAAAAGTGCTGTTTTCTGATGAAAGCCATTTCTTGGTCCAGGGCAACACAAAAGTTATGTAAGGAGGAGTGAAGGGGAAAAGTTACAGAATGGCACATTAATCAGATGGTCAAGCACCCTCAGAAAAAGATGTTTTGGGGGTCTTTTAGCTTTAGTGGTTTGAAATCGCTCTATCCCTGTTCGGGAATAATAAATGCCTACAAGTACATCCATGTAATCAATCATAAGGTTATAAGAGACAGGCAAATTGCATTCCGGATGGGGGCATATTACAGCATGATTTGGCCCCTTGACATTCTGCTGAAAAGTGCAAAAAGTGTTACAAGAATATAGAATAAAGGTTTTAGAATGGCCAAGGAATTCGCAAGACTTAAACCCCATAGAAAATTTATAGGGTATAATTAAAAATAAACTGAGATCGAAAGACTGTACAACTGTCAATAAGCTAATTGAGGCCATTATTTCTGTCTGGTACCATGATGACGAAATCGCAAAAAGTTTCCAGAAATTGGTCAGTTCTATGGCTAAACGAGTGAAGAAAGTTCTTAAAAACAAAGGAGGTTATATATGTTATTAAATGTTAAAATTGTTTTGTGTTTTGAACAATAAACCATTTAGAGTAAATTTTCAGCCGTTTTCTTTGGGTAAGCAAATTAATTTGCACACTACTGTAGAATCCTTAAAAATATCTGATTTTGTTTCCACCTTTGTAATAAATCTGCATGATTTCCTTTTTTTACCACCAGCAGTATCGTTGCCACGTCTGTAATCTTATTCTAAATCACTATGCATTGGTTAAAAACTTCTATCTTTACTACCACTGAAGTCATTAACTACGTAACATTACTTGATATTGTGAAAAATATTTGGAAATAACACATTCAATATTTATTTAACCCTTAGAATACCACTGGGGTCCATATGGACCCCAGCTTAAAATTGATTAAAAATAGCGGAAAAAGTATCAAATAAAAAAGAACGATGTTTTGTGACTTTGTCTGTTTTATGGGTCTATACATAATCGCAGTTTGTGTTTTTTATATTTAATTTTGAATGTTTAGATAATAACAAAAATATCATTATTTACCATGGGGTCCATATGGACCCCAACCAGTTTTGATATTTTTCTATTTCTTTTGAACCGTGTTTGCTGACTGTGTGAAGCTATAATACAATGAATTGCTCTTTTTTTTTGTCGTTATTACATCTGAGTAATAACCAGTAGATATTGCATCATCTTGTATTGTCAATTGGATGACTTGTAATGAGTAAATGTTGCATCATCTATTCCATCGTATTACAACAACATAGCGGATCTGCATTACTCCTGCTTGTTTCGAAGGAAACTGTCAGTTTTTTTGTAAGCTTTTTGTGCATATAGCCATAAAATGGACGAAGAAGCCATAAGACGTATGTTAGAAGAGACATCTGAAGATTATAGTGATTCTGACGGTGAATTTTCAGCTGATGAAATTGAAGATGATTATGTATCAGGTAAGGAAAATTGGGTATTTTTGTTTACAAAGAGCTGTAAAAGCAAGGCAATTATTTATTTATATTATGTATAAATAGTCTTACTATTGCAGCCATCTGCGTGTGTATTCTATGTGTTTGCTTGAAAAGTATTTTCATTACATTTTTTTGAGTTATAAGGGAAATGGAATGAGAGGTGAGAGCACATGTGTTTCAATAAAAAGTTACTGGCTCGGTTTACCTTGAGAGTTAATTTTTAAATTCAAAAATTGAAAATGTAACATATATGTAAATTTATGGTACACAGAAAGAAAGATAGCAAGCTTCTACAGAGAGTTAAAAAATATTTTTCTACAAACATGTCAAAAGACTAGAAATGTTCATGTTAGTGATATTATATGTAATTTTTTTATATTTTTTATTTTATTACTTGCTAACCCATTACATGGTTTGTGTTGCAGAACCTGAACTATCATCTTCCGAATCAGAGGACGATTCTGTTCATCTTGAAGAAAACCAAAATTCAAGCACAATCATATCTAAAGATGGAAATATTGTGTGGAAAAGGCAACCTTTGCAACAATCAACTGGAAGAAGAACCGTGTGCAATATTGTGCGATCACAAAGAGGGCCAACCAGATACGCTATTAGAAATATTGATACAATTGCATCTGCGTTTCAACTATTTATGAACAACAACATTAGTGAAACAATTATCAAATATACAAATCAAGAAGGTGCCAGGGTATTCAAGAAAGAATGGATCCCTCTAGACAAAAAAGAATTTGATCGTTTCCTGGGCTGTCTTCTTTTTATTGGTGTTTACAAGTCAAAAAATGAAGCAGTAACAGAGTTATGGAGTCACGAAAATGGACGTCCTGTTTTCAATAAAACTATGCCAAGAAACCGATTTACAAGTCTACTTCGAGTTCTGCGCTTCGATGATGCAGCAAAGAGGCGCCGGGAAAAACTGCCTGATAAAATGAGTCCCATTCGAAAAGTATTTGAAGCGTGGACAGATACTTTGCAGATGTGCTACAATGTTGGAGAGAATGTCACCGTCGATGAGCAACTGGTTACTTTCCGGGGAAATTGTCCATTCAGACAATACATCCCTAGTAAACCAGGAAAGTATGGTTTAAAATTTTGGGCTTGCTGTGATAGTGAAACAGCTTATGTTTGTAATATTCAACTTTACACTGGAAAACAAAAAGGGGAACCTAGGGAGCAAAATCAAGGAACAAGAGTGGTGATGGATATGGTGAAAAATTTAGAAAAGAGTGGCCGAAATGTAACATGTGACAACTTTTTTACATCATTTATTTTGGGAAACCATTTGAAACAAAAGAATTTGACAGTTCTAGGAACAATCAGAAAAAATCGGAAAGAGATACCACAACAACTTTTGACTACAAAAGGACGTCAAAAGAATACATCCCTTTTTGCTTTCAATGAACACGGAACTATGGTCTCTTATGTTCCCAGGAAAGGAAAAGTGGTCACATTATTTAGCACAATGCATGATCAACCTGAGGTTGACAACACCCGAGAGGATAAAAAACCCATAATGATTTTGGACTACAACAAAACAAAAGGGGGCGTGGATACAGCTGATCAGTTAGTAAGGGTATATTCGTGTAAACGAATGAGCAGGCGATGGCCTAATATTGTTTTTTACAATATGCTTGATATCAGTGCCCTAAACAGCTATATTATCTGGATGCATTTGAATCCACATTTTGGGGAGAAAAAAACGCACAAAAGGCGACTTTTCTTGCGTCAGCTCGCAAGTGAGCTGATACACAAACATGATGAACCAGCATCAAAAAGAAAATTAGATACCACTTCATCTACTAGTTCAGAAGGTCAAAGAAAACGAGCTCGTTGTTCATTTTGTCCCCGCGCAGAAGATAAAAAAGTCAGAGATAAATGTGAAAAATGTGAAAAATTTATATGTGGAAACCATCTAAAACAGTTGTGCCATAAATGTGTGTAAAGTCTTCTAGTTAATAAAATATTACTCTAGTTTTTGTTTCTTTTATCTTTAAAGCCTAATTTGAAAGTGTAACCTATAACTTGTCCACTGCACTGCAGCAATAGAAAATAATATTGAATGGGGTCCAAATGGACCCCACCGGTAAGAGATGCTATAAAAAAATCCTGGTAATCTAAGGGTTAAACGCAAAACAATATGAATATTGAAAATGATGCTTGGGGCCAGCGCCTTTATGATAAGCTCCACCAACAAAAGTTTACGTAGATAAGTTCTTTGGACGTCACTTGACACAGCAACCATCTGATATATTTACTTTGTTTCCCTATACGTTGCTATGACAGCACTTACATAGAATTTGTTACAGTTATAAAAATATAACCAAAAGCTTGAGTAAGCAGTGGGCTGCAGGTTGGACATCCCTGTTTTAGACTAATATTCATTACTACAAAATAAGTAATACTGTTTTAACGAATGAAAAAAACTCAAGAATAATAGTTTAAGGTCACTCAAAAACCATAGCTATAATCAAAAAATTAACAGCAGCATTATTAAACAAAAAGCAACAATTAACCATTATAAAGTACTGTAGAAAAGCAAAAAAAAACAATTTACTCAATACGATCGCTTACATAAAAGTAAATTTTACTAAAATAGATCGAATTTTTGAAATGTTCTTCATATAAAAAAATCTATTAACTATTGTAGTTCATTTTAAAATGTTCAATTACATTGAAAAAATTCCACCCTCGAAAATAAAAAATTCCACCCTAGTGGAGAATTCCCCCCGGATGAGAAGCTGTGTACCAATAGATTATATTAGAAAAAAATATTACGTCATCGCCGCTGCATTGCTTTCCGCAATAGCTAAAAATTTCACTCAATCAATTCAATTCAATTTTATTTACAATCAAGGTATTACGTTTCGAAGTCCTTATTGACAAAGTGATTGCGAAATAGGAAACAGCGGCTAAACGATATACGTTATTACGTGCTTTCAAAACGTGCTTTTCAAACGAAGTAGCTACGCTAATTGAAAAAAAAAGAGAAAGAGAAAAAAAGGAAACAATTAAGATAAATTTAAAAATAAATGATGTATACATAAGCGCAAAAGGTAGTAACAATACTGTATCACAATAAAATATGCACATCCGAGCCATAAAAAGAGAATGTTGCATAATCAGGGTGGGGGAAACAACAAACTGTGTAACCAAAAGGGTCAAGACCCAAAAGGGGTTAATGCGCTTTGAACTAACAGTAAAGCGACTCTGTAAATTACAATTATAAGAATAACTTGCAGACAAAACAAATTAAATGGAGGGTGGTGTATCGATGACGCAATCAGAACCTAACAATAAATAAGATGACATCACAATGGAAAGCCTAAAATTATTGCAAAAGACTGAAAATTAAGTTTAAGTTTATAAAGTTAAGATTAGGATTAAGAATGAAGTGTGACATACGCTCCTGGTAAAGAAACATATTATGCAATAATATTTTTAACAGAGCTCACTAAATTAAACATAATTTTACTCAATGAAATATAAATTAAACAACAAAACACTTTGTACAATTATGTGACTGAGATAGTTGGTCATAACGTTTTCTTTGCTGGCAACGTCCTTCACCACAAAGCCGTATCCTGTAGGATAAAGACCACGTGAGTATGCGGTCGTTTTTGTAACGAGCTACAAAAGAAGCTGAGTGGTTTGCGTTCTGTTTGTGAAATAAATTTCCTTCCGCCTAAAAATTTTTCGACACCCCAAATTATAGCTTCGCTAAGATCAATTTTCGAGAAAAATCTTGAATTTCGAAACTGCTTGAAAAAATCCTCCAAAGTCTTTTTTTAGTTTCGGGTCCAAAATTATAAATTTACTTAACTTTCTGCAATCGACGCAAATTAGGTTTTACCATCTTTTTTCTTGACAATGACCACTGGTGACGCATACGGCAATAACAATTTTAAAATCATTTCCATGTTTAACACCATTAATATTTTACTTTTTAGTTTCTGCTTCAGTGCATATTAAAAAGAATACGGTTTTGAGCGGACTGACTTCTTATTTACCAATTTGATTTTGTGCTCAATCCTCGACGTCTTTCCCGGCACATCCGAAAAAACTTTATCTTGACTTTCTAACAAATTTTGCAACTATCTACTTTGACCGTCATTAATTCGGTTCCCAACCTTACTGATCACTTGCGTCAAATGTGCTTAAAATTCCTTACGTGCGTTTCGAAGATAAATTTTCTTCATAAGACAACATGCCTGGTTTACTGATGATTTTATCTGCTCTGTGCTATTGTGGCGAACTTTATCCTTAATATGCGCCCACACACTGTATTGTAATCCAGAGGATTTAAATCAGACTACAGTGGTGGCCAAAAGTGTTTGGGCCAAAAGCATGCTTCTCTTCAGCTATTCTTGCATAACCAGCACGACAGCTTTAACAATGTCTGTCTTCTTATGGTCGTCGCGTAATAGAGCAGACAAGTCTTTTTGCTTCTATTATTTTTAAATAAGAATTTAAAAAATATTAGCTTATTTTAATAGAATTTGGAACATTTGAACATCAAATTAATCTAATTGAAATGATTATATACCTTCAGGTACGTTAGTAATATAAAAAAATTTAATGTAGAAGGACTTTTGCAAGACCCGGTATTTGTTAGGAAATGACTTTACCAAATCTGAACATTATGCATTGAGTGACGCTATGTCAGGTATTGCAGTTGATGTTGACAAACGACCATTAACCCTTAGTTTACCAAAGAAAATGTTTGTCACTAACAGTGATGTAGTCGAAACCACATGATTCGAGATCGAGACCAAGACCGAGACCGTAAAATATTTTCGAGACCAAGACCGAGATCGAAACAGGAAAATATCGAGACCTAAGGTTCAAGACCGAGACGATAAACTATCGAGATCGAGACCGAGAGCGGGACCAGAATATTTTTTGAAAAAAAATTTAATTTATTAACGATATAAATTTTTATTTTTCCAAAATTCCAAAGCTACATTTCAAATAAAATAACATTTCCAGCATGTTATAAGATAGCCTTGGTCTATGTGGTCGCATGAAGAAAGTCTTGTTTACGTCACAATACCCCAGCAAATGTGCAAGTCCCTTATATACGGCTGTGCGTTGCTGTGAAGTCAAAATGTTTTATTAGCAAAAACATCTAAAGCCCCGTAACGAACGGAATAGAGATTCGTTGTTCAATGTAATAAATTATATTTTAGCTAATCAGGTCACAATTGTGAAAAAAACTTTATACTATAGAGCAGGGTTTCCCAAACTGTGTGCCGGGATTAAAGTGTGCCGCGAAATTTTCGTGTTTTTCACAGAGTCAATGGTGGATAATGGGTGAGGCGAATGAGGCAGTTGCCTCGGGCCCCCCTTGAAAATATCGCATATAGTTTCATTTTGCTGTATATGATTTTTTAAAGATCACTGTGATTTTGGGAGAAAAATAGCAAAATATGAGATCAAATCGAAGTGAAGACCTTTTTTTTTACGAGTATTTTAGAGATCACAATGATTTTGAGAGAAAAAAAGCGAAATATGAGATCAAATCGAAGTGAATATAATTTTTGTATGTAAACTTAAATAGTGTATTAAGTAGGCTTTTGCCTTCATGGAGTAAGTGTGTCGCACGTAAACTCAGAATTTATCAGTGTGCCGTAGTAATAAGATGGTAAACGGGAAGGTATTTTTGCCCAAAACGCCTCAAGGTTCAGCACTTTAAATTTGTCCTTGGCTGCTGAGTTAAATTCTAACTCGAAAAACTGTTCTTGTGCTTTATCAAAAATGTCGCCTATTTCGCACTGTAATATGTTTCTTGCTTCTCATCTATAGGAGAAATTTATTTGATTAAATTTTTTTTAAATCAGATAAATGAGTTTTTATTTGTGCTTTAATTGGGACTCACAGTTACCGTTTGTGAGAGCAAAATTCAATGAAAAAAAGCTTGCTGAATTTTGTTGTTCAATTCGATTCTTGCTGAGGTCAAGTTCCCTGTCATTTTGATTATTAAAATTAACAAAGAATGTGTTGTAAAACATTTTAACAATCGCGCCTCCTTGAAAATTTACGCTGTAAAAAACCACTAACTAAACCATTTATTCACTATGTTTACTCCAAAATTTTACGAGGCAACAAAAGGCTTTCAATTTTATTTTGTAAGGGGAGTTGTTTATGGTAAAGAAACCAATAAATCATCACAACCGCATCGACACGTTTCTTGCATAATACTGTACGAGAAAACTCGTTTTTGGCAATTGCATTGTTTCATGGCGCAACTTTTTCTGTTCTGAAGCAATTCGACAGCTTAACCCTATTCTCCTCAACGGCCGGGCTTCTGAAGCCCGGCCCTTGCAAAAACGTTTGTAATTACTTCATCTTTTTAGATAAAATTCTGGAATTTCTTGACTTTTCCTAATTTGAAATGCTGAATAAGATGGTACTATTTTTACGTGCCCCCGAACAAGGATTAACGGTTAAAATAAACGTTTTTTAGCAAATTTGTGAATTTTTGCTGGTTTTCGCAAGCAGAGCGTGGAATTTCAATTTCACGCTTTTATTAAGTGACATGAATTTTACCAATAATCGGCTTTGCGTGTCGAAGCGAATTACGTCGTTTCCCGACGTCAATATGCCTTAGGCAATGTAGAACTTATTTCATGTAAATCGCATTTTCTTTTTTTGAGCTTTTGGCGATTGCTTGGAAACATTTTACACATATACAATATTTTGCGTAAAACAATTGCTGTTGGGCTGCTTGAATACCAATCAAGCGGACAAAATTCAATCTTTACAATAAGCATTTTTATAAAACTTTCTTTTCATTATTTATTTGTGAGAGAAAAAATTAAATTAACTAGTTCACATTTAACTCTTATGCTGACGCCTTCTTATAATTAAACAACACCTGACTTTTTACAATTGCATTTCACGTTGCATTTGAAGTAGCAGACCGTCGACGTATTTTTTATATACAAGTATACCTGTTTAAAAAAGTTTTGTGAAAAAGTTTATAGCTTTTCGATGTGGGTTTTCCAAACAGAAAGCATAGAATAAAAACAAGACGTTTGATACGATTGAATTTTAATAAAACAGAGGTTTCTAACTTGTATAAATTCATGGCGGTTCTAAAGTCTGAGATTTACACAACTGACTTTTTCCTCCCAAAAAATTTTCAAGCCAAAGTTTAAAAAAGTGTCCTTACTTATTGCAAACTGTTTAATAAATTTATTTCGAAAGTTAAAAAAAACCTAAAAAAACTCCATTATGGAAATTTAAAAAGAAATTTTTATGTAAACCATATTTGGTCTTCATTTGCCTTTCGCCATAAATTTTATATTTGAACTTAATAAGTCATTTAAAAAAAGTTTGTTATAATTCCTGGTCTAATATGATTATCCTATTATATTCCGACGTCTTTTTAGTTTTAAAACGACCCACTAATTCGAAACCTCTGAATAAAATCAACTTAGATATCTTAGTTACGGAAGACCTGGGCTGTTTACAAGGATTTTTCCACGTAAAACCAGATAAAGCTTCGGGCCCCAATTTTATGTGCATGTTGTATAAATTCATTAGGGCTCTAACCTCTTAGATTTACACAAATGACTTCTTTCCTCCCACAAAATTTTCAAGCCAAAGTAAAAAAAAATGGTCCTTAATTATTGCAAACTGTTTAATAAATTTATTGCAAAAATTAAATAAAAACCTAAAAAAGCTCAACTTTGGAAATTCGAAAAAATTTTTTTGTAAACGTAAAGACTATTTTTTGGTCTTCATTTGCCTTTCGCAATAAATTTTATGTTTGGACTCAAATTGTAATTTTTAAAAAAGTTTGATATAACTCTTGATCTAATATGATTATCCTATTATATTTTGACGTCTTCGTTGTTTTAAAATGACCCACTAATTAGAAACCTCTGAATAAAATCAACTTAAATTTTTACTTACGCCTGACCTAGGCTGTTTACAAGGGTTCTTCCACGTAAAACCAGATAAAACCCCCGGCCCAGTTTTATGTGCACAGAGCTTATTATCCATGTCAGAGCTATTTCAAAATCTTGAATAAATCATTTTCCGTTTTCCTGCTTGCGTCAATTCTAATTTGGAAAATCTACGGAAGAGCGCTTCTAGTCGCGATTTTAAAGACAAAGAAGGCTGTAGAGATCCAAAAAGTTATTACCAAATTTATCAACTTTATGTCCCGTAGGAGAAATTTGAGACGTTTACGTACGCTCGCAACGAGCTAATTGATGATTTTGAGGCAAAAAGTCAACCGCGGATCAAGTCGTTCTGTTATCATAGAAATCATCGACGATTTTTTCAAGACTAAGAAAAATGACAGTATTATTTGTCAATCTGACACCTGCATATGACACTGTTATTTCATACAAACTTGATTTTAACTGCAAGTTACTGAGTTTTCTGCTGGATAAGAACATGGTTTAAATGATTATGAAACTAGTTCACAACAAAAGTTTCACTCTAACGGCGACAGTAAGCAAAAGAATCTCGGTTGTCAGAGAAACAGTGTTCCTTCAAAATCAATCACAACTGATTCTTTTTTTAACATCTAGAAGTATAATCTGCGTTCCACAATCGTCAGGTTAAAAATATTGTGAGCTAAAAGTTTACAATAATCAACATTCATCATTGCGTTTAATTTCGACTTATCTTGAGGTACAACTAAATAAATCACCCAAGTTTCGTCACCACCGTTTGCATTGCGCAAAAATTTTTCTTTGTGTGTCCCGGCGTTGAAGTAACTTGCGGTTTTAGGGCGGGAGCTGGTGTCAAAACCAGTGGTGGATATTGGGTGAGGCGAATGAGACAGTTACCTCGGGCCCTTCCTTGAAAATATTGCATATAGTTTTATTTTGCTGTATATGCTTTTTTATAAATCACCATTATTTTGGGAGAAAAATAGCAAAATATGAGATCAAATCGAAGTGAAGACCTTCTTTTTTTTAAAGATCACTATGATTTTGGGAGAAAAATAGAAAAATGAGAGACCAAATTGAAGTGAAGACCTTATTTTTTAGAGATCACCATGAGTTTGGGAAAAATAAGGGAAATACGAGATCAAAGCCTTTTTTTTTTAGCGAACATCAATTTTTGCGAATCCTTGCTTCGCGGCCCTAATTTTAAATATCCGTCACTGGCCAAAACATCAGAAATAACTCTCCTATTGTTGTCTATTCAATACCCGAGTACTGGATCTTGTTTGTTTTTGCAGCGCACGTACTCGTATATAGTGTCTTGAATAATGCTTTGTGCGTAGTCACTGAATGCCTCCGTCCCTCTCCAACGGACCACTTACCAGTTCTTGCAGACATCCAGCCATCTAAGCTTTGACAACAACAAGCGATACTCTTTTTGGCTAGAGATAGTACTCTAGACATGCTCTGCTATTTTTTCAAACCTGTGGCACACTTTGTAAGGTTTCAAAAATTTGCAGAGCATCTGGACCAGGTGAAGAACTAAATTTTCACCGCTTTCCGTTACCTGAAGTTTCCTTTGGCTGCCATAGAAAGCCTAAAACTTTTAATCTGAACTCTAAAAATAAAGTGATGACTTTTTTTCATCTAAAGTTACCAATTTGCGCATATCAAACACAATCCAGCCTGGGAAAAAATTGATCAAAAATAAGTTACCAATTTATTTGTAAAGAGTTTTTATGTTCACTAAATAAAGTTTCATTTGAAAAAAAGCGTTTAAAATTTAGTAAAGACCAAAAAAAAGTCATGACATTTCACGATGAGATGTACTGTACAATGAATTTTTTAAGTTTATTGGTTGTTAATTCAAAAACACATAACTTTTTATCTATTCGAAAGATTATGTTTGCCGTTTTTCCACAGCTTACGAGTTACAAAGCATTTCTGTAGATCCTGACTATGGTTTATTCATCGGTTATCAAAAGCCTACCGATAAACTCGAAGGTCTAAAAGCTTGTATAAACCTGCTTTGCAAAGACTTGAACAATCTTGCCGAATTAGGTACCCTGCTGCCCAGCACATGAATCATACATAGAACACAGAGTATTGTGGTAGTACATTCCGGCTCCATGCTTTTATTACCAGCGCTTTGACTGTATGTTTGAAATAGCGTTTTCAGAACAGTTTAAGTTATGCTTAAATGCCTGTGGACGGGTTTCGAACAACTGGCCTCAGCCGACTGGCCGCAGTTTAACTAACCAGTCGGCTGCGTCTAGCTGGATTGCGCCCAATCGGTTGCAACCAGTTGGCCCATTCTGCCTGCAAACCAAAATTGCGTGTTTTCATATGGGCATAAACAAATAGGGTCTCTTTACTTTCTCTCATTGCAAATGCGGCGTCATTGCACAAAACAGAGAAAAAATTGTATAGGAGTGTCATATGAATTAGGCATTATAAGGAGCACAAATTTGGACAGTTTTAGATAAAAAAAAAAAAAACGGTTGTGGCTTGGTGCATCACTAACAGTACTTAATTTAAGCAATACAATAGCAATTCGCAATAAATAAATAAACCATGGGGCCCAGTCCTATTTATTTGCTTTACTTGAAGTGGATACTTTAAATACTAGAACAATTTCGGCATAGAATTCCCCTGTTTTATGTGAAGTTAAAAAAAAGGCTTTTATAGCTTAACGTTTCTTTCTCCTTTCTTTCTCCAAGCTATCTTGGAGGGGTTTTGTGGTGATTAGCATCTTTTGAAGGTAATCAATCTAATCTTTTAAAGTGTAAAACAAAAAAACGCACTTTTTAATTAAATATATTGAAACCAAAATGTGTTATTTTACTTGTATTCCATCCGAAACTTTTCATATTGCAAAATAAAAAAATTAATTTACCTTTGTTATCCGGATTTTCTTATTTTCTAGTTTTGCTTTTAGGTTTTCATTTGTTAATTACTTTTTTTCCTTATCGCAACTTGTTTTCAAATGGTTATTTTATTTTAATTTTTTTGTTATTTTAAATTATGCAATAAAAGTAACTGCTTGACCAAGACACCTTATGGTTATTTGCCAGTCACATTATCCTATATTTAATCTCAATTATATGTTATGCGAATATTTGTAATAGTTTAGTGACAAAATAAACAAATGTGAATTTCGAATTTTCATACACGCCACAATATTATTGTTCAAAAATTTTTTTATTGGACACTCTAATTTTTATTAACTGATATAATTGTAATTTAGAGTTTCTAACAAAGACTTTTAAGCAGGGAAAGTGCCGTAAAATGTTTTTCTAGTAAAATGTGACAAAAACGAACGTATACGATCCTGATCCGTTCCCACCAAATCGCCACTCCCAACCTCTTGCTATACTGTCGACAAATATATTATAAAATTGATTTTTTCCTTAATTTTAGAAAGCAAACAAAGTTTTTGTTAAATTTTATTGCCAAAAGATTTGGAAAATTTCTCACGTGCTGGCATGAATAAACACACTGTTCCATAAGATCACTATTTCTAAGAAATTATTAATTAAAATCGCCCAGGTTGCGGCACTGCTTACAAATTTTCACTTCATGCTTTGAACGATGCCGAGATATGTTCCACGATTAATAGTCACAATTATATAGAGTAATATTGTTTTTCTCAAATGTTTTTTTTTAAGTAATGCAACGGTGTACTTCTATTTCAATAAATAAAAAACTCTTTTTGTGGCGGTAAAATACATAGCGAAAAAACAAAACAAGTGCATACAAACGATGATAATTATATAAAAGATAAAGGTTTGTTGGTTTTACAGCATTGGTATATCGATATTTTAATGCTGCTAAATATTAAAATATAGCCTATTTCAAATTCTTTTATGTAAAAAAAAAATTATTTTTTTATTATTTTATACTTTTTTTAAAAAAAAAGGCAATAACTATTGGTAACTAAAAAAACATGTGGACAAATATGTGAACCAGTAATTGAAACCAAACTAAAATAATTTCTATACTTCGACCAAAACAATGAAGCAAGCTTCCCGTAGCTTCTTCATTGTTCGTAATTGTCGTGCGCGTTGACGTCACTCTTTACGTCCAATTTTTAATTAAGTTTACGACTGTTACAACAGTGAATCCGTTACAATCACATTTCACGCTAGTTAAATGAGTGTCTAAACGTAAAAATTGTAGTGACCTTGCTAAATTGCAATTTTGCATACTTTATCAAATGAATTTTCAAAAACTTTTTTGCTCTAACAAAAGTTAAATAAATGATCTTTACTCTGCTTAAATTTCATAAAGATAGCTTAAGTAGTTTTGGAGTTATGAATTGTTAAATTGGTGGGCTTCTGAAGCCCGGCCGTTGAGGAGTCAACAGCTCGAAAAAGCTTGAGGAAAATAGGGTTAATAGACACTGTTTGACAGCTTCCCGCATTGCTTTGTTTGTAAAGTCGTTTAATTAACTGGGAACAGATTAGGTTTTCTGGTTCGTAGCTTTTATAGTCAACGTCCACAAGAGCTATTTGCCAATTTTGAAATATGTTATAAAAAAAATTTAGATGGAAAATAAAGATTTTTTACGAAGATTCATTGTTTGAAACTTGATTTCGAAACTTTTTATACTGTATATAGTTGAAGAAATCATGATTTCGTAACAAAATTCAATGTTTTGCTTAGTTTAAAGGAGTGTGTTTGAAAAAATTGATAGTCAGGGTTTGAATGGCGCTCTAAACAATTGTATTTGCTTACGATACCTTTTTTTCAAGTTCTATTACGCAACTCAGTATTATCAGGCCTTGATATTTACTTCGTTTAGTATTTTAATTCGTTTGGAATATGAATATTTTTTGAAAAAACGTACAACTTTTCGAAAAAATTCAGTTCCTTAAAACATAATACAGTTGAATAAAACGCCGGTTGACATGGAACAACATTTATAAGATAAAAAAATTTTTTAATCTCTATTTTTATCCTCCTGACTTGCAGGAAAGCAACGGAGGCGATAATACATAGAGTAAACAATCACCCCGACCTGCACGACCAGAATTCTTTAGAATAGTATTTCTACTTTATATAAAAAATAAAATAAAAAATTCATTCTTGACTATGCTTTGACAATTAAAATTTTGTTATTTTAAAGCAAGTGTAGACTAAAAAACTTAATCCGAATAGACTATTTTTTTAGTCGAAGTAAACAAACGATTTATTATTTTTTAAAACTATGTCCGTATTAATTCGTGAGCGTTGTACGAAGATTTTAATTTTTAAACCCTTTCAGTAAAAATTTACTATTTTCAATAATAATATGACAAATATTGGTTTGTAAAGTCCTGTAACTTAAATATCGTTTAATTTAGGTATATTTTTGTTATTTACTTTTATTTTAATTAATAAATTTTTCTGCATTGTTAATTTTTAGTTTGCAAATTTTTTGTTGCTGTCTCAAGAAATACTTTAGAAATGATATTGAAGGTATTGTTTCTTAGAAAAATTTAACATTTGCTTGCAACTGTGCAAGTAAAACATAAAAACAGATAACAGCAGACAGAGTCACTTATAATATATTATATAATAATCACTTATAATCCGGTCTTTGAAACTTCGTCAGTGCTGTGTCGATCAGAACTTGTTTAAGGCTTAATAAATAGCCTGTTTTGAAAAAATTAAGTTCACAATAAGTATTTTTTTTACAAATCCACGAATTGATAATTTTAGGTTAAAAATAATATTTTTTTACCAATATTTTACTCAAACTTTCAACCTAAGTAACCTATTTGCACTCATAAAAAAAGTAATCCACTAACAGACACATTGTTGCCATTAGTTTTACTTATGTCAAATTGAAATAAAAACACCAAAATTTAACAGACTAGTTTTTAAGGTAAGATCAAAAATCACAAAAAAGTCTTTGTTCTAATTTCGTTCTTTGCAGATAACGGTTTTATTTGCTTAAGCTCAAAAGACGCTTTTTATTTTTAAAATTTAAGTCTTATAACGCGATTATTTTTATAACGCCAGAATGTTTTGTTTTTATAGTACGAGGCGTTATGACGGGAGGTTTTTTATTGTAACAAAACCACAGAAAAGTTTACTCACCATCCCATATACTGCGTTGCATAGTGATGACCAGTGTCGTAACAAGGATTTTGAAATGGGGGGCATACATCCACAAAACAATATACATAATGAAAATTTTTTTTCAAGTGGTAAAAAAAGGTTTTCACTTTGAATCTGTCTCGTTTTGTAGCTTTTTCTTCCCAAAATCATAGCGATCTTTAAAAGAAAACAATGGTCTTCACTTTGAATCTGTCTTTGGTGTTTTGTATTAGCGATCTCCAGGAGGAGGCGATGACACAATGCTCCCCCCCCCCTTAAATATGCTACCAATGATAACTATTCCATAAAACTTTGTTAATCGTTCGTTTAAAATCATTAGATTATTTTTCAATTGCTAAGCTTTAAAACAGAAAATAAGTTTCATCCTTTCTCAACGGTTTTATATCATTTCCTCTTTATTTTCTTACTTTTCTTTGAAAAACTTAACTCGATTTTTATAAAAAAATATAAATTGTAGTTAAGATGGACGCACTGTTCAGAAATTCGCACATGTAATTAAAATTCAGGCATACATCACCATACCAAAACATACAAAAGTTTTTAAAGCAAAATCAAAATTTAATAACCAATCTATAAAAGTGTACAAATGAAAATGGCTTTGATTTGAAAATTTTATACTGAAAAATTTGCAAAATGGTAAAAAATGTTTATTCTACATTTTAACATCCATCAGGGACAAAAAAATTTGTATCGTCTTATTCAACAACCTATTTTCGAAAAATCAAAACGTTTTATGGTTTTGTAAAAAAATTATAATAATAATAACAATTGCTACTGTTTTGGGAATTGGAAGTGCGTCTTCTGAGGAGAATCGGTTTCAACATACCTGATAGCGTAAATACTGTAGTTTTGAAAAAAAGATTTTTAGAATTGCATAAGCATTTACTATGATAAAATCGTAAAAACTTTGAAACAATTAACTTAAGCAATCATTGGTGTATGTTTCAACATGCAATTAAAAGTTTAATAAAGTAGGTTTCATTGCATGACATCGATACAGCGTGGTTGAAAGAAAAAGACTCGCTTTTGATCGCGACAGTGATCGATGTAATCTTGGTTCAACTCTTATTCTGTTCATGGTTTTGTGTCCTTGGTAATGTTTTTGGGAATTCTTAAAAACAAAATATACATGTAAAATTTATAAAAACGTTCAACAATATAGCAATATAAATTTGGATCTAGGATAGTAGGTCAAAGAAATCGATTGAAAGTTGCTCTAAATATATCTTCCGTGACATTGTCGTACAAACATTATAAAAAGATAATATAGTTGAAATGAAATAATTTATGATACATCATATAATGATTCTCTTTTGTTTGTTGCAAAACTCAGGATTGGATTGTCCGAATTTTTTAAATTTAAATAAAAATAATCAAATACTGAAGGTTTTACAAGCTTAAAATCTACAGGTAGAATGGTGTATATTTTAGATAAAAATATTTGTCATTCTTTCAAATTCTTTTTAATTTGATTTTCAGAAGCAACTATCAGAAATAATAATAGTATGTTCATAACTCTGTATAAGACTACATTGCAATATATATATTTTTGAAATTTTTATAAAATTCTTTCACCAACAATGAAAAAATATTTGTATATCAAACTGCGAAAATAAAAATATATATGTATTTACAATTATAAGGTTACAATAAACACTCAATAAAAAAAATACAAAATTTAGGAGTTTGATTATTTTATAAGCACTTTAATCAAAGTAATAAGTTACTTAGGTGAAATCAAAAGTTTACATGTCTATATAATTGCAAATATTTTACATGTCTATATATATACAATGTAATACACAATAAATTCTGCTAGACTTTCAGCCAAAATTCTATTAAAACAACTTTAACTAATTTTAGATATTGTTGGATAAAATTCAACATTAAATACATTTTCACAATTTTAGCTATATTATTACAAATAAAGCAATTCAACTAAATTAGAAAGTTTTTGAAAATTAAAAAATTATAAAGTTTTTAAGTTTCATTTAGTTTTATGCCAACCAATTTAAAGAAATAATTATTTCATAAAATAACAAAAAATACAAAGACATAGCTAAAAATCAAATTTAGCTGTCTCCCATTTTAACAAAAATCAATAAAATTTATCAAAAAAGAAATTAGCAAATTTCTTGCAGAGGTATATTGTTTGATCTCAATTATTTTTATCTATAAAAAATGGTAAAAAATTAGTTGCTTAATTGAAGAAAAGTAAGATTTAGTTGTTTCTTAAATAAACAAGCATAATTGAACAAAATAAAATACAGATGAAAATCATATTTGCCATGAAGCAAAGATTTCAAACTAAAATTAAAACTTATTGATGCCAATCTTAAGAAAGAGTATAACACTTTGCCACGTTGATTTTAGCAATTACAGTATAACAAAAAAGTTCTACAGTTTTGAAATAAATAAAAATTTTTATAGTTTCTAATAAACTAAACCTTTATTTACTCATGGAAAGAGTTAACCAACAAATTTAAACCAAAAAGTGTGAAAGGCACTCAACATGAATTTAAAAGAAGTTTAGCTTTACACCAATCGTATTTTTTTCAAATTTAGTTAGTCGCAGAGTTATATAAGTTTACTTTAAATCTTAAGCTTTCAAAACTTTTTAAAGTTTTTTTAAAGCAAGAAATTTATTCAAGAATACGTTTCGGTTTGGAAAGGTAAGAATTTTGCTAGCGCACCTTATTAAAAAAATTTTTTTCATTTACAATGGAAAAACAAATTTTTAATACTATTTCCTTTATAATCGCGATTGTCTTTTACCTTCTTGTATTATTTAGTATTTATAAAATGGAAACGCTGAAAAAATCTGTTAAGAAAATGTAAATTTCCTCAATAACTTATCATTAGTTCATTTTTGGATAGAATTTCAGAACATAGATATAATTAGTAATGGCATGAAAATATATTTTTTTTTTTAAAATGTCACGCTTTCCAAAGGTTGGCTTCCGCTCAGATTGCTTTTTTGTTTATGTTACATAAAATCTTTGTTTTCTTATTTGCAAACGATTACTATGCGGTATTGCAACAATGCAAAAAATAAAGCATTAAAACTTTTTAGTCTGTGCAAACAAATAACTGAGCGATGGTAAAAGTATGCAAAACGTTTTTTTATTTTTGGGACATGGGCTCAGCATTTACTTAAAAAAATTGAAAATTTTTTTTGGAGCAAGATGACTTTTTAAATTACTTTATTGTACCTACAATCGAATAAAACATTGATATAACCTCAAAAAGATTTGAAAAAACTGCTTAGTCACTAGTAAAAGGACAAACACTAAAGATTTTCTGATCCAGGAAGTCAATTTTATTTTCCAATGAAGTCGTGTATTCTGATTTATTCAAATTTTTTTTTTATACAGTGTGATCAGAAAGTCACTGTGCACCTGTAATCCCAACGCATAAACAACATTATGTCCTTTAAAAATCGATAACTACAAGTTTAAAATAACCAGTTTATGGTAATTAATAAAGAATGCATTCGAGACTCACAACAACTGCTGAAAATGTCCACCAAGTTCACCAATGCAAAGGTCAATTTCTATTGACAGCACCATTTTCAACGACTCAAAAATTTTCTTGCGATTGGATGACATTGTTCAACATCCTAGATATCTACTGTACAAATCAAAATATAACTGTTTATATTGACCAAAACCTGTATGATATTAGGTGCACAGTGACTTTCTGATCACACGGTATATGCATAAAAAAAAATAGAAAATGCATTTGAAGAAAGTGAAAACAATTTGTTTGTTACTTTCAAGCTGAAACAACAACGCACCAGTTAAAACAACGTACAAGCTAACAACCAAAAGAAAAAAACTTGAAATAAGTTATCAAGCAATTCGTTGATTTAATTTTTTTCGCTTTTAGGCAAAACATCAATATGAAGTTAAGTTAGCTGTTGATTAAAAAACGCATTTTTGTAGCTGCTACTCCCAAGGTTGCTGTTTTAAAAGCAAAGTATTAAAAATGCTTTTTTAGTAAACAATATTCCAAGTTAAACTGAAAATAACAAAACGCAAAAAAATCTGTAAAGGGTTAATAGCATATGTGTATTTAAAGCCCGGTTCACTATTTACTTCGATTTGCAAATCGACCCTTTCTTGTATATCATCCTTTACTTCTGTTTCTTTTGCAGTTTCCAACTTTGTCGAATGTTGTTCTTTTTTGCTTTCATGAACAAAATTTAAATTTGAATCATCATCAGAGTTTGCACATTTTATGATATTTTTACTTTTTTGTTGACAGGAAATAGTCAAGCTTTGCTTTAAATATGAAAATCGAATTGGCCCAATGCCTTTAATATTCAACAACTCGTCCAAACTGTTGAAAGGCCCATTAGTTTCCCTGTATTCAACAATTCGATCAGCCAGTACTATTCCAATTCCAGTTATCTTCAGTAACGAACTTGAGGAAGCTTCATTTAAATCAAGCAGTGATTTATCTTTAGCTCTAGGCGAATCAACTGATTGTGCGTATGAAATGGAACTTGTACGGTAAGAAAAACTTTTGTTTTGTTCTTGATGTGAAATAGTTTGATTTTGTTGTAAGGCTGCCAATCTCTTTGTTCCAATTCCTTTCACGTTTAACACATCGTTAATACTGTGAAAACCTCCATTTGTTTTTCTGTACTCAACAATTCGATTAGCTAAGGTCTTTCCTATTCCAGGTATTTGTTGTAGTTGATGAGTTGTCATGCTGTTTAAGTCTAATCCCGATTCAAAATTGTTGCATGAATTTCTTTTTTTTCGAGGCATGTTGCTGTAATTGTTATAGTAAAAAACAATTTGAAACCGATTTTAAAAATTTTTAGATATCAGTTTATTTTCAGTAATACAGATGAAGAAGGGATATGATTAATATTTCTAGAAAAAAATGTTGTTTATTTTGATATTTAAACTGTTGATTTACTCTTAGATTATGATTTAAAATTTTAATTAAATTTTAAACTTTGAATTATAATATTTCTATTTAGAATTAACCTTAATTATTTATCCTTCTAAAACTACAAACTTTATATTCTCAACCTATTAATTTTAAAAAAAATAAATAAAAATTAGTTAAAAAAACTAAATAGCAATTATTTTAAACTGTGCAATACATAAAACAAATAATATTGAATATAATATAAACTTGTGAGAAAGATGATAAAAAATGGAATTTAAAAAAGCGAAGTCGCAAAAAGGAAGTTGTTCAGTGGATAATTTTGGAATTCAAAATTCAACGTTAGAACAATTGATAACGCATCAGAAAAAAAGTTCGTCTCTAGATTTGCTTTACTTCTATCTACAACTTTAATCTAAACCTATCATGTAGTTTTTATGAGACAAATTATTATATAAATTTTGAATTCAAAAAGTGTCATTCACCTTCTTTTTCTGCGTGCGGCCATCTCTAACAGAAAAGAAAATGCGGAAATATCACTGCTGAACCCTCAAAAGATCTTGACTGAAGAAATAAATTCGCTTCATGAACAATAAAACGAGTCTTCTCAGAGGTTTTATTATGAAAAGTTAGAAAATAATGTTAATTTTTTATTCATTTTTGAACAGAAATAATCAAATCTTTAAGAATTCTTTTAAAAACCAACAATGCAAAAAAACTTGTTGAATATTTTTAGTTAGATACACAAAAATATAGGGAAACATTATTTTCTAAGTAAAATCTTTTTAAATTTACTAAAGAAAAGAATATATCAAGCTTAAAATGTGTTGACCGTTTTCTTTGTTTTCCTTCTCCAAATTTATGTTAAACACTATAAAAATAACATATATTATATCAATCTCAATCCCTTATGTTTGGCTATAAAACTTTTTTCAGAAAAAAACAAATCGTATGGAGGCATAAACATTTTAATTTATCTTAATACCATAAAGTTTTCAAAGGTTCACAATATCTACATTTGTGTTGAATATTTGTTGATTAGGGTGTCCCAAAAAAACTCAACTTTCTCCGATTTTGCTGTAACTTGACAAAAATTTACATTTTGGTGAAAAAACAACTGTGTTAAAATATTTTTGAAATCAAATATTGTTTGACGCCCTGGATTTGAACTTTAATTTTTTGATATGGAATCGCAGCTAAAAATCGGCTACAAATTGCTTTATAATGCACAAGCATTATCAGGAAAACCCTTATAAATTTATGATAAAACGATTACTTTATAAGATAATAAATCACCAAAAAGCTAATTATTTTTTTTAACAATGAATCAGTATTTGTTTTAATAGTTTTCTTTTGTGATAGAAAAATTGTTTTTTGAAAATTGTTAGTGCTGACCTAGATGGTTATTGACTTTTTATGCAATACATTTTCAATAATCATTTATTTAAAAAATTTTTGTGGCCTTAGAAAAGTAGATCACCAGCTTTATTTTCTTGTTTATCCATTATTTATGCAAAACTGTTGTGAATCATGATATTCTTTGCTTTTTAACTAATGTTATTTTTTTCATTCTTACTTTATTTATGTAGATATTGCTTCTCACATTAATGAGTTGACAGATTAAAAAAAAGGAACCATTAATATTGAGATGAGCAAGTACTTTAAATTGATGCAGCTTGAATCTGCTGTAGCACTTTAACGTTATAAGTTTGCAGCAGTTATGGCAAAAATGTTTTTAACCCTAGAAGGACAGAAATTTCTAACTACCTAGAAGGACGGGACGCGTCAAATTGACGCAGCTGTATTATTCGAATGAAAATACTTGTTTTAATGCAAGCTTTTTTGCGTTTTTGTTTTGTATGCTTAAGAAGAGATAATTAATGCTAAGCAAATTTATTAAAACCATGAAAGAGGACTCACGCTGGAAAACTTAAACACTAAGAAGTAATACATTTTTCTTTTATATTTGGTCTTAAGTGTTTATTGTTGTGATTTCGCACATTCAATTTATATTTCAGCAATATTCTTCTCGTAACACACAATTAGAGTTTTGATAAACTATTGTGTTTTACACAGTCAGATTTTACAACACGCATTAAAAAATATTTGGCTGTGTTTTACGCCGGATGCCCTTCCTGTCGCAACCCTCCCCATTTATTCGAGCTTGGGACCGGCACCAAGGCTGCTCTGATTTAAACAACCTTAGAGGCTGGGAGAAGGATCCAAGCAGGATGGATGAGTTGGAGGAAGGTGTCTGGAGTTCTGTGCGACAGGAAGTTATCAGCAAAGGTTAAGGGTAAAATGTACAAGAGTGTTGTTAGGCCAACCATACTTTATGGAATGGAAACGGTGGCAGTGACGGAAAGACAGATGGGGAAAATGGAAGATGCAGAGTTAAAAATGGTGAGATGGGCACTGGGAGTGACAAGAAAGGACAAGATAAGAAACGAATACGTGAGAGGGACTGCGAAAATTGCAAAGCTGGGAGACAAACTTCGGAATGCGAGGCTACGTTGGTATGGACACATAAAAAGGAGAGAAGAAGACTACGTGGGGAAAAGGATGATGGAGATGGCGGTGCCAGGCAGAAGGAAAAGAGGAAGGCCAAGGAGAAGGTAAATGGATTTGGTAAGAGAAGACATGGAAAAGGCTGGAACTAGGGAAGGAGACGAAGTAGACCGAGTGAAATGGAGATTACTGTCGCGCTGTGGCGACCCCAAGTAGAGAGAAGCCGAAAGAAGAAGAAAAAGATTGTGTTTTACAAAGTCACTTCTAAATAGTTTAACCGTGGACATAACTAAAGTTGGTTTCCAATAATATCTATAAATCAATAAATTACAGCAAGTTGAAAAACAAGCTGTATTGAATAAATCATAATCGTTTTTTCTCACAGTATTTCAAGCACAGTCACGGCATCTCTTGGTTGAACATTTTCCGGAGATCGGTTTTCTGCAAGCAACACTCTCGTATGTGGTCGGTTCTTGCATTTTGCAATTCTACAGGTGCGGCGCTTCTTGGAGAGAGGAGAATTGGACCTTCCTATGGATTGAACAAGCTTCATTGCAAGCTCGGCACCAGTAAGCTCTTCGCTGACCTGTTGGATAAAAGCACGACGACTGATGGATTTGGTCACCTTTTTATAAAAAATCCATCTATTGATGAGAGCTAAATCCAAAAAGTTGTAAAAGACATGCATAGATCACCGCCTGCTAGCTGCTTTCAGAGAATAACACTGGGATATTTGATCCACTACATCAACTCCACATTTAGTGCTATTGTAAAACAGGATGGTGTCTGCCTTTTTCTTCGGATTGTCTTTTTCTGGGATTGTAACATAAGGATGAAAAGTACTCAAAATACTTACAGATTCGAACCTCTTGCACTGGTATGTCGTTATAGTCACAGCAGTTGATCTGGTTGATTTTAAAAATACAGTTTCGTGCAGTGGCCTTGTTGTTTTCAAAACGTCTGACATTTTCCTTGGATTCCGACGAATCGTCCCGACTATACTGCATCATTTGTGCGCAAGGCGCAACAAAAGATATAATGACGTAAAATAGTTGTCACGAGTGACGTTACAGCCTCTTCCAAATAATAAACTCATCAGTTTCATGACTACACTAGTTTGCACACTCACGTCGTCAAGTCTGTACTCATCTTTTCCTAAATAAAGAATTTCCGTTGAATAAGTACTTTGTTTCGACATCCACAGCCATCCAGAATTTCAAAGTTTGGTTTGTTGGCCATGTACTGCATTACTTTGCAGCGAGTTTTGCATGGCAACAACTATTCGTCAATGGTAATGTTTGCGTCAGGAATGTATGTCTTCTGGCAATTATAATGAACGGATTCCACAGTGACGATGCTAAACAAAATTTATCTTGCAAAAGATTTCGTTTTCTTTGGTTTTTAGGTCAAATTGAAAATACTTCATTATTTCCAAAAATCTATTGCGTGGGATAGTTTTGCTGAACAAATTGCACCCCTAGATAGCACTCCACATACTCTTTATAGGCAAGGTACGACCACCAATAACATCTCGAGCAATCACTAGGCCAATGAACTTGTCCAATTTATCCAAACTGACAGACCATTTTTTATTTCTAGTGACTCGCTGGGCTTCAGTTATCGTACATTTCTTAATATGTCTCAACATGGGCTCATTGAAAAGAATTCTAAAGGAAGAAACTGCACTGTTTTATTGCATGCGATGAGCAGCGTAGGAAGTTGGACCGGAGCGGAAGTTTATTATATTTTGCGGTTGCAGGCGACCTTGCACACATTGAGATGTGGTAGCTAACATCCAAAGTGTTCCATCCTTACTTTGTATGGGATGTGGTGCATCTGCATCGGTGCTGTCAACAGGTTGGTTTTTGTCATGAGACTGCACCATATTTTCTTTTCTCCCGAAAGAGCGAGGGAGTACTCAATAGTTTCTTTATCTTCAGAATCAAAAGATTCTGCTTCAAACTCAGCCATTGCCTCTACTGCATTTACAGATTCATATTCTTCATTGTCTAAAAATTCTCCATCAGAGGAATCTGATGGAGAGTATGCCTGCATCATTTCGCGTGCTTTTAATGCAGACTCTCTTTTCAACATTTCGATTGTTAGCTTACGAAAACCAATACATTGTAAATACTACTGTACGCAAATATATATATTCTTATTACACAAGCAATTTAGTTAATCTACGTGTATTTTTATAGTGTTTAAAACTGCTATAGAAAAGTGTAATTGCCTAAATATTTTCTCATCATTTCTTTGAAAAGTAAAATTGAAAATGTGATAACTAAAAGCAACTTATACAAAAACATGGTGTGATTTACCGAGCTGCAGTAACTGTTTCAGACTACGGCAAGTGTTTAGACTGTCAAAACTAACATCACAATTTTACACAATGTGCTCCGAACTGCTAATAATGATAACTGAAAGTGATGCTAATAACTAGATGTTGATAAAAAAAAGTCCGACTACAGGTATTGTAGTATTTGTTTCCCACGAAAAGCACCTGACGTAGAACATTCTAAATGCTGAAACAATAAAAGTGAGAGATGGCAAATAAGCAGTTTTTTCCAGGAGCAAGATGAAAACAGCGTGAGAATCTACAATCTGATCGCGTTTTCCCTTTACAACCATAGCGCGTCAATTTACGCACGCCGTCTTTCTAGGTAGTCATGAGTTCAATTTCTCTCCTGGTTGTGTTAGTATCATATAACTGGTCCCGATTGTAGTTTACTTGATAATATTAAAAGTAAAAAATTTGATCTTATAATATTAAACCGTTGTCGTGTTTGGCAAAATTTAAAAATGATTTGCGTCAATTGACGCGCTCCATCCTTCCAGTGTTAATAAACCAGTTAGAAAAAAGATATTGGTGAGTTTGCTTATCTATATATAAATATTTGGAAAAAGATTTATATTACATAAGTTTTTATTCCAACTTTATTTATGTTTTGAGTTATGCACACATTAAAATAACATTGTGGGTAGAGCAAAGCAGTAGAGTTTAAACATATATATAACCATAACCAGCCAGTACACTTAGTTAAAGCAACATTGCTTGTGACTGATACAAAAAACGGCGATAGTTTTTGTAAAAATCGATGCAGTATAATATATCTTGCTCATGCTCTTATATTTATATTTTAGGTAATGTTACTTTTAACTCACATATTTCTGTTACTTTTATCTTTTTTGTGCATTTTTTTAAAGCTATTGATGCAATACATCTTCTTGATCAGCAGATCAATAAAAAGTAATTTCTTTGCCATTCATTACCAATCAAAGCATTAAACAAGTAGTATTTGCTAATCTTTTAAACAGCTGATAATGTGTTTTTTGTGTTATGTGCTGCTTTAACATGAATAAAAATTGAATTTTTAGTCCCTTGATTCACAAAGCAAGTTAACGCTGATAACTTAAAAGAATACAGTTAACAGCACAATTGGCACAGCTAGTAAACTGTTGCTTATTTGTTATTATATTTTTTAAGTTTATTTGTTTTGAAAGGCTGTTAGTTTGATTGGGGGTCTGGGGGCTTTTCCCCCCAGAATAAGTTAACTTTATATTATTCACAGTGACCCCCCTTTTCCTAAAGCCATCACTACCTGCGTATCATGGAGTGAAGCGTGAAGACTTTAGGTAAAATATTTTAAACTAATGTTTGGAAACCACTTTTTGCTTCTAACATTGACAATGCCCTTTTAGGACACATGCCACAGGGATTTTTCCACTTGAGCTTTGTGCATTTAAAAAATTCGGATATCTTTTCCATAACATTGACTGACTTTGTATTTGTCTCTAATGCAGAACAAAACAAAAACTCTTCTTTTATGTTAGTATTCGTGAAGTATCTGCAAAACATCATAAGCTGAGAACAAGCAGAAACATCTGTATTTTCATAAAGATAAAAAGCAAATAGTCCAAATTGAGCCTTCTTTATATCAAAAATCACCTGCTGTTTTATGTTGTTTGCCAAATCACTAATCCGTCTTTGTGCAGTATTATCAGAAAGGAATATCTGCCTTAGTTTCTTTTTACTTTCCTGCCCAAGTACAATTTTATTCATTTCTAAAGCACAAGGCTTGACAAGGGTCTTACCAATTGCATTTGGTTTAATTTCGTTTACAATGTTTAGACTGGCTGCATAAGAAACCTCGGCAAGTGTTTGAAATTGTTGTCGAAATGCTTCACATGTATCCAGGCGATGATGCTTCACATAAACTATTTTTCTTCTAAACAACTTTGCATTTTATTTTTGTGTTCGGAATGCACCTTTTCAAAGTGAAGCATCAGCCTCAAAAGCTTCTAATAATGATTACCTAAAATTTTATAACACAAAAAACAATAGTCTTTTTCTTCTCCACTTTCAAGAATTCAGGTAAATTGAAGTTTAATGTAATCTTCTTTTTTGCTATTTTCTATAGGTGAAAAACAAGGTTTTCTGGTGGAATTTTTGCATAAAACTTTTGCACAGCTGCTAAGAAACTGATTTTTGCTTGGCAGTGCTGCTATAGAAGTAGAGTAGACAATCAGAAATAGAAAGATCATCATTGCAAAACAATGGCATGTTCGTTTGTGTGTGCTGCACAGGCAAGAAAAAAATTTCGTTTATATCGGTTAAAAAAAGAAAATTGTTTATATAATCAGTAGTTATCTTCACGCCTCACCATTTTGAGTTTTCAAAACACAATGATTACTGTAAGCACTTTTTTAATTTGTTCTGTGGCCCATTAGGAAACCACGCTATGGCCCACTGGTTGGGAACAATGTCCTAGGTAAAAATATCCCTCAAATAACTCTCTTCCAGGTGCTGAATAATTTTTGTCTTTACATTTTTTTCCAAATTCAAGTTGATGCTTTGCAGAATGATTTTTGTAGCAAGGAAATATTAGCAAAATTCCTCCACATCAGCGTTTCCCAAAGTGGGTTCCATTTGAAATTTTTAAGGGTTCCGTGAGCAAATCCAATTCTCAGTTGTAATTAAAAAACACCATGCAACATTTTTTATTTTTGAAGAATTATGAGGATCTAAAATTAATTCAAAACAAGCCGTTTAAAGATGAAAAGTACCAGACTCGAGTTTCGCTCTTGTTAGAGCTCGTCAGTGATGCTTATCTCACTACACGGGTATTGGTTCGATTCGCAGTGAGATAAGCATCACTGACGAGCTCTAACAAGAGCGAAACTCGAGTCTGGTGCTTCTCATCTTTAAGCGGCTTGTTTTAAATTTTTTATTTTCTTAGTCCTGGGAAAATAATTGTTATATTCTGTTTTCTTATGCCGTAAAACCGGGAAAAATTCTTTATCATGTCACCCTAACTGTGGGTTTAAACTGTGCTGTTCCTAAGACTACTTGAATTTTTCCTATTTTTCATGAAAATAAGCATGTAGATTAGGTTGACAATTCACTTCTAGCAATAGTTACGTAATAATAGGTATATTTACGAAACAATTCAGTACTGCCAGCAGCCTGATCACTTTACCGTTATGCTTTAGTGATTAGCAAACTAGATAGACTGACAGCATGTCATACAAGCAGTTTTGTCAAGTTTTCTTGATTGCAAACCTACATAGTTTGTTCTGTTGCAATAGCGGTAGCCAGTTTAGTTTTAAATGCATTTAATATTTTAGCAATATTAGTGTGTCTGTTTGTGTTGATAGCGCGAACGCTCATTGAATATTTCAGGTTCAGGTTCTTCAAAACATACTTTAATAATAACTGCACTGCATAAAATGGAACGATGGGTAAAATTTGGACCTAGAGAAACAAAAGAATTAACAAAAGACAATGAAAATATAGAATTAGAATCATCTGCTTCTGATGAAAGCACTTCACTAAGACAGCAACGTACATCTTCCAGACCTAATGTTAAGAGCACAAAATAACGCAAATACGATTGTAACTACCTGAATTTTGCATTTACTTATGTTGGCGATGAAGAATACCCAGACGGTTTTTGCTTACTATGCAACAAAATATTTTTTAATAGTTCGTTGGCACCAGCTAATTTAAAAAGAGATTTTGAAACAAACCACCCGTCATACAAAAATAAAGAAATTGGCTTTTTTGAAAGAAAACTACAAACCTTTAACAGTTCCAGATGTTTGATGACAAAAAGTTTAAAACAGAAAAAGAAAATGCAATAAAAGTATTGTACAAAGCTGGTTATCGCATAGCTCTGGCTGTGAGGCTCACACTATTGCTGAATCATTCATACAACCAGTTATGACTGACGTGGTATCATGCGTCCTCAATAAAGCGTCCGTCGAAAAAATCAAATCGGTTTCTTTGTCCAACAACACTGTTTCAAGACATTGCGAGTAATATAGAGAAGCAACTTGTTTCTAGATTACGTGGCTGTGATGCTTGTGCATTACAACTGGACGAATCCACAGATGTAGCTGTATTCGCAATTTTGCTTGTATTCGTGCGGTATCCCTTTAATAAAGAATTCAACAGGATTTGCTACTTTGCAAGAGTTTAGAGTTGCACACCACAGGAAACGATATATTCAACGTCATTGATGATTATATAAAAGCACAGAATATTGATTGGGAAAAATGCATTTCGGTATGCAGTGATGAAGCAAAGGCAATGACAGGAAAATTAAATGGTTTGGTAACGCGAATAAAAAAGCTTCAAAGAATTGCGTTATTCACAGATATACATTGGTGACAAAAAAGATGTCACCTTCACTGAAGAAGGTGTTGGATGAAGCAGTTCAGATTGTTAATTGTATAAAGTCTCGGCCATTGCAATGTCGTATTTTTAAGCAATTGTGTGAGTCTATGGGTAGTGAACATACAACCTTGTTACTGCATACTGAAGTTAGATGGCTGTCCAGAAGAAAGGTCTTGGTTAAAATAATTGAATTAGAAAAGAATTGATGTTTTATTTCAAAGAAAGCAAATTTCATTTATCTAACAGATTGAAAAATGTGGCGTGGCTATTAAAACTTGCATATTTGGCTAACATCTTTTCCAAACTAAATGAAACCTGTTTATTTTTGCAAGGTAAAGAATTGTCCATTTTTTAAGCACAAGATAAAATGATATCTATATAAAAAAACTGCAGTCTGGTCATCAGAAGTCAGAAAAAAGACTTTTTGATGTTTTCAGCATCTTAGTGAACTAATTGAAGATTCTAGAGGACACTTGCCTGATGTTGTCAATGACATTGAAAAGCATGTTAGCAGTTTAATTGAATCTTTAGCTGAGTACTTTCCAAATTTGCAAAGCAAAAATAATTACTGGGTTCAGAATCCTTCAAGGTTACAAAAAGACCAACAGTTAACAGCGACAGACTATGAAAACCTAATAGAAATCATATGTGATAGAGTCTTAAAAGGTAAGTTTGAAGAAGTTCCTGTTGCTGTTTTCAAGGGAAACTTAATTGAACTATATGAGAAATTATCAAAACAAGCTACGCGAGAGCTATTATCGTTTGCATCTACGTATTTATGCGAATCAGGTTTTTCGCGATATTCACAAACCAAGACCAAATATTGCGCTAGATTGGACACTGCATCAGATATGAGAATTCAACTATTAAATATTAAGCCAAACTTTTCAGAGTTGTTGTATTCTAGAAAGCAAACGCATTTTTTACATTAGATTGTTTGTTATTAAATTGTTTGTGCTTTATTTTGCTCTTTATCAATCACAATAACGGCAATTTAAGTAAAAAAATAACTTTATGCTTTCTTTTCGTAGTGGGGTTCCTTGTCATCTTAAATAATCTTGTAGGGTTCAGCAGACAAAAAGTTTGGGAAACGTTGCTCTACATAATACGCCGACTCAAAACAACAATTTTTGTCTAGAACAGGGGTGGGCAAAGTTTTCAATGAAAGAGCCACATGTGAAAATTCAAAACTGCCGGAGAGCCACAAATTCTGCTAAAGGTGTTAAGTCAAATACAGTAAACAAAGCAAATTTTAATTAAATAATAAAACAAATACAACGTTACACGATTTACAATTTTTCCGAAATTTTACCAGCGTTAGATCCACTGTGGATTTCCATTTTATTAGCTAGCTTTTGAAAATCTAGGCGATATGAATTCAAAGCGGTATGAATTAATTTTCTCAAATCTTGGTTTGTTAGATTTGCACGATATTATGATTTTGCAAATTTCTTTACAGAGAAGCGAATCTGAGAGAAGCGAGCACTATCTTTGTTTTTTTTTATTCTAATGCTACAGCGTGTATCGGCGGGCGAGAAATAAATCAAAAAAAGATAGCGCTCACATTGCTCAAATTTTGCTGTAGTATATATGGTCCTCAACAACAAACGAAAAAATACTTCATTTCCACGCTATAATCCAACTTAGCACCTAATTAGAAATCTTTGTTTCACCCAAATTCAACTGTGAATAACAATTGTACATGGTTTGATTTCGTTATTATTGTTTAGCTAGAAGAGCCGCAAACAAAAGGTCGGCGAGCCATATGCGGCTCGCGATCCGCAATTTGTCCACCGTTGGTCTAGAAGCACGTAACAAGTCACAAGCGGTCACAATATTTACTTTTTTCCTGTATCAAAAGATTTAGGTGATTTAGATGTTGGAAAACAGCCTTCAGGTTTGCCGACATTACAGCAAAATTAGGAAATTTGAAAGCATGCACAATAGAATTCTTTTGTTCTCGCAGAAATTATTCCATTTTTATTCTAGGCTCAAAAAAACTTTGTCAAAACTCGATCTCTGGAAAGCCACCCGACGTCCATATGAAACAGCAGAACAGAAGCTCTGAAAAAGAAGTTTAATAGAAGCAAGATCACTGAAAATACTTTAAATGACCTGTTATTCAAAGCACTTCCTCCAATATAATTTACAATTTAACTTATCTTTACAAATCTATCACATTTTTCAGAGTAGCAGGAAAAGTTTTTGATAGATAAAACCTGTTGATGAAGAATGCAATGAATTGCCGCCACCTTTGAAATTTTATTTTTTATAATTTTTTTATGATTTTATGATTAACTTTTATTTTTTATAAAAGTAACAAATCCGGACCGGTTTTCTAGCATAGCTGGAGCACCACTTGTGCAAATAGATCTGATAGCTTGTAGTGGAATGTCCTTAGCGTTTGAAAATGATTCTTGCACAATCAAAAAAGTTTCTTGCATTTGTAGTTGTAATGAGTAGTTTACAAAAAAGGAAGGAGTGTTCCTCGTTGCAATTCTATTTTCATAACAAGCAAAAACCTTAAGTTGGCTGCAATTACTTAAATCTGACGTTTCATCTAATTAAACTGAAATCTTGGCGCGAAAAGGTTTGATTCTGACACAACTTAATCAAAAACATCATTGCTAATATCATTGATTCTACTTCGGATAACGTTGTTTGACAAAGGAATTCGTTGCAGTTTTTTTGCAGCTTCCTCACTCAGGACAACCTTTACCATTTTCAAAGCACGGAGTTTGATAAAGGTCTCGGCAACAGTGTGTGGCTTTTTCATTTTTGCCACTTTGCATACGACTTTGCATGAGGCAAAAATTATAGGCTTACTCAAGCGAGCCAACCCTTACTTTGGATGGGTTTCATGAGTAAAACATATTCAGTTTAATCATCTTTCCACTTTTGAACTTTTTTAATAGTCATGATGAAATTAGTTAGGCTACTAGTTGAACACAATCGTAAAAATCTATTCTTAGTACAAATATATCCTGAAGCTTACAGCCAGTAGTGATTAGTTAGTAAGAAAAAACTACTTTAAGCCGAATAAAATTTACTCGTACACTAATGAACAATTCTTGATTTGCTGGCATCGCGTGCCTACTGTGCCGCCCAAATGCTAACCACAAAACCTGATAGCCAATGTTCCCATGAAATATTGAAAAGGCTTAAATTTTTTTTTTCAAAACAAAAGCTTGTCGAGAGTTATAAGCAATGTATACACAATCAGAAAATAAAAATTAAGAAGATTTTATGACGCAATTGCGTGGGGGAGCAATAAAATGTGCCAGCCAAAAAACCGAAAATGGTTATTTTTGAAAATAAACATTTTTTTAAGGTAAAGAATATTTTTTCCTATAAAATCTGTTAACAAACTATTAATAGAAGCTTTACGCGTTGTCACTGCATAAAAATTTTTTCAACAATCTTATGTTTTCATAGAGTGACTTTAACCGTTGAAGGGTTAAAACTGTCTGCCATGTTTCAATTATACTGACTTATAAATACAGCTTAAGAACAAAAATGTTTGAGAAATTACTCATCATATTTAAGATGATTTGTTAACTAAATATGAATTGCATTTAATACTACGTACCCTATGTAAGGGAAAGAATTGATATAAGTTATGCTCTCACTTTTCAAGTGAATTCTCATAAAAATTGCTTATTTGTATATAGAATCATCATTTATTAAAACCGACACAGTAACTCACTTTTGGCGACAAACTAATATTTTGCTATTTACTGAATGAAAAGTACTATATTGCATAAAAATTTAATATTTCAACTTTTTGTTGAGCTTCTAAAAACGCAGCTAAAAATTTAAAGTGAACTTGTCGTTATCAAGTTTGTTACTTCACTTTCTGAATTTAACGTGAATAGCTAAAATTAATTTTTTTCACTTACGTTTCCTTCTGAATATAAAAAGTAAATTTTTGCTGCTTATTGAATCATAATAATAATAATATTTATTTGCATTTATATAGCGTTTTTTTGCGAAAAACTATTTAGATCAAAGGCGTTTTACTTAAGAAATTAAAAAAATATTAAAAGTCGTGAGAAATTACAATATTATCACAATATTAATTGATAAAAACAAGAATGTAAAGATGGGTTTTTAATTACATTTTAAATTGGGTGAGCAACTTAACCATTTTTAATTGATTAGGCAAATTATTTCACAGTAAAGGACCACAAACGCTAAATCTTCAATTAACCAATTCGGAAAAGGTACGAGAAACAAAAAAGAAAGATTAGCATCAGAAAAACGTAATGAGAAAGAAGGTATATGCTTTACAAATTAAATCATCTAGGGCGTGATAACCTTACAAAAAAGGGGGAGGCGGTGCAAAAAATAAGGGGGGTGGCAACTTTTAGCCTTTTAACTTTTTACTGTATCAAGTTTTTTGTCTCAAAATAAAGTGATCTCTTAAAAAAAAGGAGCATCACTTTCAATTCAAGTCCAAAATATCCTTTTTTGTCTCAAAGCCGAAGTGTTTTCCGAAAAAAATTCATCGCCTTTAATCCAATACATGATTCCCACTTTAGACCTAAACTTAAGGTGCAGACCGGGGGCCACTATCATAGTGTTACTATGAAGTAATGAAACCCTATTTTCTTTAGGGAGGGTCACTTTTTGACGTATTTTAGGGTTGCCAAGTGCGATCGCGCTTTTGCTCCGTACTGAAGCCATTACTGGTACGAGGGCAAAAAAACTTTAACCATTTTCAATACGTGTAACAAAATTTTTAAATAATACGGAAGTGCATAACTAACTAGTGTATATTTTATAACAATGGGAGTTATGTGAGTGGATATACGGGCGCAAAAAACAAGTATTTTGCACTTTTTGCAAGTGTGATAATTCAAAGTCAGGCAATCCATAATACACAGCATTGCAAAGAATTGAGAATTTAAAATATTCATTCGAAATTATAAATGTTCTTTGGCTAACTAATTGATGCAAAATTAAACAAGATATAATTTTTTTTCAGCCTCATTAAAAAGTTGGTCAATATGCCAATTACAATCAAATAGCTTTAAACTGTTTTATTTTCTTTTTTTATCATCATTTTGTGATATTTTGTAATAAAACGAGTAAAAATGGTCAGGTTACTTATGAGGCAAAGAAGCTTTACGTACTTACCCAAAAAGTGCCATGTTTATAATCTTTAATTTCAGAATGAATACGAAGCCGTTAAAGCTAGAGCAACCGTGAGCAATTATGCGGGTATACTTTCGGTGATTTCAGAAAATTATTATACAATTAATTTGTTTTAGTGTATAAAGAGTAATTTGTCTTAAATTTAAAGTTGCCAATCTAGAATGTCAACCAGATAATGTGACAAAAATACTTTTTTAAAGAACATTATGATTAGAGAAATATGAGTTTTCTTTTGAATTAAAAAAGTAAGTAAATTAGATGATTACCTTAAAATACATTGCTTTAAAGCAATGCTAGAGAAAATTTTCTCTCAGTTGAAATGTTAGATTGCCATAAAATTATTTAAAATATTAATTTTTTTGCTGGAATTTTGAAATTAAAAAGAGATTTTTTATCACAATATAACGAATATTCTGATTGTTTATATGAGAAATTAAGTGACTTAAGGTTTGTACTAACTCAGCATTACATTTTCACTTCGCTTTATACTGATCTATTTTAAGCCCTTTTGACTTATTATTATAAAAAAAATGATACAGTACGTTTTAGTTTAAACAAATTAACCAAAGAAAAACCTTTTAAACATTATAAAGTATTTACGTTGTTTTTTTTTCTTTTAGACACAGTAAATTAAAGAAAAAGCAATAATGATGTAGTAAGTGAAAATCTTATTAAAAACCAAACATTACTACTGTAGAAAAACTGTTATCTACAGCTATAAAAACGCAATCACTTAAAAAAACAAAAGCGAAAAAAAGAAAAAGCAAATTATGCTGAATTCTTTTTTGGTTCACTATCATCAACAGAAAACATAAGATGATAATCAAGATTTTTCAAATATTCGCATAATAAATTAAAACATTTCTGCTTTGTAACTTTTTGTTCAAAATAATGCTAATATTCATTTAAAAAATGAAATATTATTTGTCTTTATTTATCTAAATTATTTCTTATGTGCAAAATTTACAGTTATAATTGTAAACATTGTATTTTTAGTTGTGAGAACTCATTCATTATTACTATTATTTTTGTCAGAAACATTTTTTTGTCCAGTTTATGATTTTAAAATCTTTCCTAAATAACGAACTTTTAAAAATATTCACCGAAGGCTAATCTAACTGAAACAAAAGCAAGTAAAAAAAAAGCTAAAACGCTTTTCATTGTTCTTGATCTTATGTAGACATTTAACACATAAGAGTATTATCAATTATTCATTATAACCTACTTGGTTCCTGTACGTCAAATGCGCGTTGTTAGCATTTCGATCTTTGCGTCATTATACAAGGCTTTGCGTCAATTTACTGCAACACACATTGCCATCCTAGAGCAATCTTATGACACGAAACCTTTCAATTCAAACATAGCAACATTTCTTTTTCGAAACGTTATTTTGATGTTATGGATAAAAAAAATTACATCTCATTACTTTAACTTTCGATATTGTAACAAAACTGATATTTAAAATAGTTTTCTTATCATTATTTATCTAATGTTTAGAACTAAAAAAAGTTCTGATAACTGGCACAAGAAGCCCAATATGCCTTTCTAGTTACCCAAGTGCTAGCAGACATGGGCATCAAGATCTCATTAAACATTTTAATGTATAAAATATGTGTCAGGCAACTTTTTGAATAATTTTTATTTTGCCCAAAATAAATCTTGGGCAAAATAAAAATTATTTAACATCCCACATCAGAAAGAAGTTTTAGGTTTTATAAAAACAAGTATTATAATAATAATTACAACTGTTTTGGGAATCGAGGTACGTCCGTAGAGGAGAATAGGTTTGAATATGCATGATAACGTCAATAGTTTTGAAAAAATATTTTTAGAATTGCATTAGCAATTACTATGATGAAATGCTAAAAATAGTACTTTGAAACAATTAACTGAAGCAATCATTAGTGTACGTTTAACATGCAATTGAAAGTTTAATAAAGTAGTTTTCATTGCATGACATGGTTGAAAAAAAAGACTCGCTTTTGATTGCAACAGTAATCAATAAGATTTTGATTCAACTCTTATTCTCGTCATGGTTTTGTGTCTTTGGAAATGTTTTTGGGAATCATAAAATATAAAATATAAAATTTATAAAAAACTTTCAACAATATAGCAATATATATGGATCTCCCATAAGATTTACCTCCCGTGACATTTTCGTACAAAAATTATTCAATGATAATAGAATTGAATTAAAATCATTTAAGATTCATCAAATAATAATTCTCTTTTGTTTGTTTGAAACTCAGGATTGGATCATCCAGATTTTTTAAACCTTATTAAAAATAATCAAATACCAAATGTTTGGTTTTTATAAAAGTTTTAAAAGGCTTAGAAACAACGTTTTTAAATGCTATATAATTTGAATAAAAATATTTGCCAATTTTCAGAACTTTTTACAAATCCTTTTTATTTGAATCTTAGAAACAAATATGTGAAATAAGAATAGTGTGTTCATAATTCTGTATAAGAATACATTGCAATCTATTAATATTTTTGAAACTTTTATAAGATTCTTTCCTCAACAATGTAAAATTAACATTTAAAATCAAGCAGCAAAGATAAAAAATACATATGGCATAAAGATTTGTATTTAAATTTACAACAATAAAATTAAAACTCAATAAAAAAAAAAATTAAGGGTTTAATTATTTTATAAACAATGGTAAAGCACAAGAAAAATAATAAAATTATTTAGGTAAAATCAAAATTTTACACGTCTATATATTTACAAATATTTTACATGTCTATTTATTTACAGTGTAATACAAAATAAATTTTGCAATTTTTCCATTAAAATTCTATCAAAATACCTTTAACCAATTTTAAGTATTTGTTGATACAGTTTCATCAGTAGATGCATTTTCACAATTTTAGCTGTATTATCACAACTAAAAACAATCCTACTAAATCAGATAATTTTGGGAAAAAAATCATTGATTTTAACTTCCATTTAGTTTTAATCCAATCAATTTACAAAAATATTTATTTTATACAATCAAAAAATGCAGATATATAGCTGAAATTCAAATCTAGCTCACTGCCATTTTAACAAAAATAAATAAAATGATCAAAAATGAAAAATTAAAAACCACTTTTGGTAGCTACTACTCCCAAGGTTGTTGTTTTGGAAACAAAATACGAAAATGTTTTTTTAGTAAAGAATAATCCAAGCTAAAATAAAAATAATAAAATACCAAAATAACTGTAAAGGGTTAATGTCATATGTGTATTTAAAATCAGGTTTACTATTTGCCTCAATTCGCAAATTGCTTCTTTCGCGTATGTAATGTTTTACTTTTGTTTCTTTTGCAGTTTCCAACTTTGTCGAATCTTGTTTTTGCTTGCTTTTACAAACAAAGTTTAAATTTGAATCATTATCAGAGTTTGGACATTTTAAGATATTTTTATTTTTTTGTTGACAAAAAATAGTCAGTCTATTTTTTAAAAATAAATATCCACTTGGTTCACTACCTTCAATTTTCAACAATTCATCTAAACTATGAAAAGGTCCATTTGTTTCTCGGTACTTCACAATTCGATCAGCCAGTATCATTCCAATTCCAGTAATTTTCTGTAATGAACTTGAGGAAGCTTCATTTAAATCAAGCAATGATTTATTTTTAGCGCCAGAAGAATAAACTGATTGTGCGTTGGAAATAGAACTTGTACGGTAAGAAAAACTTTTGTTTTGTTCTTGGTGTAAAATAGTTTGATTTTCTTGCAAGGCTGTCAGTCTCTTTGGTCCAATGCCTTTCACGTTTAACAGATAGTTAATACTGTGAAAACCTCTATTATTTTTTCTGTACTCCACAATTCGATTAGCCAACGTTTTTCCTATTTCAGGTATTTGCTGCAGTTGATGGGTTGTCATACTCCTCAAATGAAATCCCGATTCAAAATTGTTGAATGAATTTCTTTTTTTTCCAAGCATGTTGCTGTAATTGCTATCATAAAAAAATCAGAAACTGATTTTTAAATTTTTAAAATTAGTTTATTTTTAGTAATGCAGATGAAGAAAAGAGATGATTAATATTTCTAAAAAATGTTGTTTATTTTAATATATGAACTACTAACTCATTCTTATTTCATTTAAAATTTTAAACATTGAATTGTAATATTTTTATCTTGAACTAAAATTAAATATTTATCTTTTAAAACTCTAAACAATATATTTGCAGCCTATTAATTTTAAAATCAATTAATTGGACTTACAATTAAAAAGAAACTAATTTTCAATTTTGAGGTAAGTTTTATTACAAACCGCGCAATAAATAAGACGAATACTACATATAAACTTGTAGAAAGGATAAATCACGATGGAATCTAAAGGAGCAAAGTTGCACAAAAAAGTTTTTCTGATTCAGTGAATAATTCTAGAATTTTAAATACGGCGTTAAAATAATTCCTAATGCCTCAATAAAAAATTTTTTTTCAGATTTTCTTTACTCTCATCTACAAAGATAATTCAAACCGTTGTAGTTTTTATGATAAAAGTTATAACATAACTTTTAAATAAAAAAATGTGTGATCCACCTTCTTTTTTGTGTGCGGTCAGTTCTACCCTTAAATACACAAAAAACATAGGAAAACCTTGTTTTTTAGCTGAAATCTTTTTAATTTTATAAAAGAAATAAAAAAATCCAAGCTTAAAATATGTCAACCGTTTTTTAACTGTTTTCTTATTTTCCTTCTCCAAATTTATAATAAATACTTGTATCATAAATTCCCATTCCTATGCGGCAATAAAATTTTAGTTTGAAAAATCAAACAAATCATATGGAGATATGAACATTTTAACTTAATTCAGTACCATAAAGTTCTTAAAGGTTAGCAATATTTACGTTTGTGTTAAATTATTGTTGTTGCTTCTTAAGAAAAAAATGTTTAAAAATAGAAGTCAACAATGTAGTACATCAAGTCATTCCGTTTACATATAACATTGAAGAGCTTTTAAAAACAAGGAAGAAGCCGTAGCAATGTTTATCAATTCAAAGTCAAAACAGGTTTACTAAATAAAAACAAAATGACTATTATATTCATTACTCTTTAGAGAGTAAACTAGATTTCGACGCGGAAAGCCAACCGTGGGGATCAAGTCATTTTATTGACAGAAATCATGGAGAATATTTTTTTGATTTGACAGAGGCATATAACTCAGTGTCTAGCACTGTGGTTTTACATGTAATCTCCTTGAGATTTCTGCTAGATAAGCACGTGATCAAAAGAATCATGAAGTTTTTTGGAAATTAAATTTTCAACCTTACTACCGATGACAGCAAGTAAAGCAGGCAAAACGTCTGAAAAGCGTCATTTCTCAGGGATCGGTCGTGGTTTCCTCCTCTTCAACATCTATGGTTTATGTACATCTATCTTCCACAATTTTTAGAAAGTTTACCAACATAGACGATCTAGCATTTTTCAACTGCTTTGGAAACTGGAATTAAGTCAAGACATGACCACACTTTTAGTGTATCTTCAGACTTGGAAGCTGAAGCTCAGTCACGCTATGACGGTGACGGCAGCCTTTCATTTAAATAACCAAGAGGCCCAATGTGAGCAAAATGCTCACAACACCATTACAATTTTGCTATTTTGTTCCTTTTTTATCACAACCAGCATCACTGTTACTTCTTTAATCTTATTTTAGATCAATATGCATTGGCTCAAAGTTAATATCTTCAATATCAATAACAAAAACCATATTAATTTAATCAAGAAACAATGTGAAATAACACAATCAATACTTATTAATCAAAAAACAATGTAAATTATAAAAATGATGCTTGGGGAAAGCGGCTTTATAATAAGATTTGCCCAATTCATTGGACGTCACTTGAAGTTGCAATCAACTGACGTATTCACCTTGTTTCCTTATACGTTACTATGACAGTAATGACATTAAATTCTATACATTTATGAAGATATGAATAAAAAGTTTGAGTAAGCAATGAGCCTCATGAAAACATTAAGTGGGTCGCAGGCTGAACATCCCTGGTTTTGCTTATATGAATACAAAACTTAGTAATTCTAATGTGTTGCTATTGTCTTATTCTTTCTGGGACAATTTCAATTGATACAATTTTTCAGCTATCAAACAAAATGATTGACCGTTTTCGAGCAATTTTTACTGCATATTTTTAATTCTTGTCCAATTTCAAATGAAGGAAACCGAATGTTGTTATAATTTATATATAAGTAATTGGTGGGCTTAATCTTTAATGATAACTAATGATTTATCGGCTCTAAACAAAGCAATAATTATAATATTTGTGGTTCCTACCAGTGCAGATTTGCACTTGGTAGGAACCACAAATCTTATATTTACCTTTTCTTATATGACCAGCTCTGCAACTCAACCCGAATAAGCAGACTGTCCCTGATGAGAGTTTAAAACTCGAAACCATGGTCGGGCAGTGAGCTCGGGTTCGGCGTGCGTGATGCACAATGCCACAGGTGGTACTCTCTAGTGCCATCTGTCCCTAACTCGAAAGCAATAATTAGAAAATGATTAAAATGATATACATGGTATTTACTTGACAGCAAATAACCTATACTGTAGTCAATGTTGCTATCGGCAAAACTGAAATTTTTCTGATGAAATAATTAGAGCAGTAATTCCCATTGTGGGTTTTGCAAAACCCTAGGTTTCCAATCAATTTTTTAAACGTTTTCATAAGCTTCAGCTGATTATGTATGCGTTTGCGCTAAAAGAACCAAAGATTAAAGAAAAAATGATTATGTAATCGATAATTGCCTTAACGGTATTATTTATGTTGTATGATAAAAATCAAAAAGTTTGATTAAGATTAGAGGTGAAAACTTTTTTTTTTAGTGAAGAATAGTGTTTGGGACAAAAGTACTAAAAAGGAGAAATTAGATACAGTTTCAAAGTGATCGCTTTTTTTTAGCTTTCACCTGATTGTTACGTACTAGGTTCCTTTTCCACTTTAAAAACCTTTTAATGTTCTACTGACAAAAAGTTTTGAAAATACTCAATCAGAACAAATCAATTCTAATTAGCTAACTAAAAAGTTGGTTAAAAAAATAAACTTAAAACAACTACTACAGAATTGCGAAAAATAATCACAGCAAATTAAGCTTTTTAATTTTAGTTAGTTTCCTTTTTCTAACATTCTTAAAGTTTACAAAATGATGCACATTTTCACAGTAATAAATAATTTTTGTTGGTAAAACGGTTCAGTTAATACAATAAAACAAAAAAGATCTAATTATAATATTAAGTAAAAACAATAAATGATTTCTTAAATAGAATTGCCTATGTGCTTGATTTCCTCAACTAAGTACCATGGCTTTGACTTAAGCGTTTAAGTGTTGAGTGAACGTGGCTACAAAGCGTAAGGACATTTGTTCAGAAGAAACGATTTGATCTGAAAACGAGGTTAAAATCTCTTGTTGACAGCCGCCGAACCTTGACTTCAGAACTGTCATGCGCATGATATGGAGTACACTCCCTAACATGGAGTTATAAAAAAGTTATTTAGCTTATGCTGGTTATATTTTTAAAAATATTTTAACAGTTTATTTTATTTAATATTATATCTATCGCCAAAAGTTAGCAGAAATAGAAAATCATTCTTTGTTTGACTATTGATAAATAAAAAAACTTTACTTCTTATGTTTTTGTTACTTTAAATAATTTAGTTGTATTTTCATGCAATATTTCATTTTCATAAAAGACAAAAAGAAAATGTTTCAGGCAAAATATACTTTTAAAACAAATATACCAAAAAATTTTTTTCAAATTAATAGTATGGTAAAATTTTACACACTTGTTACTTTGAACTCTGAAGATGTCAGTTGAGTGCTGATTAACAAACGTTAGTCTAGCTTTGTTCTAATTTTTTGGTTTGGTAGTATTGTGGAATTTTTATTGCTGTGCTACTAAAGTATTGTATTCCTTTGAGGTCCACTGAGAATAAATTATGTTCATAACCAATCAATAATTTTTTGGTTACGTTATCGCGTTTAACAAAAAGCATTACTAATATACAATACATCTGTAGTAATTTTTCAATAAAATTTATTGTTTATATATATATGCATTTGTTTTTGTTGTTTGTGATTCTAAAAAATTTGAAAAAGTAATATATTGTGTTGAAAGCAACAGAAAATTTAGCCACTAATTTTTCGCGAATCGAAAAAAAGAAAACGAATAAAAGTATTAAACAATATTTTGTTCGCAGTTTCTCAAACGGATACTAACTTCCCTGTCACAACTTTACTCGGAAATTCGAAAGTAACAGTTGAACTAGGTAATCCAAATATCTGCGCCAAAATAAAACGTTATTATTATTATTAGTATTATTTTTTTATGCCGGGTTTAAAAATAGTTTACCGCGAGACTGAAATTCTTAATGCAGTTAGTTCTGGATAAGCACAAATGAATTTTTTTAAAACGTTTTTTCAACAGATAGAAAGAAACCACAATTTTTAAGTATGTATAAAGAATATATTATTTACAAAACCAAACGAACTTGATCAACTCTCGTATAACTTGAGTCTCAAGCTCTAAAAAACTTCAAAATAAACTTCAAAAGCTAGATAAAAACCGAAGTTGCTGAAACGGACAAGAATTCTTAAATAGATTATTATGTATGTTTTGTAATTGGAGAAAACGCTTTATGAGGTTACAAATACAATCGTATGATAAAGTACAAAATTGGTTTTGGAATTATAAAACAGAATTTACTAATATAGTGATTTTCAATCTTTTTAGTTTCATGGACCCCTTTAGCTGATATTCAAAACTAAATATTGCCCAAACGAAAATTTAATTTGTAGCCTAATTAGTATGTTTATATCAGCATGCAAAAAAACTAAGTTCTTACAATTTAATCTAAATTCTATAAACTTTTTAGAACAGGGATGTCTAAAATGTTTTTCTGATGTGCCAAATTATAAATTTAAGGACATTCAGTGGTCCGCAAAGTTACATATACATGTATATGAAATTTTCTCTTTTTAGTATTAGATGCCATGACAAAATTAAGAGTATTAAAATATAAATTAAAGTTATTTAACTAATTAGAAATCTAAGTAAAACGTGAAACTAGTACAATCATTACATAATTGGTATTGAAAATGTCCATAATAGAGCTGCTTTGAAGATCCCGAAGCTGATGAAGCCAGTAGGCGACCCAAAAAGTTTTCGACCAATATCTTTGCTATGTGTTTCCTACAAGATCCTTGAAAAGCTCATCCGCGTCAAACCAATTATTGATCCATTGGTCCCTACAGAGCACGCTGGGTTTCGACACGGAAAGTCAAACGTGGATCAAATTATTTTATGGATAAAACATTGGGGTTTTTGGGTCGACTTGTCAATCTGGTGGAAGTATGTGATTCTGTCTGGCACCGTGGTGTTACATGCAAGCTGATGGAGAAACAGCGGTCTTCAGGGATCGGTCTTGACTCTCCTCCTTGTCAACGTCTTTATATTTACGTCTACATTTGCCCTCCATAATTTCTAGAAAGTTTAACTATGCATACAATCTAAACTTTTGTACTCCGCTGGAAACTGGAAGGCCTTTAAGAGGACTTTAAGTCAAGACGTGAACAAACATTTAGTGCATCTTCAAACTTGAAAGTTGAAGCTCTGTCACACCAAGACAGTGACAGCAGCCTTTTATTTAAATAAGTAAGAGGTCAAAGATGAGTTAAATGTTTACAACACAGGATTAAATGTTAAGTGTTTGTCGGTAGCGTGGCTAAGTGATCAAAGTGCTGTGCTTATGATCAACATGGTCTTGGTTTAATACCCACTCTTTTGTGTCCTAGAAAAGGACATTTTACGTCACTTTCCCCTGCTTGGTGGTCTCGGCAAGCAGTTTTAAATTAGAGTTATATATCTATTAAATTACAAGCGGATAGCAATATCTTGGCATCTCCGAAAGCAGGTCGGGGTAATTGCCTAACCTATGTATTAGCGCCTCCGTCTCTTTACTGCAAGTCTAGAGGACAAATATAAAAAAAAAATAAATAAAAATAACAACATTAGAATTTCAACATTTGTCCACTCTTACTTACTTTGTGGAGAGTTTGCTCACGTTTCGTCACTGTCTTATGTCATTGAGCAAAAAGCTATCTCAGCGCGTCACACTGCTGAGACAATTTCCAGGTTCAGGTTGAAAAACAGGTGCCGTTTCCTCTGGTCTACTTAACAGCTGAGTATTGGGCACTAGTCTGGTGTTGTAGCGCTCACACTCGCTTCATGGACATTGTCCTGTATGACGCCTTGCGAATTGAGTTACTGAATGCCTGTTGCACCACTCTAATTGACCACCTACCAATACTTTCAGACATTCGGCCATCTGAGCTTCTCCGACAAGAAGTGACATTCTCCTTGACTAACAATGCAACGCTGGACCCTGATCATAGGTTAAACTCCTGGGTTGGATCTACAGTAGTGAGTAAATTAATTGGCTCACTCGCATTTTTTAAAGGCTTTTTTATTTTGCACGACTTTGAATAGTTGATACTACATAAATGCTTATTTTTTAAAGGATGTTCAGTAACATCATATGTTCTAAAGTATTTTGTGATGATATAATAAACTGTATAACGTCATAGTAGGCAAAACATTCTGGCTTCTTATTTACCAATTTGATTTTGTGCTCAATGCTTGACGTCTTTCCCGGCACATCCAAAAAAACTTTATCTTAACTTTCTAACAAATTTTGCAACTATCTACTTTGACCGTCATTTAATTCGGTTCCCAACCTGACTGATCATTTGCATCAAATGTGCTTAAAATTCCTTACGTGCGTTTCGAACATAAATTTTCTTTATAAGACAACATGCCTGGTTTCCTGATAATTTCATCTGCTCTGTGCTATTGTGGCGAACTTTATCCTCAATATGCGCCCACACACTGTATTGTAATGCAGAGGATTAAAATCAGACTACAGTAATGGCCAAAAGTGTTTGGAGCAAAAAGTCATGCTTGTCTTCAGCCATTCTTGCACAACCTGCACAACAGCTTTTACAATGTCAAATAACAAAGTCTTCTCAGGGAGACGACTCAAGTTTGGCTGCTACAACTCTGCTTTCCAAGCTTGATAGAAAGCGGAGGGATTATTGGTCCTAAGCAGTTCGGAGCATTGACTTTTCACACTCTAGTCGAAAAGCGTGGAGTATTTTGAACAACCTTACCGGTAGGTCACGATTCTCTCCTTGTCACTGTCCTGTTTCAGCCGATGCTATTGCATCTCATCTGGTTAGAAATGGGAAATACGAGGCTGTTGACCGCAAGTCACCTCGACTTGTCTTTCAAGAAGTGTCTGACCTTTGGAGGGCCACAACACCAGACGCAGTAAATATCTCTGACAATTTTTCACAGAGAGAATTTACTGCTGCCCTTCAACATTTAAAACAAAGTAAAGCTCCGGGACCTGATTCCATCTTCTCAGAGCTTATACTCAATGCTGGAGCTGCTTTGAAGTCCTGGTTACGTGACTTCCTTTCTTCCTGTTTGCGCCGACTCAAAATTCCCAAGATCTGGAGAAGAGCGCTCGTGGTCGCGATCCCAAAAACAGGAAAGCCCGTGGTGGACCCAAAGAGTTATCGACCGATATCTCTGCTCTGTGTCCCCTACAAGATCCTCGAGAGGCTTATCTACGCCCGCGTTGAACCATTAATCGATCCACTGCTCCCTAAAGAGCAGGTTGGGTTCCGACGCCGAAAGTCAACCGTAGATCAAGTTGTTCTGCTAACTCAGAACATCGAGAATTCTTTCGAGGCTAAAAATAAGGCCGATGCCGTATTTATCAATCTGACAGCTGCTTATGACACTGTCTGGCACCGTGGCCTTACCTGCAAGCTGCTGAGACTACTTCCGGATAAGCACATGGTCAAAATGATTATGGAGCTTGTCCAAAATTAAAGTTTCACCCTTATCACCGGTGACAGCAAGCAAAGCAGGCTATGCAGTCTTAAAAACGGTATTCCTCATGGATCGGTCTTGGCTCCCCTCCTATTTAACATCTATACGTACAATCTCCCTTCCATGATTTTCAGAAAGTTTGCTTATGTTGATGATCTAGCATTGTTGCACTCTTCTGGAAACTGGAAGGACTTGGAGGGGACTCTAAGCCAAGACATGTCCACACTGTCAGCGTATCTCCAGACTTGGAGGTTGAAGCTCAGTCACATTAAGACGGTGACGGTAACCTTTCACTTAAATAACCGAGAGGCCAAACGTGAGCTAAGGGTCTACAACAACGGTAGACTTTTACCGTTCTGTCCAACCCCTACTTACCTTGGGATAAAACTGGACAGATCGCTCACGTTTCGTCACCATTTAGTGGCATTGCGCAAAAAACTATCATCGCGCGTCACACTGCTGAGGCGACTCGTGGGCTCGGGATGGGGTGCTGGTTCTAAAACACTACGCATAGCCACCTTGTCTCTAGTTTACTCAATAGCTGAGTACTGTGCGCCAGTCTGGTGTCGCAGTGCTCACACTTGCCTCATCGACTGTGTCTTGAACGACGCCTTGCGCATAGTTACTGGATGCCTACGTCCCACTCCAACGGACCACCTACCTGTACTCTCAGGCATCCAGCCAGTTGAGCTTCGCCGAATGGGAGCGACACTCTCCTTGGCTTACCGTGGATCTCTGGACCCCGATCATATCTTATATGGTCTTTTAAGTGGGTCCTCAGATACTCGCCAAGTGAGACTAAGATCCAGACGCCCGTTTGTGCCAGTTGCGAGGAATCTTTTGGACAACCTTGCCAGACTTGGCATCCGCGCCTCTGAATGGACAAATCACAAATGGAAAACGGATTATTGTGAAAATGCTTCCAGGCTCCGTGCTTTTGTGCCCCAGACCGGTGCCAGGCCTGTTGGAATGGGCTTATCCCGAGCAGCTTTGGTTAAGCTCAAACGCCTGCGGACTGGTGTTGGGCGATTCCATTCGTCGATGCACAAATGGGGTCTCGCTGCTTCACCGAATTGCGAGTGCGGCGCCTCTAAGCAAACCGCATACCATGTACTAACAGCGTGCTCTATACATCGGGCACCACATGGAGCACGAGGTCTGACGGTTTTGGATGACGAAATTCGATGCTGGCTTAATGACATCACTGCCAGCATCTGATCCAGGCAGTGCAGCAGTCTGGGGTAGTAAAAGGATAAACCCTCGGCCCCAGTCCTGTTTGTGTCTGACCTGGAGTGGATGCCCTTCAAACGAAAACGACGACGACGAATGTCTGTCTTCTTATGGTCGTCGCGTAATAGAGCAGACAAGTCTTTTTGCTTCTATTATTTTTAAATAAGAATTTAAAGAATATTAGCTTATTTTAGTAGAATCTAGAACATTTGAACATCAAATTAATCTATTTGAAATGATTATATACCTTCAAGTACGTTAGTAATATAAAAAAATTTAATGTAGAAGGACTTTTGCAAGATCCGGTATTTGTTAGGAAATGATTTTACCAAATCTCAACATTATGTATTGAGTGACGCTATGTCAAGTATTGCAGTTGATGTTGACAAACGACCATTAACCCTTAGTTTACCAAAGAAAATGTTTGTCACTAACAGTGATGTAGTCGAGACCACATGATTCGAGACCGAGACCGAGACCGAGACCGAGACCGTAAATTTTTTTTAGAGCCAAGACCGAGATCGAAACCGGAAAATTTCGAGACCTAAGGTTCAAGACCAACACGATAAACTATCGAGATCGAGACCGAGATCGAGACCAGATTAATTTTGGAAAAAAATTAATTTATTAATGACATTAATTTTTATTTTTCCAAAATTCCAAAGCTACATTTCAAATAAAATAGCATCCCCAGCATGTTATAAGAAAGTCTTGCTCTATGTGGTCGCATGAAGAAAGTCTTGTTTACGTCACAATACCCCAGCAAATGTGCAAGTCCCTTATATACGGCTGTGCGTTGCTGTGAAGTCAAAATTTTTTATTAGCAAAAAACATTTAAAGCCCCGTAACGAATGGAATAGAGATACGTTGTTCAATGTAATAAATTATATTTTAGCTAATCAGGTCACAATTGTGAAAAAAAACTTTATACTATAGAGCAGGGTTTCCCAAACTGTGTGCCGGGATTAAAGTGTGCCGCGAAATTTTTGTGTTTTTCACAGAGTCAATGGTGGATAATGGGTGAGGCGAATGAGGCAGTTGCCTCGGGCCCCCCTTGAAAATATCGCATATAGTTTCATTTTGCTATATATGATTTTTTAGAGATCACCGTGATTTTGGGAGAAAAATAGCGAAATATGAGATCAAATCGAAGTGAAGACTTTTTTTTGTTTATTTTAGAGATTACAATGATTTTGAGAGAAAAAAAGCGAAATATGAGATCAAATCGAAGTGAATATAATTTCTGTATGTAAACTTAAATAGTGTATTATGTAGGCTTTTGCCTTCATGGAGTAAGTGTGTCGCACGTAAACTCAGAATTTATCAGTGTGCCGTAGTAATAAGATGGTAAACGGGAAGGTATTTTTGCCCAAAACGCCTCAAGGTTCAGCACTTTAAATTTGTCCTTGGCTGCTGAGTTAAATTCTAACTCGAAAAACTGTTCTTGTGCTTCATCAAAAATGTCGCCTATTTCACACTGTAATATGTTTCTTGCTTCTCATCTATAGGAGAATTTTATTTGATTAAATTTTTTTTAAATCAGATAAATGAGTTTTTATTTGTGCTTTAATTGGGACTCACCATTACCGTTTATGAGAGCAAAATCCAATGAAAAAAAGCTTGCTGAATTTTGTTGTTCAATTCGATTCTTGCTGAGGTCAAGTTCCCTGTCATTTTGATTATTAAAATTAACAAAGAATGTGTTGTAAAACATTTTAACAATCGCGCCTCCTTGAAAATTTACGCACGCCCCCAGGGGAGGCGTGCCTCCCCGTAAAGAACCACTATCTAAACCATTTATTGATTATGTTTACTCCAAAATTTTACGAGGCAACAAAAGGCTTTCAATTTTATTTTGTAAGGGGAGTTGTTTATGGTTAAGAAACCAATAAATCATCACAACCGCATCAACCCGTTTCCTGCGTAATACTGTACAAGAAAACTCGTTTTTGGCAATCGCATTGTTTCATGGCGCAACTTTTTCTGTTCTGAAGCAATTCGATAGCTTAATAGACACTGTTTGACAGCTTCCCGCATTGCTTTGTTTGTAAAGTCGTTTAATTAACTCGGAACAGATTAGGTTTTCTGGTTCGTAACTTTTATAGTCAACGTCCACAAGAGCTATTTGCCAATTTTGAAATATGTTATAAAAAAATTTAGATGGAAAATAAAGATTTTTTACAAAGACGCAAAGTACAGTGCTTCCTCGATTATCCGGTCTAATTGAGTAGTTACTTTCAAAAATATGAGCGGATAAGCTAAAAAACGCTTAATTTTTATTGTCAAAAGCAAAAAAACCGCTTAATTTCTATTAAATTTCTATTTTTATTGTCAAAGCAACAAAAGTATACAGTACGTATATATTCACTTTTCAGATATACACTGTACTACAAAATGACTTAATTTTGGATTGTTTGCTAGTAGATTCAAGTTTTTTCAGTAGATTTGAAATAATTTTGAAATAATGTACTGTGGTATGCACTACAGCTGTGATGTGCCAAAATATATTGTACAAAATGTAGTGGTCGGATAATTAAATGCCAGATAAACGAAATGCAAGTAATCGATGAAGCCTTGTAGTTGCCATAAAGCCAATTTGCTTTCAAGAAATTTAAAACTAAAATGCTATAAAAAAATTTTTATTCTGAACATTGCATTTAATATTTTCTTATGATCAAAACCTAGCATCTAATTATCAATTTGGTTAAAAAATGCAACTACTTTTTTTTGTATAATTTCTTCACAAAACAATTAAATAAATGCATCGAAATATCTAAAAATTATAACTTTATATGATCATAAGTTTAATTTTTTGCAAGTGTATAGTACTTTTCACTTCAATTATCGGTTATTATTAGAAGAAGAATTAACTCTCATCTGCCTGAGTTTACCGCTTCTAAAACAGATTAATAGGAAAATCCCCACCAAGCTCGCGATAGCAAGAAGAGAGTTATTTTAATAAGCGAGGCGCATTTTAATTACGCACTGAGAAACGGTTTGTGAAAATTTAATTCCGCAGTTAACGAGTCAAATAACAAAAATATCAAAAAACATCCGGTCTCGAGACCGATTTAAAAAGTACGAGACCGAGACCAGGTCATTACGAAACCAAGACCGAGACCGCCAGCAAAAGTCCGAGACCGAGACCGAGATCGAGATCGAGACTTTGAAAATTGGTCTCGAGACCTTCATCACTGGTCACTAATTACCAACTGGGTCCAATGGACCCAGTTAATAATTAATGTATAAAGTTACATTTTCTAGCTTTGGTGATATGTAGAAAATTTTCCAATTGATAAATGAAAAAGAGAAAAAATAAAAGTCACAAAAAATCAAAAAAATTAAACATGTTTAACTATGAAAAAGAACATTTGATAAAAAGAAATGGTTCCATTGGACCCGTTGATAGACGGAAGGTTAAGATATACAGTAATATCGAATAGATAGTGTATTTTTATTAACATATTTTCAATATCTCTATGGAAACAAAAATATAAGCTTTTCAACTTAATCTTTTGTATGATTCAAAAACTAGCAGCATTAGGGTCAAGCGATCTTTCCATACAACGTAAAAAAATGTAAAAAACTGTGGAAGCAATAGGAATCTAACATAACATAACCATGACAAGAGATGTAATTGTTGCCCCCAAAAAATATTTTACCCAGAGACCATGTTAAAAAAACCCAGAGCTTAACGTTGACAATAACTTATTAAAAATAAAAAAAAAAACGTCTTTTTACTAATAACTTTTGCTTTTTATGAATCTAATTTATAATAGCAAAGAGATTGTTTCATTGCAGAAACATACAAAAGTTAATCTCTTTTTTATCAACTATCAGTTCGATCAAGTGTCGTTTTGATCAAATGTCTTTTCGATCAATCAATCAATCAATCAATTTTATTTAGTGCAATAAATAAGTGACAATTGAAAAGAAACACATATTAAATAATGATGCACAAGAAGACAGTTGAAATGACCATAGGGTCTTCTATGTCCAAAGCCACCTGAAGTTTTAAAAATAAGAATACAATATATGCCAAAATAGTAGAAACAAAACAAAGCCAAAATAAAATAATATACAATGAAAATATTAAGAATAGCAATATAAAATAAAAAGAAAAATACATTGAAAATATTAAAAATTACAATATAAAGAAGACTAAAAAAGTAATCACACTATTACTTTAATTTATGAGATAACAAAACAAATAAAGCCAAAATAATAATAATATACAATGAAAACATTAAGATTAAACATTTGGTGGTACAGAATTTGAAGATTGCTTGAAGTAAAAGATTTTTCTTCCCAAAGCTTTTCATCTGACACTCTTCAGGGGAAATCGTCAGAATGAAGCAGAATTGAAACCGAACTAATTTATAAAGGAAGAAAGTAGAGTTCTCATTGGCTGAAAGAGTCAACCAACGAGAGAAAAGGTTAAGAAATTTTGAAATATACTCTTTGAAAATTTCTTAACCTTTTCTCTCATTGGTTGACTCTTTCAGCCAATGAGAACTCTACTTTCTTCCTTTATAAATTAGTTCGGTTTCAATTCTGCTTCATTCTGACAATTTCCCCTGAAGAGTGTCAGATGAAAAGCTTTGGGAAGAAAAATCTTTTACTTCAAGCAACATTAAGATTAGCAACGTAAACAAAAAATAATAATACAGTATTTAACAGATACATTATAAAACAGAAACACAATATTAGACAAAGACATATGTAAAAGTGGACTTTAAGCAGAGGCCAATCGGTTACTAGCAAGAAGAAAGCAGCAAAGTGGTGTAAATAAATTCATCAGGCAAAATTATATTTAAGATAAGCTTTAAGAATATGAGAAAAATTTTTTTACAGGTACATAAAATAGCACGTCAAGTAGGCTTACTAAAGCTAAATAGATTATGTTATAAACTATACAATAAATCAAATTATTGAAAATAGTTCAAGTTGGTATATCGTTTGATAATAAATAACACTTCAACTGTTGTTTGAATTTTGGAAAAGAGTACAATTTGATATCATTTGGTAAATCTAGCCAAAAAGTTGATCCAATATATTCCAATGATTTCTTACCAGTTTCAGTTTTTTTCTTTGTCAAAAATATTAGTTTTTTGAAAGTCTGGTAATATATTTGTGAATTTGGTTTATTGCTTTTAGATTATGTATATATAGTTAAAGTCATAAATATTTTTTAGTTTGAAAATAAATTTCGCAATTTCAAACTAACAAAGATTTTCAATTTTGAGAATATTTAAAGAATAAAATTGAGGTGAAGAGTTTGTCGTTTAGCAAACGTGATTATTCTTATTGCTCGCTTGTGCAATATTTTCAATGGATCAGGAGTGCTAGTAGATGCAGTTCCCAAGAGGATATGCAATATTGTAAATACAAGTGGATAAGATTATAATAAACAATTTTTAGAGTTGTCTACGCAATTTTTAAGTTTTAGTAATGTCCAGCACCCTTGGAGAGCTCAGAACATAAGTGCTGGATATGCTTCCGCCAAGTTAAATTTTTGTCAAACACAATACCTAAATATTTTACTTGTTTTACTTGCTCAAGTTTGTGATTTCCAACAATCATAATACATTTGTCAAAATTTTCGTTTTTTTGGAAATAAGCATAAATTGAGATTTTTTGTAATTAATTGTTAATTTGTTCAATTTCATCCAATTATCAATTTTTTCTTATTCTATATTAATTGTACTAGTTAAAGTATTGATTGTTGTATCATTCGCAGTTAAAACATTGGAATCAGCAAATAATTTTGTGCTTAAATTTGATTATAACACTGCTAAATTTCAAAACCTAGCCAATTTCAAATTCTTTTGCGTAAAAAAATTTATTTTTGTTTTTCTATCTTTTTTTAAAAAAAGCAGCAATAACTATTAGTAACGACAAAAACATGTGGACAAAACATATGAGCAAGTAAATGAAACTGGTCTGAAATATTTTTCATAATTCGACCATTCGAACAATGAAACAAGCTTCCTTAGCTTCTTCATTGTTTGTAATTGTCGTAAGCGTTGACGTCACTCTTTACGTCCAATTTTTAATTAAGTTTATGACTGTTACAATCGCATTTCGCGCTAGTTAAATGAGTGTCTAAACGTAAAAATTGAAGTGACCTTGCTAAATTGCAATTTTGCATACTTTATCAAATGATTTTTCACAAACTTATTTGCTCTAACAAAAGTTAAATAAATGATCTTTACTCTGCTAAAATTTCATAAAAATAACTTAAGTAGTTTTTGAATTATAAATCGTTCATTCGGTGGGCTTCTAAAGCCCGGCCATTGAGGAGTCAATAGCTCGAAAAAGGTATTGGAGAATAGGGTTAAAGGTTAGAAAAACAAATTAATTTTGAGTATTTCGACATGAGTTTGTTTAAAAATAAGCTCTCTTACGAATTTTCTTTTAATACTTTATTGCAACTACTCAGGTTACACTTATATTAGCCTAATATCTCAATTTTATCAACTTTTTAAAACTACTGTTTCAAATTTTGTAAATTAAAACTTAAAAAACATAGTTTAGCAAAGACTGCTTCGTTAGTGTGTCTTCAGACAATGTGTTTAATAAAGCTGTCAAGTGACTTAGGTATTTTTGGCTTAAAACAGTTTAACTTAGGTATTTTTAGAAGAAAAAAAACGTTGAGATTTTAAACTCTTGAGTCATTCAAAAGGAGACTTAGGCACATTATCCAAAAACAATTTTTTGTCCAAATATTTATGGCATATGCTGTAGAGAAGCATTTTTTTCACTTATCTCATTTTTTCCAAAATGTGATTTAGGTACTTTTAGAAATAGGGCTTATTACAAACAATAAAAAAGTTAAGAGAAGCTTGCTTCATTGTTTGAATAGTCGAATTATGAAAAATATTTTAAACCAGTTTCATTTACTTGCTTACATGTTTTTTCCACATGTTTTTGTTGTTACAAATAGTTTTTTTTAAATCCATTGCTGTTTTTTTTTAAAAAGAATAAAAAACAAAAATGAATTTTTATTTTACATAAAATAATTTGAAATTGGCTTTGTTTTGATGTTTAACAGTGTTAAAATATCGATTTATAGATATTATAAAACCAACAAAACTGTATCTTTTATATATCATTGTTTACATGCACATCGTGTTTCACCGCCACAAAAATAGTTTTTTAATTATTAAAATGAAACTACGTTATTGCAGTAGATTCAAATAGAATTAGATTCTATTTGAATAAGATTTAACTGAAGATGACTTTATGTCAAAGTCGATATTAAATTAAAATTAAAATAAAGTAAATTTTAATAAATTTTGAATTGATTCTCGCTGCCTAATTAAAAAATTTTGTAAATCTAAAAAAAGTATTTTTCAACTTACTACATTAAAACTTTATAAACAAACTTCAGCTTTAAAGCAAATGTAAACTCTATTCTTTGTCAAATTAGAATAACAATAACTAAAAACTTAATTTTTATAGCCCGTGTAACGTGTACTGACAACAAAATGCAATTGTTTCTCATAAATTTTGCATACACTCTTGTCACAAGACCGCGCGAATGTCATAAGATGGTGTATGTTACAAGTGGCCAAAAATTATAAGACATCATGTGACGTTTCTCTCTATATAGACGTAAAGGAGGAATTGGCAGCTCACTTGGGTTGTGGCTAGTTGACGAGAAAGTCATTGTTACTAAACAAACTATAAAAGCTTATACAGTATAAAGCAGAGATGGGGAAGCTGCAACGTCCATAAGTTTTTTGTGAGGCCTTCAATGACAAAAGAATTATATGTCAATAACTACAGCTGATAAAAGAAAATCTTTTTTTAGAGATCACTTCATATTATAGAGGAAAATTGAAAAACCAAAGTCAGATCCAAATTCACTTTCCAAATTGACTTTTTTTTGTTTTACAGACCATTTCAATTTAAGTACAAAAATCAACTATTCCGAGTTAAAATTAAAGTGAAAACCTTTTTGTGGACATAACTACTTTTTGGCGACGAAAATTGAGAAAACTAAGACGGATTCAAAGTGATTGTCCATTTGTCTTAGGTATTTCAACTTAGGCGGCCTTCTTTATTCAAAATGTTATATAATGACCTCCAATAACAAAAAGGTTCCCCACCTCTGGTAAAAAGTGTACGTCTTGGTTTTCGGTGAGCGTACGCTCTGCGATAGCTTTAAGTTAAAAAAATATCAAAACCTGTATAACTTAATTTCAAGTTGTTTTTTTTTCAAATAGAACAAAAAGAACAATTAAAATTGCAGTTTGGTAAAGAAAAAAATTGATTAAATATTCATTTGTAAATCTATTATAAAAAATAAAATGATTTTTGTGTGTGAATTATTTCAATTTTCTTAAATTAATCAAAGGCGATTAAAATTTTTTTGAGATATTTTGCTCTAAAATAAATTAAAAAATGATTTATATTTTGGTAATTAATACTACAGTATAGTTCTGGAAGAAAATTTCCAAAATATAAATCATCTAATCTTAGAAAAAAATTAGTTATTATTTTTTTATTCAATATCTTTACCTTTTTACTGCATCAAAAATCAATTCTACTAGTTCCACGTGCAAACTATCTTTATGTTTCATCAATTAATCGAAGTTTTGAGGCGTTTTCAAATTTCAAACAGCTATACTGAACATACTATTTTTATTACAGGTTCGGGACAGTAATTCACTTTGGCTTTAGAATATTATTGTTGTTTTATTATTTTTCGTCTCATAAAAGATTAAAATTATAGTATTTAATTCAACGTAATTTTATTGTCAATTTATAAACTTAAAAATAAGGTCGGTAATTTCCTTAAAATCAGAAGAGTAGAATTTGTTACAAGAATCCCGAACAGCTTTGCTAAGTGTTTGTGGCAATGAAAAATTAGGCAAACTAAAATGTATTATGCAAAAGATAAAAATTTTGCTGAAACCAGAAAAAGCAAAAGAACGAATTAAGCAAGTTTGCACACTTAAAACATGACAAAATAGACAAATTCTAAAGAGTTTAGCAAAAAATTTTAGCACTTACAAAATGAACAGTGTCGGTAGGATAGTTGAATGTGATAACTTTCTGACTTGCAATCAAACGAGTTGTCTCACTTTTATCCCAAAGAATTAATTTACAAGAATATAAGATTAATATTTATTGAACAATGCGAAAATAAAACAAAAAGATACATTTTATTGTTTCTGATTACTTAATTGCAAATATTTAAAATCTAATGCAATTTGGAATTAATTGCATTAAATTTTAGATTTTCATAAAAAGGTACACATAAATGCAATCGCAATTTCTTGCTTATTAATTTTAAATACGTTTTTTTAACATAATTGTAATAACAAATACACAAATAATATTTTCCTGAATGTTTAAACAGGTTTGGCGCTTTTTGTAGACTTTCTTTGATTCCTTCGAAAAAAATAAATCACCAGGAATAGGCTAAAACAAGTCAACAATAATAATCCAATAAACACGATTTTGCTTTTTTTTCCATGTAGGAAAATCTTGTCAATGATGCTTGGCGAAACGTCTGAAAAAATCATCTTTTGGGAAAAATCGTTAAACCTCGCAAAAAACTTTTATTCAAAAAAATAAAACAGTATATTTTAACCTAATATTATTGACTATTATCAACAGCGTAAAATCACTTGTCGACCGTCACAATTTATTGGACAAATTTTGAAGTTTTATTCTTAAGCATTTTGAAAGTTTACTTAGGCTGTGAACTAACTTTTAAATAAAAAGCGATAGCAAGATATCAATATAACTTTAATGACAGGTCAAGTTAATCAAATGATTTCTTTCTTGATGTTATTAAAGCACATCTATCATGTTTTTAAATCAACAATGTAGTACGACAATGATGATAATGAACTTTTGCTTTTATAAAACTATTATTGTCAAAAAAATTTTATTTTGGCAAACAGTTTAATTTTTTTGATACGTATTTTGAGAAATCAATAAGTTTGCTTTTGTGTATAGCAACAATATTTCTTGCAATCTTAAGCTGAAAAATATTTTTTAATTACACAAAAAATATCACCTTATGCATGTTTTTCCCTCGGTGTCAATAACTTTACCAGGAGGACAATAACAAGTAATTTCTCCTTTTTCAATCATGCAAACATCCGAGCATCCTCCATTGTCCTAAAGAATCAAAAAAAAAAAAAACTTACAGGAGTTTCAAAATAAAAAACAGAAAAATCATTTAGTTTGTGTTTAGGTATTACAATAAACTAACGATTACTTCTTCACGATCCGGTTTCGTCCAAGAAATCACGTTTTAAAAATAATTTGGTGGCCTATTTTATAGAATTTATGTAATTTACGTAATGTTTTATTTAATATTGCAGTCTCAGTAAAAAGGCCATTTTATTCAACTATATGTAGCAACAAGCAATATAGTAAAAAATAATAACACTTTTGTTTATCAAAACGTTTTCGGTTAAACATTAGATTTTTTTGATCAAAGTAAAATTAGGTACAATATAATTTATAATACAGCAATAAATAAGTAAATAATAAGTATTAAACTATAAAATATTTTAAAACCCATTTTGAAAACGAAAAATCTCCACTTAACAAAAAAAATTTTCTTGTTAAAAATATATTTCAAATTGTTTTTATTTCTAAAACTTAATTTTTAAGTTATTTATCGCAATTACATAAACCTCGTACGCTATACAGATGTATTTTTTTTCTTTGTCATTATTAATTTCATTGCCATTTTATAAACTGTCAAAGTTAATATTTTAATTTTTTTTGAAATAACCCTTTAATTGATAAGTTTTTTGATTACCGTTTTCTAATAAAAATCTAGAAATCACTGCTCAATAACTATTGTGTTCTACAGTAGCTTCAAATAATTGCCAAAATAAATTTGATTGATTTGTATTAAACTGCTAGATAGCAGTTTTAAAGTTGTTTTTGAAAAAAAGGCTTTACCAAGTCTTCACCAGTGTTGTATGCAAGAACGCATGTTTCCAGAAAAACACCGAGATCAAGACCACAGAAGTTTTTTGAGACCAAAACCAACAATAGGTCCGATATTTTTTTGGTAACATTATCTTAAGATTAAGACGGAAAGCAGTCAGATTAAAAATCGAGATCGAAAAATAATATAAATAAACTACATGGTTTTTGTAATTCAAAGAAAACCAATTTAAGGTTTTTTTGAAAACGCGAAGTTAATTTGAAAACAGAAAAAACTTTGTTATGCAACAAAATATTTAATAAATAAATAACAAGCATTATATAAATTCACTCAAAAATAAACAACGATTTTACGTTTTTTAGTCAAAATTTTACTGGCAAAATTTGCAAACTTAATTCTCTTGTCAAAAAAAAATCAAAACCTTAAATTTAAAGGTAAGCTAGACCAGGTAGGTCAATGACAAACTCGCGGCCCGCGAAGCGTTATTAGTCATCGCAAAATTTTCAGACGAAAATCGAGAGATTGGACTACAATCAAAATGAAGACCTTTATTTTATTTTTTTAGTCTTAATTTTGTCTTAGAAGTAAAGTTTTAACACATGGTAACGGTGAACGCAAATTTTGTGACCTGACGAGAGAGAATTCAAAATTTTTTGGTGCAATCTAAGTGAAGACACAAAAAAAGGTTTTAACCTTCTTTGGTTAATGAATTGCGGCTCTAGGCATTTGTCTTGGGTTAAAAATTTTCCGATGAGGCTCGCATAGACTTATGAATTTGACATGCCTAAGCTATACAGTTCTAATTTTAAAAATTTATAAAATGTCACTGCTTTAATATTTATATTTTATGGGGAGCAAAAGTTAAAATTGCCACAATTAAACGCGTCCCGTAGTTGTAGTGTTGTAACAAGTTATTTGATATTACTAAATATTATCCATACATTTACCAATAAATATTTTATAAAAATCATTCACTTTATTTTTAGAAGTTTTAGTTAATACTTTTATAAAAAAAGTTGTTATACTGATACCTTTTCACAAGATTTACCGTCAGCCGTTAATTTATTCGAAATTTGTATTGGTCCGTAAAAAAGAAGATGATCATTATCAATCATTCTTCTTTTACGTGTTACAGTATTACTTGCAGGTGGACAAAGCTAAAAACAAAAAAAAATACGTCAATAAACTTGAAAATGTTCTACATAAAAAATTTTGATTTCTGAAAGAAACTTTATGAGTTATACACTATAAAATAACATTGTTTGAACAATCTGTAAAAAAGTTGAAACTGATAAGAATTAAACTGCATAAATCGCATTTAGAAAATTGATAAAAATATCAATATTTCTTAGAACCAACAGTAAATTAATTTATAGACATTGGAAATATTTTTTGTGGAAGATAAGAATTTGCTTTTTTTGTGTTTGTGATATAAATATTAAGACTTTGCAAAAAAACTTTTTTCAATAAAAAAATTAATTTTTGTGGCAAATGGTTTTCAAAGAAAGCCAATAATTTGGCTTTCTTATTTTAACTGTCTTTTTTCAGTCTAATCTCAAATTTATTTTGGCCTTTTTTAGCGTTTTTGTCGTTTGACCCACAAAACCGGAACAGAATGGAAGATATATTTCATTCTATTGTGCTTGAATGTATATGTTTTTTACATAAATATAGGCTATTTTATATAGCTGCTGGCTAAAATTACGTGTATTATCACTATATATTGCCACTATGTAAAATTAAGTGAATCTCATTGATGGAACTTTAACCCATTAACGCCCATGATCCCCATTTGGAGATCAGGCGCATGCTACCCCATAATCCCCTAACTGCAAAAATAGAAGGTCTGTATATGCAATAGCTATGTGTACTATGTTAGTGCTGCTTTTTTTATATACAAGAAAAAGTCTTGTAAAAGTAGAAAGTAAAAGAAAAAGAAAAAAATTTGGGCTTTAATGGGTTAATAGATTAGTATCTTTATGCAGACCAGTTATATTTACGTGCAAAGTTATTATAGAATGTCATGAACTGTAAAATCTATAAACCTAAACAGCTTTTACCAGCCAAAGTTAGCCCAAGCAATTGGATTTAATTTTTAATAATAACTGTATTTACGAGTATATTTAGCACTATTATTTTAGCAGTAGCACTTTATTTTACGGCGCTAACCGTTTAGTAGATGTCTTATAATTAGTAGAAAAACTCTGTTTTGGGAACACTTCCTTATTGCAGATGACTATTTATGTGTGAATGAAATGTTAACGGTTATAAAAAAATAGCCCATATTATAGCTCTATTTTAACTATTTTGTTCATTTTTTAGATTAGGTCAGCACAAATTTTTTGGTAAATTTTTTTCTAAATTTAACTTGCTTTAGTTAGTGTATTCAAAAGACGCCGTAATCTAAATTTGAAAATTGATGATGAATCGTAGTTTGTTCAAAAGATGCTTTAATAAAAATTTGAAAATTGATGATGAATCATTGAAGTTATTTGTTGATTTTTCAAAACTATCTTGACCAAAAGTCTTATAGGAAAATATTCTCAAATCTCATTTAAAGACTATTAGCTTGCATCAAAATATTTTTTTGATTTGAAAACTTTACTCTCGCTATATCTCAAACTTAATTTCTGCTTGTGCATTTAAAAATAAAACTTTTCAATTTTAAGTGTTAACTTTTGTACTTGCTTTCTATTACTTCTTTTTTGGATGTGACATTCACTGCGAAATCCCGAGTTTATAAAACTAAAAAATTCATTAATCCCGACAATTTTTCAAAAAAAATTATCAAGTTTTTACTACATCCCTAATTGGCCTCAAAAAATATTGTCTATCGTTTCTACATATAGTTTTTGTTTTTTCACAAGTTTTCAGTTCAACTTAGAAAAAATTAGATAAACAAAAATCAGGTTTTTATTTGTTTTATTTATGAATTATTAAACATTTGTGACAATATCGCCATCATATGATGTTTACTTTTTTCTGTATGGGATTTTAGTTACATTTTTAGTGCTTCCTCGTCGTCGTCGTTTGGAAGGGCATTTACTCCAGGTCAGACACAAACAAGACCGGGCCGAGGGTGGGTTCTGTACTGCCCCGATCAGATGCTGGCAGTGATGTTGTTAAACCAGCATCTAGTTTCGTGATCCAAAACCGTCAGACCTCGTTCTCCATGTGGTGCCCAATGTATGGGCCACGCTATTAGAACGTTGTTTGCAGTTTGTTCAGCGTTGGCACACTCGCAATTCGGTGAAGGAGCGAGACCCAATCTGTGCATCGACGAATGAAATCGCCCAACACCAGTCCTCAGGCGGTTGAGTTCAACTCAAGCTGTTCGGGGCTAGCTCATCTCAACAGGCCTGGCACTAGTCCTGGGTATAAAAACACGGAGCCGTGGAAGTATTCTCACAATATTGCGCGTTCCATTTATGGTTTGTTTACTCAGAAGCGCGGATACCAAATACGGCAAGTGCTTATTGTAATTGAAAGAAGTGTACAGCATCATTTTAATCACAAAAATAATAGATCTGTGGTGTATAATACACATATATAGTTATATAATGTAAATGATCTACCCACACTAGATTTTTTTGATATTTCTAATTTCAAAGATAGAAAATGCAAAATGTTACCAAATTTTCACATTGCATTCCAATATTGTTTTCACAAACTCTGACTTTGCAAAAAACGTAAGTCATTCGCTGACTGTCAAATGTCCAAGTGAAAGAGCGAAACTGGAAGCTTGCATAGTTCGGTTGATAGTTACGAGTGACATTGATTGCGTCTGCGTCGTCCGAATTATGGCTCACTTTGCATCTGTGAAACAAAGTTACTTGACTAAATATCGCATTTAACTACAAATTTCTTTTGTTTGTCACCGTCTAAAAACAAAAACTTTATTTTTGTCGATAAAAATAGTAACTATCTTAAACTGATCTACAAAAAGCTTGTGCCAAAGATGGAAACACTAACTTAAACTTCAATTAAAATTATTGAAAATTACATGCCCAACTCAAAGTCCGGAAATATTTGTGAAATAAAACAAAACTTGATCTTGACTCTTGCTCTTTTAAGTTTGCACCCCTGGCATCTGCTTATCAGTAAAAAACTTAATAAATTTCATTTTTATAAATTGCAATATTAAACAGAAGAAAAAAATTGAAATTTTTTTTTAGAAAAAAGCTTTTTATTTTACAGTATCAATAAAATGAGTCATTTTGTCACACATTGTTATTTAAAGTAGTTGTCTCGTTATTATTTTTCCGAGACAATAAATTGAAGTTCTCAGATAAGCTTTATCACACTAACCCTCTACCGCCAAAGTCATCAAATTTGTCACGTTTAACTATTACGTCTTTTATAGCTTAATGGAGCAAAATTTCACTCAACCGTCCATATCGACAAATTAGTCACATTTCAAACAATAAATTTTTATTGGCAACCCGAAATTTTATCAATCCGCTTGTTCCGAAGTATTGCGCAATTTTATTTTTCGTGATGTAATTTGATGAGCAGCAATACTCGTATTTGAGCATAGAATTTGACACGTGTATAAAAAAAGTACAAAAGTGGGGAAAATCTTACAAATAGTCAATTTAGGTATAAGTTTGAATAGGCAAGACAGATTTTGAAAGCTTACTTTGGATAGAACATAGTCGAGTTGATTCTAAACGTTACAAATTTGTCGATGTGGTCGTCTGATCATTTACGTATTATGTATGAAACCTAGTAAGTTGATAATTTTATTGCAAGTTTGATTTAGCTTGTTAGTTTTTTCACAGAGGCCACTTAAAAATGGTTTTAGTGTTAAGTTTTGACTTTACATAGTATTGATGCTTGCAAATAATACTGTGAGCTAAAAATAAAATTAGGTATGGGTAGGCTGCCGTGACGGCATACCTATCAGTAGGCTTACTGCTACTGGTGCCTAGACAGTTGGGAGCTTTGAGTTTCTACAAAAAAGACATAGCAATGTTGCACTAAACTACTTTTGAATTTTTTTACCAGTAGGTCTAGTAGACCTGTAGACTGATGGTGCTGATAATCCTAACCAGTAATCTCCTTGTGTTCGGTACCGGTACCGAATTGGTATGTACTTGGTATTACAGGACTATGTACTAGTAAAGTAGACACAAAAGGCAATACCATATTGAATTATTAAAATTATCAATTACCAGTAGGCTTGTTATTATTATTGTTTTGTTGGCACTAATACATATCAAGCAAGCAAACAGTGCAGTAAAGACTGTTGATATGTTGTAATGTGAGCTCAAGTGTTATATACTTCAGGTTTCTAACTGTGGGCTACTGCTAATATATACAACATTTTATGAAATCAGAAATATTTTTGTTTCTTCATTTTCAGTTGTACTGATATAGGTAGTGGGTGTAAGTATGGATAGTCAATCATTTTATGGTATTGGTAAGCGTAGACCAAGAATTCCATTGCATGCAATAGCAATTCCTGGGGGAGATGCAGGTGAAAGTGATGACGAAAATTTGTCAGATTCTGATGAAGAGTATTTACCTGAGCCTCAACAAAACAACTTACATGAAAGTTTTTTTGAAAGTGATTCGGGTAAGTTTTATTTGCTCGGTTACCATGACTTTTGCAATTACTGTGTGGTACTAGTATATGCTTATATTATACAGTATATATACTGTATATACGAAAATAGATAAGAAATTGTGATTTGTAATGATACTATATGCTTGGACCTTGCTTGGTATCAGTCACTTTCACTTGCAATCATATACCACTTAGAATACATTTTTGCTGTAATATCTCTAGACTTCTAATTTTTTTTTTCAGATGATGAAGATAATGATGTTGATAGTAATCAAATGGATAATGCTGGATGTTTTTCAAATAATTCAGAGCAAAGACCTTTAGGTTCTCAACAAGTACCACAGTGGAAAGAAGTGAATGGATCATCATCCACTTCTCGTACACCACCACAATGGCTTGGAAGTGATTACCAGACCGATTCTATTCAAGCACCAATTGAGTACTTTCGTTATTTTTTTGACACCACAATTATGGATTACATAGTATACAAATCGAACTTTTATTCTGCTACGATTGATCCATCAAGACCGTTGGGACTTTCTATCGATGAGCTCAAAAAATGTTTGGCTGTTGTCATGTTTATGTCCTTGATTCCTCTTTCAAACTCAAGGCACTTTTGGTCTCTGGGTCTTCGAATTCTTCAAGTTAGCGATATATTATCTAGGCGACGATTCGAAGAAATCAAACGATTTATTCATTTCAATAACAATAGCAGAATGGCTCCTTCTGGTGATGATAATTTTGATAGGCTTTTCAAGGTGAGGCCTTTGCTGGATCATCTTCGGGAAAAATAAAATTCAATTACTATACCACAAACCCTATGCATAGATGAACAAATGATACCATTCAAAGGAAAGTCCGCCCTCAAGCAGTATATTCCCAGCAAGCCACACAAATATGGATACAAAGTTTTTATACTATGCAGCAATAAAGGGATAATTCACGACTTTGAGGTATACACTGGGAAAATCGAACCTCCTGCTGGAGAACCTGACTTAGGTGCCAGCTCAAATATAGTGGTGAGGTTGTCAAAAATCATTCCTGCCGATAAAAATCAGTTGTTGTTTTTTGACAATTCGTTTACTTCTGTGCCTCTGATTTGTCATCTTGCAAAGTCAAAGGTTTTATGCTTGGGGACTGTTAGAAGCAATAGGCTGCGTGGCTGCACTCTTCCATCTGACAAAGACATGAAAAAACTGGGAAGAGGAGCATATTTGGAAAAAAAATGCACTATAGACAACATAAAGCTAAGGACAATAAGATGGATGGACACGAAAGCAGTTACGCTGCTGACAAGTTTTGATTCTGCTCAGCCGCTGACTTCTGTAAAACGCTACGAAACCAAGAGCAAGAAAAGGATTGATGTTTCTTGTCCCAATGCAGTTGTGACATACAATGCACATATGGGAGGTGATCAGAGAGTCAACATGATAAAAATTCAATAATCTTGTCGCTATTAAAATTTACCCTTATTTTACGGCATCAAATCAAAAAGTCTATTTTTCTTATTTAAAATTTTTTATTTTTGAAATAGAGTACAAAATTATTTTTTAATTTAATTTTATGATTCAAAATATAGTTCTTGAGCTGCAGCTACTTTTGTAAGTTTTCATGTAAATTTCTCGCTGAACAAATTATATTTTAGTTATTACTTCGTACTTAATTATTAGAAATCTTAATTTTAATTTTTTAATGTAAATTGACTAAATTACACGTATAATTGTGGTTGTATAATATATGATACAATATATGGTAGGTCATGTCTTGTAGTAATGTGAAACTCAAAATATTGTTTGACCTGGAAACAAAAAACTAAATAAATACTAAATCAATTTTGAACTAAGATATGGCAAATCAATTTGATCTATTAGTATGTGACAAAATAGCTCAGTTTTAGGATACTTTGACTTTGGAGCAGAAGGATGCGAGTTCAATACTCAGTCTAAACAAGTGATTTTTCTTATTTAGAAAAGGCACTTTATAAAATATTGTTCAATGGAGTATCGCGTGGCGTATGCAATTTTAAATCCGCTTAACCCAAATTATCCCACTGTCTACAAAAGTAAACCTATTTTCAAAGAGCGCTTTCTACCCTCAAAACAGATATAATTTAATAGTTTTTCGCTTCTTCACATAGAGTTATGTTGAAACTTTCAAGTTCAACATAAATTCATTAAATTCTGAATATTTTTGATAGGTTTTCTTGTATCTAAAAAACCGCAATTTTGTGTTCACAAGCCTCGTTTTTGTTTTCGCGCGAAAAATTCAATGAAGCGTAACGAAGCGTGAAAAAAAAAGTTCTTGCAAAGGTACTTGAGTTATAGATGTGAAATCATTAGAAAGTTTCTCAATACTGCAGTTCGGAGAAAAGCTACTGCCGCTGGAATAGCTGAGTCTACAAATGTAGTCAGTGGGATAATACGAGGTCATAAAATCTATCCAGACAGGAATTTGACTAAGCGAGTTATCAGCTAGACGTAGGCCTATAAAAGTTCAACATTCTTACAACTTTTGCCTTATCTTTGTTATGCTATAGAGTAATCATGTACTATTGTTTTCTGCATTATTACGTCAATTAGAGGTTTTCTTTTTGCCTAAGTTTTTTGTACTGTTGAGTTATTCTGTAAAGCCTGAGACTGATGATGCACTGTTTATAAAAATATTTTAGGCTAGAGTTTTTGCAGGAATACTAGCAGGATGATAAGCACTAAAACATTTTATCGTAAAAAGAATACCCAACATTGTTTACTGAATGATGCAATCAGTCAAATCGAAAACGATGACCCTGAAACCGCTGATATAGTCATGATAGGGCCTCATACTGGAGGTGAAGATAGCGATATGGAATGTGAAAATGAAAAGATTCTGGATGCAACAGGTCTGCCAAATGAGGTTGCAGGAGAAGTGGAAGTGTTTCAAATCACTAGCAATGAGGTCATGTCTGATTCCGACTCGGAAGAGCAAGGTAGCTGTGAACCAACATCCAAAAAAGCAAAGAAATCAGCCAAGAAAAACGATAATGTTAAATGGGAGAAGAAACACATTCAGCCAAAACCTACTTCATCTTTGGACCAGGATAAAATGGCGCAAGCACAGTTAATCAACAAACATCCTGAGCTTGTTCAAGCAACAATTTGGAACACTTTTGAAAGTGTGTTTTCAGAAATGGCAGAATTTTTGGTAAATGAAACAAACCGATATACCACCTGCAACAAGAACAAGCCGAAATTTAGCGTTTCTATGGAAGAAATGATGCAATTTATTGGACTGATTTTTCTGTCAGCCTACAATATACGCCTATCAGAAAGAGACTACTGGAACACAGACCCGGATTTACGATGTGATGCTTTTTGCACAACTATGAGTAGGAATCGCTTTTTTGAAATAAAATCGGTACTGCATGCAGCAAACAATCAATGCTTGAGTGACTGTCGAATGGCGAAAGTGAAGCCATTATATGATATTTTGAATGAGAAGCTGAGACAATTTGGTGTAGTTCATGAGGATCTAAGCATAGACGAGTCCATGGTGCCATACTATGGACGTCACTCATGCAAACAGTTCATCAGGGGAAAGCCTATAAGCTTTGGGTACTGGCAAGTTCAACTGGTTTGCCTTACCACGTTGAAATATATGAAGGAAAGTTGCCAAATGCAGAAGATGTCCCTCTTGGGGAGCGCGTTGTCAAAACTGCGTTGAAAACATGCGACAATCCGGTCAACCATAGTGTTTTCTTTGACAACTTTTTTTCAAGTTATAAGCTGCTTGTTGACTTGGATGTGAAAGGTTTCAGAGCCACCGGTACCATGAGAAACAATCGGATTGGAAAATGCCCATTGGCAGATGTTAGTGATATGAAGAAAAGGGAAAGGGGTCGTACGATTTCAGGAGCGCGAGCAACCTGGAAATTGTGCGGTGGAATGATAACTCAGTAGTCACCATCGGAAGTAATGCATATGGGGTGGAGCCAGTGGGAAATGCCAAGAGGTGGATCAGAGGGAAGGGAAGAGGAAACATCACTGAACCAGCTGTGATTGCTGCATACAATCGCGGAATGGGTGGTGTTGATCTGCTAGACCGTGCTTTGTCCGATCTCAGGCCAGTAATTCGTGGCAAAAAATGGTATTGGCCACTGATCATAAATGCGATAAACATCGCATTTGTATATAGTTGGCGTATATATAGGATCATTTCTGGTGAAGTCTTTTCCCAAAAGGACTTCCGTCGACGAGTCGTCAGCATTATGATCAGAAGGTCTGCTTCACAGATTCTGGATGTCAGAAGTCGCCCAGCCCGTGCTTTCAAAGTGGCGGATGAAATACGTCTAGATGGCATAGGGCATTATCCTTCTCCCGCTTCCGTGAGAAGATGTGCGATTTGTAAAAAAAATTGTCGTAATTCTTGTGGAAAATGTAGTCAAAGCTTGCATGTAAACACGTGTTTTCAACTGTTTCATGAGAAATAAACATCTTTTCCTGCTTCTATCATTTGTTTCTTATTTTCAACTATAACAAACTTAGGAAGGGTTTATTGATGAGAAGTAAATGGGACTTATCATCTACTGGTAAACCATCAGGAGAAAGTGGTAACAATAGCCTAAGCTTAGCTAATTGCCTGAATATTGAGGAATTAGCCACTCTATATCCGTCCAGACTCTAAATGCACAACATTTTATGCATAAACATTTCGTTTTGAGCAGTAATAACGCAAAACCTGTGCTAGATTCCAACTCCGAAAAATATCAATTTGAGCAAAATTTGATATTGGATTATCCCACTGACTACAAAAGTAGACCCCCCTAAAAAAGGGCCTTTTGGTATTGCGAACGAGATGAGACTTACAGAATCGTCAAATAGTGTGAAAATCAGCCGCCACACAAAATTTCGGGATATTTTTTTGATTTTTAAAGGCCTTGGGATAATACGGGTTAATAATAGTAAGCAACAGCTTGGCCTCTATGGTCGTACAAAATAAAATAATAGTAAATTATTCTTAAACGATAAAAATAATGTTAGATAATTTTTTTTCATCAAATAAAACCTTTATCAACAAAAAACATAACTCGATTTAATAAAGCTATTTTATGCAGAATGTCTCAGTATGGCTTAGAAAAAACTTAGAAGTACTAGCTTTTCTGCTCTAGTATGACCTAATGGGTTTCCTGAGATACGATTACAAGTGCATCAAACTGTTGAGCAAAATCATGAAGAACGTTCATATTGCTTGTGTTTTGGCGTTAGATGTTTATCTTGACCATGGTGCATTGTTAAAACTTGTAGACAATGTTCACTGATAATATTCCTGCTCTGTAAAATACGTTTTTCCATTAGAAGACAACGGATGAGTAGATACTCTTTAGTTTTGGCAGAATCGGTTTCAGTTTGTTTTCAAAACAGCAAAAACATTTTTACTCTTAGCCTGGGCTGCCAGATAGCATCACTTAATTGCACATCGGCAAATTTTCTAGAAACTGAGAAAGTTTGTGACAGTCATAAATGTAAAACAAGAAGACCATTCATCAAAACAAAGAAACCATTGGAAAAAAAACATTAGAAAAACGCTTTTCTTTCGTTAACTGTAAACGTTTGCATAAATGCAAATTGTCATTTTCTTAAATAAAAAATGCCATTGTGAGGCGTTCTCTTTAGGTCAACAGTCAAGCAATTATCTCAATTTACTTTCAGAGATCGCAATATATTGCTGCCAGATGAATTTTTTTTAAATTTTTTTAGTTTTTATTTCGAGTTAGGACTGAGATTTAGATTTGTTTGATAAAAACCTCAAGTCAATCACAGAAAAGTGCCATAAAAAGTTTTTACCAAGAACAAAACAGATTTAAGTAGGTTTTTAACTGTAACCACGGCAATCCTGCCACTCTAAATGAAGCGCTGATATTGATCTAGCACAGTGGTTTTCAACCTTTTCTGTACCGTGGCCTATTTTTCAACCCAAGTTAACTTCACAACCCACTTTGGTCAACAAAATTAAATTCCCATCCCGAAATCATAGTGTTCTCTAAAAAAAAAAAAAAAAGGTATTCACTGGGAATTGCTATCAATTTTCCCTATTTTTGTCCCAAAATCATAGTGTTCTCTAAAAAAAAAGGTCTTCACTTGGAACTGCTATCAATTTTCCCTATTTTTGTCCCAAAATCATGGTGTTCTCTAAAAAAAACAAAGTCTTCATGTGGTTGACTGCACAGGACGTCAGATAAATGCCTAAAAAATGGGACGGATGGCAACCCTAATTATACATATATATTATACATATTGCTTGCATTTTGATTTATGCTCCATGGCCCACTAAAAAACCACTGTGGCCCACAGGTTGAAAACCCCTGATATAGCTCATCCTGATCACTGTTTTATTCTAACTGTAGTGTTACTTTTGTACACGTTGTTTGAAAAATTGTGTAATACTTTTCTTTAACAAAAGCTAAGTTTTATTTTGAAATTTTTTTGCAAAATCTTCGCAAAATACATTCTGTATTATATATGATACAACTATAAAATTGCCTCTTTTTTTATTTTTTTAAAATTTTTAATGAATTAATATTAATTTAGATGCATTTAATGGTTTTTAAGCTTAGTTTGAATTTTTTATTCAAGTTAAAAATTCATGCAGAAAGGGTTAAATTAATATGCCCTCAAATGATGAAGATGTTTTGAAAATTTAGTTGCTGTATAATAATTTATAATTCAATATTAAAAAACCTTAAAATGGTTTTGTTGTATTTGTTTTGGGTTATTTCTTGGATTCTTCTCAAAGTCTCTAAGTCTCTTAGTCCAGTAAAAGATACAATAAATACCACAAAATTATTTTTGCAATTAATGCCGTTAATATCTAAGATTAAAGTTTGGAAATTGCTTGAAATTTTTTTTACCGACATAACTCGCATAGGGCTTGGAAAGCCTAAATTTAAAATATTTGCTTTAATTGCCTCAGCTGAAAAATTGTTTGCAGAACTTTTTAAACAAAATTGGAACTAATTTTGCAAATAAATTTATTTATCAAGATTCTCTATGTAATTTTGCGAAGCACTTAATGGCGTATTTTTTGGCAAAAGTAGGCCTATACAAAAGAGAACAAAAATTATTTGGCAAAATGTTGACTCATACTTTTCACCTGTGCGTATAATCAAACAATTAGGGCTTTGTAAAAAAAATTAAAAATTTTCCGAAAATGTACGTCAAACTAACAGTATCAATTACTTTTTAATAATTTATCAGTATATTTTAAGTTTTTGATATATTTTAAGAAATAAAAACAAAATTTTGAAATAAGATTCGATTAGTTGAATTATCTATTCAAATTTATTTTTTAGACTAGCGTTTTATGCTGTAAAATGACAGAAGAAAATAACCAGCACTTGTAACTTGTAGTTGAAACGATTTAATTTTTGTCTCATGCTGGCACAGCGCAAGATTGTTTTCTATTTAAGAATTTCAGATTTCACTAGGCTTTTTTAGAAATTTAATGCTTCAGCCAGTTGAGGATCGCCAAAATTTGTATTCAAAACAATATCAAGAAATAATAATAACGAAATATGTGCAATTACAATGCTTTTATTTAGTTTTTTACATATCATTTACACATTCATGTATTTCACATGTTGCGGTGTCAGCAGTATGATCTTGCAGGTAGGCGTCTCTATTCACAGCAAACGGCTTAGCAAAAACGCGTTAAAATATAAAAACTATTTCGTCACAAAAAAAGAAAAAATTACGACAGTTTTTTGAGAAAAGGTTTATCGAATTCTATAAGTTTCTATTATAAAACAAATTTTTGTAATTTTAAATCACGTATATTAACATCAGAGAACAGCTGGAAGAAGCTATGGTGCTTTATACCTCCAAATATATAGTTTCAGAAAAGTGTCGTTTAAAAAACTCTTGGATCACGAAAAAATGCGTCTATGATTAAGCATACTGTATTTCCAAAGGAAGACGCTCGTTAACAGAAAAAAATTTGTCCCTATATAGTAGTCTTGTAATATTCTCTAAAAATAAAAAAAAAAGGTTTTCACTTCAAAACACTTTCGGATTTCATGATTTTCGTCCCTAAAATGTATTGTTCTCTAAAAAACAGATCTTGATAACCATCATTTTCTAAAAAAATAATCTTCGCTTCGAATATGTTTTGAATTTTTGGCAAAGCGGCCGGAACAAACCCTAAAAATTGATTAGTGAGGCTTATTCTCTCTGTATGATGCCACATTTTCCAGACATTGCCCCGTCCTAAAAAGGATGTTTGCCGATTAGCAGACCCTCACTGAACATTGGAATGGATAGATAAGCTTTCGTTCGCTTTTACTACCAATGAGAGCATGCAAAGCAGGTTAGGCCGCCTGAAAATTGTTTTTCTCAGAGATCGGTTTTGGCTTTCCTCCTTTTCAACACTCATACGTACGACCTGTCTTTTACAATTTCCAGAAATTTTGCTTATGCAGACGATCTAGCATTGTTGCACTCTTCTGGAAACTGTTATAATAGAACTGGCAAAGTACTTTAAGTCAACACATGAATACACTTTCAGCATATCTCCCAATTCGGAGTTTGAAGCTCAGTCACACCAAAACGGTGACGGCAGTTTTTTTTTAAATAACCGAGCGACCAAACACGAGCTAAAAGTCTACAACCATAATAAAGTTTTACCATTTTGTCCAAACCCTGCTTATTTTGGAATAAAACCAGTATAGATCGTTCATGTTTCGTCACCATGTAGTGGCATTGAACAAAAAGCTTTTTTCGCGCGTCACACCGCTGAGGCGACTTATAAGCTCAGGATGGGGTGCTGGCGCCAAAAGTGACCGCCTTTATCCCACTTCAACGGACCACTTACCCATACTTTCAGGAATCCATCCAGCTGAGCGTCGCCGACTAGGAGCTACACTCTCCTCAGTTTTTAAATCCCTAAACCCTGACCATATCCTTTATGATGGGTCCTCAGATGCTCGCCAAAAGAGAATAAAATCTAGACCCCCGTTTGTGCCAGCTTCGCGAAATTTATCAAAAAACTTTGTCGGACTCGGCATTTACGCTTCTCAGTGGATACGCGGATATATATTGATATATGATGGAAGGCGGAGTATTTCGAAAATACAACCAGGCTCCGTGTTTTCATACGCAGGACCTGTGTTTGGGATATTGTAATGAGCTTGCCCCAAACAGCTCAATCACTTGCGAACTGATGTTGAGCAATTCAATTCGTTTATGCACAAATGGGGTTTCACTCCTTTACCGAATTGCGAGTGCGGCGCCATTGAAAAAACCGCAGATCACATGTTAATAGAGTGTCCCATGCATCGGGCACCACACAGAGAATGAAGCTGACAATTTTAGATGACAAAACTTGATGTTGGATTAACACCATCACAGCCAGCATCTGATCCGAGAAGTATAGCATCCTGGTGTAGTAAAACGATAAAACCTTGGACCAGTCCTGTTTGTATCTGACTTGGAGTGGATGCCCTTCCAAATGATATCAACTTCATCTTTATTTAGAATTGTAAGCTCTCGTCTATGAGAAGTGAGTGGCGTTTATTTTTAAAGTATTTGATGTTGAAAAAGATCTACTTACCTACGAGGATCCGAAACTCCATAGAACTTTAAAACATGCCTTTTTACGTTCATAAAAATTGGAAATAGGATTTCATGTTTCAAACACCAGATTGTTCTATTAGTAAAGGTTTTCAATATTACTCCATTTATTATTCTGAGCAAAACCAGTTGTTTGTCAGACTACATTTTTAAGGCAAGTGTCACGTGTTTAAACTTGGACATCCATATGTCTTAGTTGGCTGTGTCGGCCAATTTCAATTGAAGATCAGGTTAATTCACCTCTTAAAATGTAAGAATATTTAGTTGAAATGTGTCGATGCTGAGGGAACGACAAGCAAAGATAAGACTTTTTTTAACTCAGAAAACTGTTTCCTAAACACTGCGGTAATTGCAGACATCAAATGTACTAAACTTGTTTGAACTATTTCAAAAAGGAAAAGTGATAAATACCTCTTTCTAGGTCTTTGGCAAATGCAGTCAACTCAAATGCTAAAACCGCTTCCAGCTTACTCTTGGCTGTACGTCTTTTTTTCGGAAGATCTGGGTTCACTCTGTTTAGATGCACTGTCAGTCCAACACGGAATATAATTTTTTAGAAACTCCAGCTCTTCCAGGTTTAGATATACGAGCCCTTTGCTGCACAAGTAACTTTTTATTTCTTCTAGACCTGCAGAAAAGCGTTTTAATTCTTGTTTTCTGACCAGCCACCAAGTTTTTTCTGTGAGGGTTTAAAGGAGGAGTCTTCCACCTCGTCCAATAACAAACAAAACTGACAGTGATTTCAAACCTTTGCTATTATTTTATTAATAATTTGAAAAACAAGGTTCATTAATTTTGTTCATTTTGAAGAAGATTTTTGAACTCACAATACTTCCAGATGTAGAATGCAATGAAACTGTGATATCATTACCACCTTCTTTGTGTCATTAGTATAATTTTACAATTCAAGTTATTTGAGCTTACTGGAAGAACTTTTGGTTCAAGTTGATTCAGTTAATGATTGAGATTGCTAGAATACTTACAGAACTGATTGCTAGAATAATTTTGGAAGCCGCAAGTTGGGCAGCCTTTATCATGAGGAACGAATTTACGGTCCAAGTTTAGCATAGACCTAAGTCGTATACAATAAATGTTTTTTTATATATTTACGTCTCCAAATAAAATAATTTTTTTGTAAAAAAAAGCATCACATTTTTAAAAAATTGGTCACATTGAAGTGTAAACATTTTACCATCAATTCTGTCAAATTATAATTAGCAACTCCAATAGCAAAAATTGCAACGTTGTTGTTCTTGGCTCTTTCAGCAGTGGCTGGTAAATCGATTGAGTCAGTCGCTCTAAATATTTGGTAAAACAACTTATTTTAAAATTCAAAGCAAACTTTATTGTGTTTAAACTACTTTTTGACATTCAATGCAAAATTATTTTATCTATTGTTTTTATTAACGGTACAATATTATTCTCTTTTTAAACTTAGTTGCAAGTGTACACAAAGTACTAACGGGCAAAATTGACTTTTTAACAATAAGGTTTTTGTGAATAACAATCACAAAGTTACACGGAACATCATTTAATATGCGAGACATTCAAGGTAAACGTTAGGCGTGTAAATTTTCTAATTTTCTTATTCACAAATTAATTTTTCTGATGTAATCCAGTTAATTAATATATTTCATATTTTTTAACTCTTATAATGAATGTTTTTACAAACTATTTCTACTGTTTTGTACAATTTAATGAAGTATCTTATACAATTAAAAAAAATAATTATACAATTTATTTAAACTGTCAAAACAGTCACCTTAAATTATGGTCGATATTAAATAATAGATATGGTCGATAAATAATATTATCGTCGGCATCGTGGTCAAGTGGCTAGAGCGCCGTGCTTATGATCAACATGGTTTCGCTTCAAAACCTACTTGCGCCATTCCGTTGTGTCCTTGGGAAAGGCAATTCACGGCACTTTTCCCTGCTTGGTGGTCTTGGCAAGCAATTCTGAATTACAGTCATATCTCTATTAAATTACCAGCGTACAGCAATATTTTGGTATCTCCGGAAGCAGGTCGGGGTAATTACTTACCCTATGTATTAGCGCTACCGTCATTTCCTGCGAGTCAGGAGGATAAATATAGAGATAAAATAGATAAATAAATAAAACAAATAAATAAACATTATTTATCTGGCCACTTTCGGTCGCTTTGTAGCATTTAGTAATTTTTGGGAAATTGAGGCCCAGTCTGCTCTTGCAGATGCAGTCGTCGTATAAAATTCAATAAACCAATTGCCAAGGCAAAACTAGATATAAAGTTCAATTTAACGTTAAATGTTGGAATACTTGCCTTCCATCAGTTAACAGAATGATGGCTTGACAATTGTCAGTGTTATTCAGTCGGGAAGAATTTTGTAGGTGGTTGAGAGCTGTGTTAAGAGCCTTGGCAGTAGACGTGCCTCCTCTCAAATAGCGAATTTTCGACACTTCGTTCTGAAAGTTTGATCAAAATATTATAGAAAGTTAAAGTGGTTACATTGTACATTTTAGAAAAAACAACTTTAATTAATTTCATACTTTAAATAAAAAAGTAGTTTTTTGATTAAAGGATTGCCAGCCATTTTTTTGTAAAATTTAGTTTTATACAGTAAGCATAATATTCACGTACTAATTCAGAATAGTCAAAAAAACAAAATATGTTTTTATATTCAAGATAATCATATAATGTCTTTTAAAAAGTATATAACAGAAATTCGGAATCATTTTCGAATAGCTATACATCTGATGTCCTAGTGCTAGAACTCCTATTTAAATAAACACTAAAAATTTTTTGTGTCAATATATAAAAATTTTTTTAATTGGTAGAAAATGTAGAGTAAATTCAGCAAAAAATGTTTCAAAAATTTGACATCATTTGACATGTAAATATTACAGAAACTATATAGTCGAATCAAATAAAATTCAACAGGGTTAATTTTGACCTGAACAAGATTTATTTCTGTAAATTTGAATAAGAAATTCAAAAACACGTGAATTGCATGAAAGGTTTCGCTAATGTTTAATATGCACACCGCCTATAACGCGGCACATGTGAAGTCGATACTCTGGCTCCTCCTAAACATCCTAACAATCTCCAGTTTAACTTTCGTGCAAGACAGGTAGTTAACAAAGAAACACCACCGCACTGGAGACTGTTTTCCAAGACATGCTGCAGCATGTTTAGGAGGAGCCGGAGTACCGACTTCAAGTGTGCCATGTCACAGGCGGTGCGCATATTGAACATTTGTAAAACCTTTCATGAAATTCAAGTGCTTTTGAATTTCTTATTCAAATTTACAGGAATAAATTTTGTTCTGCTCAACATTAGCCCTGTTGAATTTCATTTGATTCGACTATGTAGTTTCTGTAATATTTACATTTTAAATGATATCAAAGTTTTTGAAACACTCTGTGCATTTTAGACGTATTTTTTTCTTTTAGCTGAAATTATATTGATTGATATATGACTGATTTCTTGATTTCACATTTTTCTTAGGTTACTTTGAAACAACGCGTTATAGGTGTTCTCAAAAATAAATTTATTCTTAAGCCTATGTTTTATTAAAATTGCTACATGCAACTAACTTTTCGTAAAAAAATTACAAGTGAAACAATTACAAGCATTTTACACTTAAAACACCAGGTTGAAACGGTAGCAACCTCTTTTTAAAGCAAACCAACTTTATAAAAAAAATCAAATAGTTAAAAACCTTGCAACCTGAGTATAACCCTACACCAAAACACATATTGGATAAAACGCAATCTCACACAACCAGGTTATTACAAAATAAATCAATTTTCGAATGGCATACTTTATAATTGTGGGATAGACATTTTACATATAAGTGCAAATGAAAGTGAATAACTGGGACATTTTTTGTGTATTTTTTTGTGGAAACACATAGGTGAGAAATATAATCAATGTTTATCAATTCTTCTGCAATGTAAAAGTGTGATTAAGGCCAATAATTACTTAAAAATGCATGAATCACCCTATCACTTTTATTTTTAGGCGTTAGAGCTTCACCATAGTATTTTAAAATTTTTGGGAAAGTAGTCCCAGGTGACCAATTATTGTTTACTTAATACTAATTTTTTTGTCACAATTATACTGTTTCATTCAGATAACATATTGTACTCATTATGGTTCAAAAAAAAGAAAAAATGAGTTTTATTAATGATAGAAGCTTTCGTAAACTACTGCTCACTTCTTCAGGGGTGGCGGAATCATGTATGCTCCGTTACATCTGACAAAGTGAGCAGTAGTTTACGAAAGTTTGTGTAATTAATAAGAACTCAGTTAACTTTAGTGTACATTTTTTGTTTATTTCTGAATTGTTTCAATTGTTGAGGCGGTTTTCCCTTATTTATTTTTTTATTACGAGTCGTATAGCTTTTCTATAGAATGATTTTAATTGTAGTGAGCACTGCCATAAGATTTAAGCCGCTGACAAACCACCTTAAGATAAGTTGTTATCTTGCCCGTTCCTTTTTGTTTTAATTTTAAGTGACGCGAGCTGTTTAGCCTTAAAAATACTAAGGTTTTTTTCTTCAAAAAAAACCAAACAGGTCAATTCATCTTTGACTTTTAAAAGTAAAAAAAAAAAAAAACAACTTAGAGTATATTATTGTTGTTGTTTGCATAGGAAAGTAGAGCTGTGTTTTAAAAATGGATTTTTGCACTTTGTTTATGTAAAAATGGAGGTTATTGTAATGTTACCGCACGGCCAATTCTAATAAAAATCCAATAATCACATTTATTGTTTTAGGATAGTGTACAAAAAGAGTTTTAACCTTATGTGTACCAGAAAAAAAGAGTATTTTGTACCAGTGGGCTAAGTTTTATATATTTTATTTTGTTTACTCTTATTCAAAAAAATAGTAAGTAAAAAAAAGAATAATTTTAAGAAAAATAAAGTTTTAAAACCCAAAAAATTAGAATTACATGTACGATTGTTCACCACAACTTGCTGCTATATCAAAGTATCACAATTTTGTTTTAGGCTATGTTGCTAAATTAATCTAAATAATTGTGTTTGTTAACAGCTGTATCAGGGGTTTTCAACCTTTTGGAATTCCTACCAGGGGGAAACTTTATGTTTTCAGGGCAGGATTTATTTTTAATGTAAATAAACGTTTTAATCACAAATAAACTTTTAAAAATTCAATTTATTTTGGTGACTTTTTAGAGATTGCTATGATTTTGGGATGAAAATCAAAAAATCAGGGGAAAATTCCAATTGAATACTTTTTTGTATTCAAAACAAAACAAGAGAAAGGAAAAATAAAATTAATATTATATCCGGCAATCTACTTTAAATCTCACATTGTTGCCTACTGCTTTCACGACCCCGATATAAACTTTGATTTTACAAACTCCGAATTAGGTTTAATTGCATATAAATAAAAAAAAAACTCATTAATAACACTGTCAAATAAACAAAATCGATAACACATTTCTCAAATAAATTTGCAATTAGACTATTACACTAAATAAACCCTAAAAACACTGTCTTGCTGTGTAATCATTTTAACTAAAGCCTTTATGCTACTTTCCGATTTGTTGTAGATCAGAATAACCTTTGATTATAACTAGTATAATTTACCTCAAACAATAAGTTTTTTTATTGATTTTAAAGAAAAAGCATAATTTACGGGTATGTTTATTTAGGATACATAAGCTGTAAAAATATGATCTATTTTTTATTAGTTTGTACGTTTCTTCAAATTTCTTGTTTGTGAAGCTATTTGGGGACATTTTGACCTATACTGGTATTCGATGCTGCTTTTTTTAATAGGTTATGATAAATATATCCTAGGTTTATAAATGTTTTGATTTGAAATCCTTTTTGGTACACAATAAAAGTCAAAAAGCTTTATGGATCTGCTGCTAACGGTTTAGCAACAGCAGCTTTTAAAAAATACATTTGGGGTCAAATTAATCCCATGGTAGAAAGAGGGTTAATGCATCAAGTTATCAAGCTATACAGCGGCTTTTTATTTTTCGGCGTAAGCCCTATAAAGCTTTGTTTTATCTTTATATTATTATATGTAGTTAAAACGCTAGTTAGAGCTAGATAAACGGGACGAGTAAAAATCTAGCATACAAATAAGCAGGCTACAATTTATTCTTTTTTAACCTTTAACCGCCTGAATTATAATGCTGTAGGAAAAATAATTTTTTAATGATGATTTTCTGCTTTTTAATCCTAAATTAGTTTATATATATATAACAAGTTTTTGATTATTGTATACCTTCACTTAATTATTCATTTGTCACCCACAAGAATTATTAGGCACCAGAGTTAAGAGATGTACTTGTATGTGCCACTCATATGGAACTTCAGGCACATAACGTTATTTTTAAGATTCACTTTCTAGCTCCGCTAATAAAACTAACAATATATATTCAGTTTGGTATTTTGTATACGCAATTAAGGACAAACATAAAAACAGGGATTCATCAGATAATTTACTTTGCTTAGAATAAACATGCCTCCTGTAGTAAATTTTCATAATTGGTGCCGTTTTTCATGTAAAAATATTTACTTAGGCTTCATCCACAGAATTCAAATATTTAGAGTAAATAACAAAATACACAATTTCTTTTATGTAGAAATACAATTCGAAGTAAATACACAAATATTTATATGAGATTTTGTGACAGAAAATACTGAACTTATTATTTTCTTCAAACTCTTTAAGAGCAATCCAGCAGAATTGTTATTCCCTTGGTATGCTGAGGAATATTTTGAAGTTATTGTCACACAAAGATTCACTTTACATTTTTTGCAAATGAATCTAGTTTTAACTGTGCACTTGCTGTTTTTGTATCTTTTTTTTGCTCCTCAAGAACAAGAAAATATTCACTTTTATCGAAGCAAATAATATTATTAGGATCTCAACGAAAGCGCTTGGGATTAGAATTTTGAACTTAGGATGATAACTTACCGCGTTTACCTGCCATGTTGAGCAAAAGGTACTAAATGGTGGCATTGAGAGCACTGATCTCAATCATGTTGCAGAATACAACTATCGGCCATCTTTAAGTCACTTTCTTTGTGCTATATTATCGCACCATTCGGTCCATACATTCTACACCTCCTTTTGTTGAATTATAATATGTGATCAGTTTAGTTTTTCTACTTTCCTTTTTCTTCTTCCTTATCTGAATGTATAATGATGAGCAGGGAACCACTTTTCCTTTTTTGGGAAATAGGATATGATAATAAAGTTATTTTAAAAGCCATAAAAAGTCAAAAAAACTTCTCTCTCTTTTGCATCAATAAACTGTGTTGGTAACTCTTTCCTAGTTTTGCGAATTGTTCTCACCATTTATTTTCTGCAATAGCTTTCTCCCAAGGTTCAAGCTCGTGAAAAAATTGTCACATGTTATATTTTGACTACTTATCTTAAAAGGTTTTATAAGTCTCATAATTACACTGTAACCAAGGTTTGTTGCTCTTGATTCATTCGCCTCCTTTCTAGTATAAATGTCCATCTTCAAACAGTAGTTGGTTTCACCGTCAAAAGTAACCCATATTTTGATTCCATACTTTCCAGTTTTGGAAGGGATATACGAGTATTGTATAAATTGGTAGCGCCCTTGAAATGTTACAAATTGTTCATCGACGGTAAGATTTATCCCAAAAATGAACGCATCAATCAGTAACTTGTCCATGAATCAAAAATGATCCTAATAGGTTGTATTTTGTCCGTTGATCTAGTGGAGTGTGTTTTCCTTCATCATCAAAACGTAGAAACAGTACTATCACTTGAAATCGATTGTGGCTAATGGTTTCGTTAAAAATTGGACGTCCTTCAGTTAGAAACTACAGCAGGGAAACATCTTCTTGATTGGATTTATAAACTCCAATTAACAATTAGCACCTACTACTTTTTTCATTTCAGCAACAGTGATGTTTTTTCATTTCCCCGGTGCACTAAATTATCTTCCTTATTGGTCAACATTCAAATTTCTTCAAGAAGGCTCGTTCTGAAGAAAAATGTAAAGCATTCCGTAAATGAGCTGCACATACTAAGAGCAAATCTTGTCAATCCTAGCTTTTCATGAACAATATTTTTCGCAGTGATCCTACCAGGATTAGATGCAGCTGGTACGTTGGACCAGCATTCCGAGTTATCACGTAACTTAACTTCAGAATCATTAGTTACATCATCTTCTTCTTTTTCTTCATCACTGCTGAGAGAAATAATAACTAGATTGTATAGAGCTTTATCATATTCCCTGTTATCATCTGAAGACACGTTGTGCTGATTGTTTGTTTTATCTTTGCTAGCAAAAAGTATCTTTTTAACTTCTTCTTCTGTCAAATAACTTTCTCTAATTTTTTAGATTTAGATAGTTAGATTAGAAACAAACCCTAAACAAAAGCAACTATATCACTTTATCAGAAATATTAGGCTGTGACAAACTGAACAGCAGTTACGCACCAGTTCGTGATCGCACTTTGTGCACATAACAATATAATTATGTCAACAAACTTTTAAAGAGAAAACGCATGGAAAAATGTTTGCTGATATACTCCACATGCACCGTTACACTACAATGCCAAGATGCAATCAGGAACTGATGCGTAACTGCATGTGCAGTTTGCCACAAGGTCGTGCTACTGCATGATTTTCAGATTGTAGGCTAGATGATAACAGAACTGCAGATAAAGATAAAGTCGGCAGCGTGGTCGAGTGGTTAAAGTACCGGGCTGATGATCAACATGGTCTCGGTTCAAAACCCACTTGCGCATTCTGCTGTGTTCTTGGGATTGACACTTAAGGGCACTTTCCCCTGCTTAGTGGTCCTGGCAAGCAGTTCTAAATTACAGTATCTCTATTAAATTACTAGCGGACAGCAATATCCAGGCATCTCCGGAAGCAGGTCGGGGTAATTGCTTACCCTACGTATAGCGCCTCCGTCGCTTTCCTGCGAGTCAGGAGAATAAATATAGAGATAAAAATAAAAAATAAAGCTGCTTACCTATTTATCCTATACACGCAATTGTCAGTAAACCAGGTAATTAAGCTAAACTGGAACGTTATCCAGTTCAGTACAGCTGGATGATTCTGTCTCACATCACACTACTTTGCACCAAGCTTGGTATGAAAAAAGTTTACCATGCAGGTTTCCTAACAAAAAACACAAAACAAAACCGTTAAATATTTTTGACAATCTTTGCTCAGGAATTATAGAACTAAAAAATTTTGTGACCAAGTTGTTTATTCATACTACAGTGTGATCAAAAAAGTCACTGTGCACTTGTAATCCCAATGCCTAAACAACATTCTGTCCTTTAGAAATCGATGACTACAAGTTTAAAATAACCAGTTTATTGTTTAAAACAACGACTATTTGGTAATTAATAAAGAATTTATTTGACCTTTGCATTGATGAATTTGGTAGACGTTTTCAGCAGTTATTGTGAGTTTCGAATAAATTTTTTATTAATTACCAACTGATCGCTGATCGTTGTTTTAAACAATAAACTGGTTATTTTAAACTTGTAGTTATCGATTTCTAAACGACAGAATGTTGTTTATGCATTGGAATTACAGGTGCACAGTGACTTTCTGATCACACTGTATTAGAAAAAAATAAACCGACAACTAGCTTTTCTCCAAAACACGGAAAGAATAATGTCCAAGAGAAGTAAATATTTCTCACACCACAGGTTCCAATGAACCATGCTGGTAAGCTTTGCTAAAAGCTAATTTTTCTGAATAAACATAATAACTTAAAAATTTAAATTTGCCAAAGATATTAATGTTTCCAACTCGGTTTTACCCGAAACCGAAATCCATTTTTTTCCCTATTTTTTACTACCCGAAAACTGGATTATAAAAATTAAAAACCTGGATTTTAAAAAATAGAATAATTTGTACATATTTGCGGTCTTCTTAATCATTTTCTAAAAAAGTTTTTTGGTTTTTGTTCTTCCAAGATTTGTTTAACCTGATTTCCATTTTTCAAATTTTAGTTGTTTTGTACATTTGTAAATTTTTGTAGTCTGCTGTATGATCGGAAGTCGCTTGATATTGAAAATCGTATTAAAGGCATAATGCTGTCTCCTTTGTGTGATGTTTTGCGCTACACAGAACAAATAATACGCTAATAGGTTTATACGCATTGAAAAACAGAAGTATATTTAAATAATGATGGGATTATTTTTATTCAAAACTGCTTTTTTAACCCATTATGGCCGAAAGTTTAAAAACAATGCTAAAACCATAAAACTTGGCAGAACTCATTTATATGCTATGAAATATGTACTGTGCAATTTTCTTTTGAATCGAATAAGTAGAAGCGAAAATATAGGCATGTAGAAAAATCTACACACAGGCCTTCCAGGTATAAAAACAACAAATATCAACAAAATCGTTTATTCCAAAAATAATAAGTATGTACAGCATTTAAATAATTGGCATTAAATAATGTTTTTAAAAAAGCTTATGTATCCATATGATATGCTTTAAAGCTTTTACATTGTCGGTCTACATTACATTTTCGGCAAACATATGAAGCTCCCCCCTTGCAATTGTTCGCATAATTTTGCTTGAGAACAAGGGGCAATCAAGTGATTTTTACCATCCAATCTTACGATTTCAGTCAATTTTCAAGGGACTCTTCATTTTTGAATGATAGGTTTTCCAAATGATTTGCAGTAATACAGAGTGAGGGCTTCAATAAACTGGTAGTGGGTCATTGAAATAATCTTTCTTTTCATTAGTTGATAGTCATTATTAACTGTAACTGATAAGAGATAAGAAAATATCGGCCGCCACCACTTTTTTGTCGCAACCTTATTATGTACATACTAACTGCCTGATCCATATCCTCCATTTGAACACAACGCCCACATTTTGTATCCAAACCTGATAGGCTTTCCCCGAATAAATTGTTTAGCAAAATGTTTTCCAAAGTAAGGAATCATACTTTCATGTATTACTAAGTATTCAGGGATCCTCCATGCTTTCTAAATTTTCTTTAAAGGTTATCCATTAGTGGTCTCAACTTGGCTGCACAATCTTCTGTTGATATCGTATTCTCCTGAAAGTGTAAATGATGTATTATGTCTATAAACCGATCTCTTTGCATGCTATTTGAAAGAAGCTTGGGAACATGATCTTCTGAAACCCAATATTTTTTCTTGTTTGGCAATGGACAGATTGCAGAGAGAAGCATGCCACCAATGAAAACTTTTAACTCATTTACTGTAACTCCTAATTTTTTATTTTTCTGAGAGGCATACAAATTTGTTTAAATTGCTATTTCAGTAAAAGGTTTTCAACAAAAAATAATTCCAAAAATTTTTTATGGCTTTAGATAAAGACGTTGTTATGTATAGTCGTATACTTGGGATTTCTCTGTTTACATGCACCCATTTTCTTTTCCTCTTCTTTTTGGCTTCTGTGGGTATTATTTCATCCTTTTCACCTTAAATGTCTTCATCCTTTTCAATATGAGCAGGAGCTGAAAGCAGAAATCTGCTAAGTCTTTTACTAGTTCCTTCTGCTTTTTTATCCGATTTCTCGCTGTCACCATCTGACAGCTCATTGATATCTGGTAAACTCATCACAATATCGCCATTGGTGTCTAGGTCCTTCAAAAGACTTGCTACTTCCTCTGTATTCATCCTAAAGAATAAATTGTCTTCAATATCAATCAACAATATTCAACAAACCAGTCAATATATAAAATAAGAAAATCTTGGAATAATAATATTATTTACAATAATAAATTGCTAATTACTATTCAAATAGTTTTACCCAGTAGGCTATAATTGGCCCTACACATTTATTTTACCGGAATGTAGATGAAAAGGTATGTGCCAATGGCTTACATAAAACTTCAGTCATTACTTTCCGTAGAAAAGTAAACAAACCTATAGTTAGTAAATATCACTCAATGATTCTGAGATGTCTGTAAGCCCTGAGTGTAGAAATTTCTACATGACAAGTTTAAATCAATGCTATAACCTATTATTAAATATATTCATTAAAAATAAGTTATAAACTTGTAAATAAACATCTTATAAGAATTTTTATAACTTTAAATATGAAAAAATATGATTGGGTAATTAGTAATAGTCTAAATTGTACTCACCATCGAGATGTGCGCCAATTTGCTGCCGACATTATTAAGGCAATTCTGTCTAGTTTAAACAAATATGACTGAACATGTTTCAAACTTTTTCTTAACACGAACTAGACTCCATTAAAGACATAAACATAATTGTTACATAATAATTAATAATTTTTAAAAAATTAGAGAGGTTTTTGTGGGATGTAGAAATATCTACACACCGGCACTAATGGGTTAAAACTTCGAAAAACCCGAGTTTTCCCAAATTAATTCTCTCAGGTACCCGAAACCCGGGTTACAAAAATTTTTCTAGAATTGGAAACAATACCAGATACTACCATTACTAGGTATCAAAAGTCATAAAATCTTGAAGACCTAAGACAAACAGAAACGAAAATATAAGCAATAGCATTGGTGTACAGGATGCAATGGACCCGATTGGTAGTACAAAGTTAAACAAGGCATATGCTGCAGGCCTATGCTAAACTTGACCATAAAAGAAAAATTATAATAAACTGGTAAAAAAAAAACAAAAAAAAAAACAAAGCAAAGTTGTGTCAACACACATTTGGCTAAACAAATTCCTTGGCTACCTGCTAGTGTTCACACAAAAAAATAGTAATTTTGCTTCAATTCATATACTCGACGTAGAGTAACCATGTTTAGAACCTGCAAAAAAATTGGCAATGGAATCGAAGAAGGCTCGATGAATTTCTTGCAGTTTTGCAGGTAAGTATTGACTACGTAGTTGAACCTGTGTAGTTAATTCTATCTCATCAGATGAACAGGGCCAAAATTAAAATACTTTGCACAATATACACTTTGAAGGTTTTAAACACTTGTTAATTTTGCAACATAAGCAGACTAACTATGCATATTGCCACGAAAAAACAACGACAAAGTGTGAAAGATGTGATACTACTGGTCTTCGTAACAAATGTTTCAAAAAATACCACATTCTTTATGATGCTGTTTGGTAGTACACAGTCTTAAAACTTTAAATTAAGATTAATTTTTTTCATAAATATATAAACTAAAGCAAATGCATTCTGTATCCGTCAGACAGTTTGATCGTTTTCGGAAAAAAAAGAAAACTATGACAAGCAAATTTCTATAAGTAGAAGGCTCGTTTTTCTAAAATTAAGTAATAAAAATTAAAAGAAATATTGCTGATGTGTCGCTTAGGATTAAATAGCATCCGTCAGTTTCTTAAATGCAGGAAAAATGTTCAAAATTTGCAATCGCAAGTAAACCGCAAGCAAACCGTATTACAACAAATTACTAAATTTACAATCTAATTAACTGGGCTTCATAAATTTATACACCATTTTCATTTGCTTAATGCTTTAAATAAGAAAGTTATATGCATAAACCGAGAGGCACTCCATGGATAAAAGTAAGACTTTAATAAACTATTTCAAAAAAAATTTTTTAACAAGGACAGTACTGCGATTAATTACAATGACACTGTAGTTTGCTGAAAATTAAAAAAAACATTATAGAGTACTAAAGATTTTGGAAAAAAATTACGGTCTAAACGCATAGTGGCAGTAGTAAACGATTAAGGATCTCTTAAAAAAATAAACACTGCTGTTACTCATTAAATGTTTTAAAGGGATTTTTGAAAAATTACTTATAGTTTTAATCAAAAAATTTTATTTTCATTGAGATAAAAGTTAAATATGTAGTCAGAGAATGTAGCCTACCCTGTAAATTTGGGATAAATTTTTAAATATTGCTCTTTTCAATATCTGTCAAAATTTATTAATTCGCCTCTGGAATAAACAAATACTTATTAGTTATTGCATCTTCAATTGTTTAATTTGATGGCAATTTACTGCAGAAAAAACTCAAACAGTTTTTACGGAAAACAGCCGTATTAGATTTAGCATTTCTAAATTTATTTACTTACTTGAGCAATAGCAAGAAAAACGAAACAGATGAATACAGATGTTTTCGGCTAATTTATTAATTGGTTTTATTTTGTCTTAATTGCTTTAATAATGTAAACAAATAAATTTACAAATCCTAAATACAAAATGATTGTTTTTTGTAGAAATTTTATGGTATAAAAAAGTAATCATTTTCCCGAAGCTATACTTAAACAGTTATTTTGTAATTTTGCTTTGTTTCCGTCAATTTATCGGCAGCATGTTCAAGTGATTAAAAGCACGTGATTGATGACAAACGTGATCGATACAATTTCGGTTCAAAACCTATTCAGGCTATTCAGTTGCGTCCTTGGAAAAGACTTTTTTATGGTTCTTTTCTCTGCTTGGATCGTCTTGGCAAGCAGCTCTAAATTTAGGTCATATCCCAAAATAAAAATGAAAAATAATGAAAAACCAAATAAAAGTTTGTAACCACGAGCTACTAAAAAACAAAATTTGCGCCAAAAATTTGTATTTACTGGTTCGCAGTGTTAGCTACAGGACGATCATCTTTTCATCTGGCAATGCTCAAAGCCATCTTTATAAAGTCTCTTGAACTCTGTCGCCAAAAAGAGTTTGACTGTGGACAGAAACTTTCTCGCTTGCAGCGCAAGTGAAAGCGCAACCAATGACATGCTCTCTTTCTTCAACCAATCAGAGACATTTTTAGTTTTGATGTCTTCCAATGTTATATGAACAACGTTTTTCTTGCGGTCGTGATTTGCCAACAATTTTTTCTGACGAGACTTGGCCGAAGGAATTCTTAAGAGAAAAATCTTTTTAAAGACTACTAATAATTGAAAGAGTTAATGGTTCCATCAATACCATTGGTTATTTTTAAAGTCTGTACGACCAAGAATTTATTCAAAATCTGAAGCGTTGAAAAAATGCAACGTCAGCAATTAAACGAAATTAAACAGTAAAGATTTGGCTAATTTGCCTTGTACTGTTTTATTTGAGTTTTGTGTGCAAAAAACAAAATTGAAGTAATATTAAAATTTTTAGATCAGGGGTGGGGAACCTGCAGTCTTCTAAGCGATAAAGTGCGGCCTGATACTCAAAACATCCTCAGTAGAACCAAATATCTCAATGCTGGTTTAACACTAGAAGGACCAAAATTTGCGACTACCTAGAAGAACCAAAAGCGTCAATTGACGCACGCGCTTTTTTTGAAATTTGTATGCGTTTCTCTCTATATCATAAGGCTTCTGAAAGGCAAACCGTACACATTTGAAAAGTTATAACATTTCCAAGTATCTACGTCAACGAAACAAGCATGCCTTCAAAGCTTTATCATGGACAGGACAAGCATCGTTTGCTGCAACACTTTCCACCTATTGGGCTTTGACACACTAACAAACTTTAGTTTTTCTATTTCTACACGATTTACCAGAACACTTGCAGCGGGCTTTTGAAGCAGGCTGTCACTTCCTTTTTTTTCAGTTTTCGTGTAGCAGAAGAGCCTGTACTGGATCTCGTAGGTCTCTAAAAAGTCAATGACTCCGTAGCACCATTAAGGCTACCAGTGAGCTCTTCAAATACTTTTTGTATGTACGCTCTATGGCTAAAGTTGCTCTTGCACACAGCTTTGTAGATAACCCAACTATTTATTAGAGCAATGTCCATGATGTTACAAAAGATGTGAACTGGCTATTTTTTGCTAGCAGCTTTCACCGAATACAGCCTGGACATTTGATCCAAAACATCTACACCAACCTTCGTCTGGCTATAAAAGAGCACGGTTTCAGGCTTACGCTTCGGATTATTGTGCTCTGGAATAACAACTTTTTGTGTAGGGTGGTCAGAATGTTTACAGACTTCAACTGTTTGCACTGATAAGAAGTGATAACGTTGCTATAGTGTCCTCTGTGCAGTGTACAATCATGGTGTTATGTAAGATACGCTTCTTCTTCAACAAGTCTGGAATTTTCCTTCGGTTGCTCGAATCGTCGTCACCAAACTGCACAGCCATTTTGTGAGTCTCAATGAAAGGTCTAAGGAGGTGAAGTAATTGTCACACGTGACATTAAAACTTGGCTAAATAAAGGAATCATTAGCTTCATCATCACATTTTTTGGCAAGCTGGCATCTCCACTCCTCGTCCAGTCCTTCCCAAGGTAAGAAAATCCGTTGTATAGATACTTGCTCTCTATATCGACGGCCGTCCAAAACTTTATGCCAAACTTATTTGCTTGTTCGGCATATACTGAATAAACTTACAACTGGCCGTGCAAAAAAGCAGTTGCTTATCAATGGTTATATTCACTTTGAGATTGTAGGCCTTCTGAAAATTCTCTAAAAACGGATTCCAGAGCAAATACGTATGCCAAGCAGAACTTTTTCTCTTCCAAATTCCTCCTCCTTTCAGTTTTCAAATCAAACCTAAGAAACTTGATGATTCTTAAGAATCTCCAACGTGACATAGTAGCGTTGAACAAAGAAAATCCCCAAGATTTATCCCATATACTTTAATAGGCAAAGTCCTTTTATCAATTACAGCACGTGCCACAATGAGTTCCATAAATTTTTCCAATTCATCTAACGCAACCATTCAGCTGTTGTTTCCAGTGGCACGATGTGCTTCTGAAATAGTGCATTTCTGAATATTCCTCAGCATGGACCGTTGAAAAGGATGCGGAACGAAGAAAGAGGACTGCTACGTATGATGCTGGATGTGAAATATGATGTAGGTCCTGCATTGTTTTTAACAATATCGTGCTGCTGTAGTTGTCCTACAGTAACTTGGGAGGAACTGAGCGCCGCCAGTGGGATCCGTCTTTGCTCAAAAGGATTTGTTCATCATTATCACTGCTGCTTCAAGCACGCGTACTATCTGTGTTGATTGGTGCTTCCTGGTTTGTATATTCGTCATCTGAATCAAAAGAATCCTCCTCATTTTGAATATTCGTAATCACATTGTTGAGTTCATCAGATTTGGAATCTGAGTACTCACCATCAAAAGATTCTAAACCAATACTTTGCAACAATTGCAAAACTTTGAGATATTTTGCATACAAAGAAAATATTATATCAATATTTTACTTGGATTCTGACTTGTAAAACAGAATTTATTGTTAGACACTATGCAAAATGCTCGTTGCACAAATTATTTTAAACATGCTGTCCTGTGGTGCTAAGAATAAATATATTATTTTTATTTATTTTTATTTATTTTCATTTTTACTCACAATCAACTTGAAATTAATCAAAGTGCATGTAGAAATAAAGATTGTGAATAAGGAATAATTATTGTCAGGAACAATCTATTTAGAGCTTCCATGACTGAGATATAGCTTGGTCAAGGTAATAAACATGCCCTCAAATACAGCTTATCCTCTTTTACATCTTATTGCTAACAATAATAACTTCTATGGAAGCAATATTCACAACACTAGTCTACGCTATACCTGATTTTCTTGTAATTAATCCAAAACAAAAAATTACTACATATTGTCCGCCAGGTCCTTACCAAGCCATGCTCCGTAAATTTCCCATAACACATATTAGCTTAGCCATTGACGCCAAGAATCACCAGAAAAAGAGTGACAATGAATTGAAAATACTTCTTCTTAGATCAGAACAGTAGCAGCACAACGAGCGATTGATAAAACTAACTTGATAGGGAATAAATGAACTTAAAACACAATTATTACGTCATAAGCATGGTACGCTGTCTACGTTCTTTGGTGTCATAAAAAAAACTGCCCTTGAAAAAAAGGCAATATAATGATATCTTCCAAGAAATTGTTAGTAATCAGGTTAGTATGGTTTATTTTGACGTGTTAACGAGTCTTGCGTCAATTGACGTGCTTGGTCCTTCTAGGTAGAATTTCAATTTTTTCGATAATTTTTGCCCCTCAGGTCACAAAATTTGGTCTGAGAGTGCCTACCAATAAAAAAATAAAAGTCAAAAAGTACGAAGCGATAATACTTCAGAAAGCGCGATTTATCGGAATGTAAAAATTTAGATGCGTCAATTGACGCGCTTGGTCCTTCTAGTGTTAACAAAAGCAATTTCAAGGAAATCATTAAATGGTTAAACATGTCAATAACTTCTAAATTTTCTCATTTGTTTTTTGTAATCTATTATCTATTTTCTTCTAAATTAATAAATACAATAGTTGTTTTTTTGTCACTCCTTTTAAGCTTACCACAAAAGTATATAGCACTTAATGTCCTAATCTGGGATCAAACCCAGGGCTGCCAGATGGGAGTTCGAGTCGATACCACTAAGCCACCAGCTGGGGCACCAATAGTTGCAATGGAACTTTTGAATAAGCACATCCAAAATTGCTGTTTGGGGCTTTCTTGGGAAGTGGTTGCTGCTAAAGTGGCTTTTACTCCCGAAAAGGTTACCCACCCCTGGTTTAGATAAATAAAACAACAATAAAAAGTTTATTTTATAAAGGAAAGTTTAGTAACACAAGATAAGGATTTATCGAAAAAGATCAAAAAAGCCATTTTGTATTTTATTGATTTTACATTCTATAAGCTTTTTTACATTCTCGAAGCAGTGATGTTGGCATATCATCACTTTGCTCTTATTTAAATCTCTTTTTTGCAACATTTGTAAACACTTTTTATTTTTTATCAAATTTCTTCTGCTGTGTCCACTTCATCACTCAAGCACCAGTTTCTAGTTGTGCCATGACCACGTTCAATTCATCTTCATCATATTTGGAATGGTCTTCAGCAACTAATGCTTTTTCATAATTGAAAATTTTTTTGCAAGACAATATTTAGTATAACCTTTTAAGTTTCAAAAATGTTATAGCAAACTTTTTCTTATTCCTTTTACAAATTGCACACAATCTTTATACACTTCAAATAAAAACTTAGCTAGTTTTTTTTAAGCTCTAGGAGCAAAAGTGTTAATTTCGAGATAAAGTTTACTGTAATTTTAAGTGACATTCCAAATAATATATCTTGAACTTAAACGTGAACATCTAAGTACTTGATTCAATAGCATAACAAGGATTTTTGAAAAGAGGGGTGCGCATGCATCCAAAATCAAATATGCTTATTGTAAAATGTTTTCAAGTGGTAGCTAAAAAAAAGGTCTTCATTTTGAATCAATTTCGGATTTCGTGATTTTCCGTCCAAAACAAGTGTTCTCTAAAAAAAACAAGGTCTTGACTTTAAATCTGCCTCAAAATTTGTGATTTTCGTCTGCGTCTGAAAACTAGTGATCTCTGAAAAAAACAAAAAAGGGGTTCTGCACACGGAATCTGTCTTCGATTTCAGCCAAATTTGTACCGAAATGGGCGGGACAAAACCTTAAGCAATTAGTGATCTCCATGAAGAGATTTATGGCACTAAGTGTATTGTCCTACTTGTAATAAGCCAACGTATTATTGATCTCCTAGGGAAGGCATTGTGCCATGTCTCTAAATACTCTATTGCCTAGAGTAATAATTTTAAAGTATTTTCAGTTTGTCCCAGATTCTACCTAAAAATGACGTACAGTATTTTTAAAACAGGGCACATAATATGGCGCTTTTACGGTGACGTTGCAGAAACTCCAAAGCTTGAATACACATATCTTTAACCATTTTTGTATAAAAAATTGAATTTTTACCGGTGCATTCTAAAACTACGTACTATACTATGAGTTAAAACTATTTTTAACAGTTATCTTATTTTTTTAAATTAATAATATTTGAAATACAATTACCTAAATGTGATTAAAATTTTTTGAAAAGTCTCGTTAAAATCGAAGTATTTTAAAATACAAAAACATTTTTTTTAAAATAAAAACTTAAACATTACATTAAAAGTTCAAACGACAAAAATAGTCATTTAGAAAATAAAAGCTTTTAAACTTTTTGCATAGAAACTACCTGTTGCAGAAACGCAATGTTAGCAATTATTTAGTTAGCTTGGCCTATAATAGTTATCAAAGATGAAATTCTATTGAACACAATAATGGGAAAATATCTTTCAACATTTAAAAAAAAATTAAACTTATTTTTCGAACTGAGTTAAAATGCTAAAAGTAATTTCACAGCAGTAGGATCAATTCCACAGTAGGGAACAGAGAGGGATTATATGATCTACGTTTCACAAAGTCCATTGTTGGAAATTTTGAATAAACCAAAAGTATGCTTAACACTAGAATTACCGCGTTTTTGGCCTACCTAGAATTACCGTGAGCGGTCAAAATGACCGTTTGTCCAATAAAAAAAAACCTGGCAATAATTTAGCTTTATTTTATCTTGTCAGTTTTTTAACTTTTGTAGTATACCTTGTAATGACTTGTATCTTTGTAGGTGTGAGTTCGGTGCGTTGTAGGCTCCTTTTTATTATCATGTCCTGGATTATACTGCATAGGACTTGATCTCCGAGTTACAATGCAGGACTTTAACCTGCTTTTTAGCTGCAAAGTTGAGCTTCTTTTAAAGCTTTCATTGTATTACAACAAACACGAACACTAAAATTAAATGAAAAACATTTTACTTTAAAATAAGCTCAAACTATCAAATAGTTATTTTACATTTTGTTGCTGTTTACATAGACCAAAAGCGGCTATTGAAAAGCATATAAAAACAAAGAAATTAGCAGCGCTATGCACAATCTATGCACTCAACTTTTACATAACCTGTACAGTTTCCGCAAACTGATCTACGGCATCCACAACATAACTTTGCAGTTTTGTTTAGTTCACAGTTCACATTAACTTGGCATTGCTTTCGCTTTCTGCTTTTTTCAACCATCGAATTTTGATAAGAGTTGTTGAATAGGCGAGGCAAAACTGTGGCGGGTGGATCTGTCTTTCTTTGAACATGAGCTTCTTTCAGTTCAGTGGCGAGTTGAAACATAAAATTTCTTCTCGAGATAGATCTCCAGTTTTCTTCTTGTACAACACACAGGCGTTGATACCGGCCACCGTCATGCACCTGCCTTCATCACCGTGTATTGTCGTGTCATCTGGTCAGCAATATCAACACCACATTTAGTTTTGTTATAGAATGTAACTGTTTCCGGTTTCTTTTTTGTTGCTGCGTTGATTATAATAGATGTGTGGAGTGTACTAAGAACACAAATGTTCTTTTTTTGTTTGCACTGGTAAATTGTCAAGGTTGTGGCTTGGTTGTTGTAGCTTTTTGTTGGCAAGAGTTGCTTGGAATATCTGCTCTGCTGTAAAGCTTTTACTAGTGGCGGAACTTCCTTTTGGATTTTGTTAAGGTCCCGACAAGTGACGTCTTTTTTTTCCGGAGCTCTGTGGCAAGATGAGTCGAAGTAAAAAAATTGTCAGTTGTAACGTTCCTTCTTTTGTCTAAGTATGGCTCCACTAACTTTATTACCACACTATCAGAAAATCTTTTTGTAGCTGGTCTGGCTTCATCTTTGCCAAGATATAGTATAGCGGTCAGTATATATTTAGATTTCATATCAACAGCTAGCTAAAATTTAATACCAAATTTGTCCGGTTTATTGGCCATATATTGCGTAAATCTGCAGCGGGGTTTCGTTGAGAATAATTGTTCATCCTCTGTAGTATTTTCTCCTGGTTTGTAGCAAACAATACACTTTTCAATTAACTTATCCCAGTTGGTAAAAATCAAAGCAAATTTATCAGTTTGAAGTCGAGATAATCTTGTACTCCGCATATCAAATTGAAGAAATCTTATGATTTCGTTTACCCATAGTTTCTGAAAAAAAGGCATTCCCAATTTTTATCCCAAAACTCAAAAATTGGTCGGTTCTTTCTACATAACGCTCCTCGTACATATAGCAAGGAAATAAAAGCTGAAAGAGCTTCTTTGTGGTACAGAATTTTAATATCGCTTTAAACAAAGTCGATTTTATTGGAGCCATAAGCTTTTCGTGACGCTCTTATCAGTGGCAATCGCGTCAAAATGGGACGAACCAGAGAAAATCAAGGTATTTATAGTCTCAACAGTTGGGAGAAAGGTGCTACAGTCTCGGAAAGGAGAAAGGCACAATTGCACAGTGTGGTGCAATACAGTGTAATCTCGGAAAGGAGAAACGCACTATGTGCAATTACCCAGGAGAAACACTATTACTCGCAACTTAGGTTATTTAAAAAGTTTTAATGTGTAAACAAATTCCTTTTGTTTACATAAAACCGGATGTTTGATTTTGATAAAAGTTGCCTCGAGTAGACACAGATGGAACGAGTTGCGCGCCACAGCAAGAATTTTAAAACGTTTGTCGTTATAGTTTGCAGCACATTGCTCGTTGTCAAGCAAGTGTTGTCCTATGGCAGAGTCACAATCTGGATTGTTACGTTTTAGCTTACAGGATCTGCCAGGTTGAGATCGTGTAGGGCGCTTTGCTTGCTGTTGTAGCCATTTAGGAACATGCTGCTTGATTCTATCTTGTAGTCGCTGTGATGTTCGTCCTACGTACCTACTGTCACAGTGGCACGAATATTCATAAACAACGGAGCTTTTCAGCGTGGTAGGTAAAACATCTTTGCGGGCTACAGGCAACATGCGTTTCGATGTAAATACAACTCTGGTGGTAACGGAGCCATACCAGCTTTCAACAGCCGTTTTGACGTTTTTATCAAGACCAATGGAAGCTTTCCCTATCCAAGGAACTCTCAAATATACGGGACAGTTCTCAGGACCAAATCGTTTGGGCATAGAAAACTGAGCAATTTTTTTGGAAATGTTGCAGTCAATAATAGATTCAGGATAACCATTGTCCAATAGAATGTTCTTGATATGCTTAATTTCTTCGTTTAGTTTAGATTTCGTGCATATCATTAGTGCCCGGTGTACCAAAGTTGATATAAGGTTTGTTTTTTGTTTAGTGGGACTGAAAGATTCCCAACGTAAGTACTGTCCAGTAAAGGTAGGCTTTCTATACACACTTGTTTCAAAACCGGTAGCTTGTTCGTTCCACACCACATCCGTGTTACCCTTCTTCCGCTTCAGTTTTGGAGCCAGAAGTTTCATTATCTTTCTCTAAAAAACACATTATCAAGTTGAATACCAACATGAAATACAAAATTATACAATTTAAAAACATTTATTGTTGTGTATTAAGTTCACACAATGCAAGCATTGCAGCAAGATCACATAAAACAGTTGAATAAAGATACTGCATATGATAGTATAACAAGAGCTATAAATTCATTGTTGAAATAGGTATATATGCTACATTTTTTGTTGCTGGCGGGCCACCATATTGTTTTGACAGGGAAACATTTTTCGGTTGAAAGTCACCAGTAGGTAACCTAGTATTCTAGAAACAAGAGAACATTCTAGAAACTGAACCTTACCTGACCGCTCGCTAAAGCTTGCGATTCATCGGTAATCAATTTTGAGCCTCCTGTTCCTTGCAAATCCAATTCAGTACCTGAAAGCAGTTGCCTTCCGCAAAGACTATCCAGAATACAATTAACATCATTTCCATCATCTTCGTCGGTGTCTATACCATCATTCTTTGGGGGAAAAATGATAATATTTGGGGTAGACACAGATTCACCAACAACAAAGGTGTACTTAGACTCCAAGCTTCAAGTACTTCTAATGGTTCAAAAATTGTCATCTTTTTGTTTTGATGCAGCAGGTTAGCCATAGCAGTCTAATGGATAAAGCCTAAGAATGCTAGGATTAGCAGTTGTAAATACTACTTTTGTTGCTTATAAAAAACAATTCAAACTACTCAATACTTTTGGTCAACTGCTTCGTTTAATTTACTGTGATTTTCAGTGTCAATAAACAGACACCAGTAAACAATTAAATCTTAGATTATTGAGCTCTAATTAACTTTAAAGTTAACACGATTCAAATGGATTTAAACTTGTCAGGCTACCTGTTAAAACAATAATCTCAGTAAAGTGCATCCAACCAAAAAAAAAAAAACTTTCTGTAGATTGCTCTACCTCCAGGCAAGGTTGCTATTAGCGTGTTTTTTGTCTAAATAAGCAAACAACAAGCAACTTGGCTTATCAACTGGTTATCGACTAGTCCTGCATCAGCTCTGAAATATCGATGTAACTAACAAAGTATTTGCGAATACTCGAAAACCGCAATTATTCTGTGATATCACAATGCAGCAATGTAATTTTATCACATTTTTGCATTTGATAAAAGAAATCGTGTTTAACGTGTGACTGTACCCTCCTGCTCCTAGCGTCAGTTTAAACTGACAGAAGTAAATTAATTGCAAAATTTTTGCTAGACTGTTTTTAATTCTTTTTTTGCTTATTACCACTTTAATAATATATGTTTTAGCTATCTTTAATAATTTTTCAATTTATTTTCAATTCACAACCGTTTGATGGCAGTTACTTCTTTTAGCAATACAAAAAAATGTTTTTTTAAAATTAGGCTGTTCTAAATATTGCGATAGCTTTTTATTTATAATTTAAAACAGTTAGACAATTAGCTTTATTCTTCATTGTCAGTTTAATCTAAAAACCAGAGTTGTACAAGTATCAGTGTGCTTAAAATCCTTCTTTTTGCGCCGTCAGTTTGAACTGACGCTAGGAGAATATGGGTTAAAGTTTTGACTTTGCAACGAATACAACAAAGTCATGCTTAATCGGGTAAGCGAGTAAAAAAAATGTTTAAGCAAGGTTTAAGTAACTATTAGATTATATAAAAAACAATGGTATTGTAACATTTGCACTTATTGGCGTCAGAGCAATAACGCAAAAGCTCTTCTAAAATTGAAATTGTGAGATAGAAAGACAAACCAATTGCGCCCAATGGCTGTAATCAAATAGTAGTGCGAAGAAATAAGCAATGAAAGCAATACTTAATTATTCATGTTCTATAACTCTTTTATAAACAAGTGTTAGTTTTCCTGTTGTCATTGACCTTATTTAAAACACTTGTTTATATAAAAATACGAATCTATAATATTGTTGGTCAAGTCAAGTTAGCTTAAGTTTTTTTGATTCCCACAAAACCGATACTATTTTATACAAAAATAGCTTTGGCCCAGATGGTAGTTGCTTTCTCTCTGCCTGGGTCATAATAAGTCTGTTCTTATTCTGCATGATAGACCAAAACATGAACTGCCAAAACAAAAAAGTAAAAGGTATTACCTATCCTAATGTTTGGCAAGGGCTGCTAATTAGCAAACGTCATTTTCCATACGCGGCAATACCAGGAAGATACTGCTTTTTTAGGGCACATTGTCAACAAGTTGCCTTAATGCGAGCAAAATGAACTTTATCACCATCTTGCTCCACATTTTAAAGTACTATTCATGTTATTACAAGAGACCCATAGCGTTACAGTAGTACAGAGAAGCTTGTACTTCCAAGCTTTGAACTTGTTAAGTTTTTTTAAGCTGGAAGCATGGTCTTGCACGTTTCTCGATAAACAACTACATTACACCTTTCAGGATCAATCTCCACCTACATCAGAGATTGTATGGTTATGCTGGCCGTGGATGTTGACTGTATAAAATAGTTACATTTACAAATCTTTACCAACACGACATCAATCCCTAGATCTTCCACTCTTTTTTTACCCATTTTTTATGCCAGATACTTCAACTGTCGCCAGTTTGATCGGGTTCGAGAATTAACAGTGGGAACAATGATCGCTTGGCTGGCTGAGCAAGTATTAATAATCTAGCCTTTCCATATATTGCCGATAATGCCGCGAGTTTTTCCTCATTTTATTGAAACATTGGTTCCAATCCATATCTAGCCTTTGTTAGTGTAGGTCATTATAGTCGCTTACCTGACATACGTTTCCTAGAAAATCTCCAGGTCACAACATCGACCTTCACTTATTACGCCATCAAGGTTTGATTTTTCTTTGCGAAATCTGTCCTGTTTAGTAATGGAACTTCCGCAAGGCCATGTAAAACACCACTTGCTCAAACAAACAAATTCGAAAAAACTATGTTGCCGTTCGATTTACCTGATGTGGACAAGAAACTTCACAAAATATGCTATAAATTTAACTTAAAATTAAACTACAGTTGTATGCCAAAGATGATGAGCATCATTAATAACCAGAACAAGAAACTCTTGCCCCCCACACAAATGACAAGGGTTTACCATTTAATTGCAGAAATCTATCCGACTGCCCAGTCAAGGAAAAATGCCGCGCTGCAAAGCATCTATCAGTTTAGCATTTAGCCTTACTTTGGCTGCTGCGAGACTGAATTCAAAAACCGTTTCTATAATAATGGGCAATCTTTCAACGACCAAGAAAAAGCAAACGCTACAGAACTTTTTTAAGCAATATGGAAATATAAAGAAAAGGAATCGAACCGTGAATAGCTTGGTCAATTGTTTGCAAATCATCCACATGCATCCACGGAGTTACATGCTGCAATCTTTTCTTAGTCGAGAAACTCGCCATTCTGCCAGCTGACCAGCGCATGCTCCTAAACAAGCGATATCAGTTTGTCTCCAAATGCTGACACCGGAACAAATTTGAGCTAAAAATAGTCTAACCCGATATACAGGGTGATTCAGCGAAGTGTGCACAAATACTTTTCTTAGTTTTATGTACATGTATTTCGTCCATTATTAACTTTCAATTATTAACATTTCAGTTTCTTATTATTTAAGAGTTAAAATTTAAAATCTGGTATTATTTGAAGTAAAAATAAACGATGAGTAAAACGATCAATGACGTGATCAATTTAAAATCTGGTATTATTTGAAGTAAAAATAAACGATGAGTAAAACGATCAATGACGTGATAGAAGAGTATTGCAAGAAGAAGCTCCCACCAAGTGAAATTTTCCGGTTGATGAAGGAGGTTGTAAGCCATAGAGGAGTTTATAAAGCCGTGAAAAGGTTCAAGGACACTGGGACTTGTGCTCCAAGAATCAGGAGTGACCCTGAAAGAACCGTAAGGACGAAGAAACTGATCAAAAAGGTCAGAGAGAAGTTGAGGAGAAATCCTGCAAGAAGTGCCAGACAACTTGCTAAAGACTACTCTGTGAGCGTGTCCAGCATGCAAAGGATTCTCAAGGATGATCTCCAGAGCTACCCATACAAGTTCACCAAAAGACATCTCTTGTCGGAGGCCACTAAGAAGAAAAGGCTCGATAGAGCAAAGGTTTTGGTCAAGAAACTTGTCGATGGCACGCAGCCTCAAGTTTTATGGACAGACGAAAAACTTTTCACTGTTCAAGCTGTCCATAACCATCAAAATGACAGGATTTGGCTTCCAGACATAAACATGGTCCCAGTTGAGCATCGCAGCTCTTTCAGAAAACAAAAACCCGCCTCCGTAATGGTATGGGCAGGCGCAACATTAAAAGGGCTGAAAACTCCTCTCATATTCATTTTAGAAGGGGTCAAGATAAACCAGACCGTCTATAGGCAAATGCTGGAGGAGAAAGTCCTTCCCTGGGTCCAAGAAGTAGTCGGAGAACAAGGAGTTACTCTTCAACAGGACGGTGCAACCTCCCACACAGCCAACTCAGTTCAAGCTTGGTGTCGATGCAATTTCAAAGGTTTTTGGGAGAAAGAGCTTTGGCCGCCGTCTTCACCAGACTTGAACCCTATGGATTTTGGGTTATGGTCTATTTTAGAGACAAAAGCCTGCCGTACTTCTCATCCAAATCTGGACTCTCTAAAGCGAAAATTGACATTGGCATGGGACGAAATTGACCCAGAAGTGGTGCGTGCCACATGTGCCCAGGTTCTGCCACGACTTCGGAAAGTAATCAAAAACAAAGGGGGTTATATTGAATAACGTGTATATTTTCTGAAAGCTTATTAAATTTACTATCTTCACAGCATATAACTTGTTTCATTTGACCTAATTATAAGTCCGAAAGATGAGTTTTTATTTGTGCACACTTCGCTGAATCACCCTGTATATATATTTCTGACTTTTTCTGTTAACCCGTTTTTTCTCATTGTTGTCGTGTTTTCACCTGTTAATATTTATGTATATTTGTTGGTTTCTGCATTGCTAATGTAATTTAATTTGCTGCTCTGAATTTTCATTGAGCTTTTCACTGTCAATCTTACCACTTTTAATATAACATATTCGTTTTTTAATTTTTAACTCTTTATTTTCTAATTGGTAGCGCCAATATCTTTAAAATTTGATTAGCTGAAGCACTATACTATAAATACAAGAGACGTTTAGAAATTAATACAACTGATTTAATTTCTTGCAGCATTCATCTAAGTAACATCTGATTCTTTTACAGATTATAGATTGGTAACTAAGGTTTACAGATTTTGTAAAAAAATAGGGGTTTGAATTACTCTGCAATTCAAATTTTAAGCAGTCCCTCTATGTCTTCTTGGTTTGAATGTAGAATTGGCATGATTGTCCGAATGTAATCTCGGAAGAAGCAAAGAGTTGTTATTACATTTCTACTGTGGGAGGGAGAAAGAGCTCAGAAAGTCACCAGTAGGTAACCTAGTATTCTACTGTAGAAACAAGAGAAAATACAGAAACTTACCTGACTGCTGGCTAAAGCGTGCGATTTATCAGTAAACAGTTTTCAGTAATTTATCAGTAATCAGTATGATATTGCCTCCTGTTCCTTGCAAATCCAATTTAGCATCTGAAAAAGGTTGACTTCCGCAAAGGCTGTCCGGAATACAATTAATATCATTTCCATCATCTTTGTCGGTGTCTATACCATCATTCTTTGGGGAAAAAATAATAACATTTGCAGTAGACATACATTCACCAGCAACAAAGCTCTAGGCTACTTATATTTCTAATGCCTCAAAAACGATCATCTTTTTGTTTTGGTCCAGCAGGTTAGCCATAGCAGCTTAATGGATAAAGCCTAGGAATACTAGGATTAGCAGTTTTAGATATTACTTTTGTTGCTTATAAAAAACAACTCAAGCTACTCAATACTTTTGGTCAACTGCTTCGTTAAATTTACGGTGATTTTCAGTGTCAATAAACAGACACCAGTAAACAATTAAACCATAGATTATTTAGCTCTAATTAACCCATTTATGCCTGGCGTCCTACATATAGGTCAGCTAACCATAAAAAGTTTTTTGTTGATTACAGATGATAGAAGGCTAAAAAACGAATGGTTGTTGATTGTAAATCATTCAGTACTCTTTCCCAAAGCGAGTTTCAGTTGCAGATTAGACATTGCACGTAGAGGTTGTCATACAGGAGCGCTCAAATACTGTACATTCTTTAGTTTACCTGAAAAAGCATGGAGCCATCCAAAAGGTAAGTTATGCCAAATGTTAGAATAACTGTTTTATGTCATGAGGTGCATATTCTTATAGTATAATAGCCTGTTATTAGATAAGTATAGAGAAAATATCAAAATATTCAACACGTGAGGCGTGAAGAAATGCTAAACAACGGTGTCCTACATGTAGGTCGCTAGGCATTGAACGAACCTAGTTGACACAGACAGCTTTGTTCAGTAGATCCATTTATAGCAAGAAACCTGCTGAATTTCTTTGCTTTATATTGCAATGTACATATTTTTTCATGTATATTGATACATAGATATACTATTTGATATCAGGGTTTAGTTGCAGAGGGCCAAACATAGGTACATTGTGTGGAATATTGTGTTGTCAGATAATAGGTTGCTATCTAAAATGTCTAACTCGCAATTTCAACACACTGCCGAAATTAGACTAATTCAGAGTTTAGTTCATAAACTCACGAGGTCTCTGTTTTGAAGTTATTCACTAGGAGATAAATTTTACAATGTTTCTCGAATTTCTATTTTTCAGTTCCTGTACGGTAGATAAATTCTATGGCCAGCCTGCGTCAAGACGGGCAAGGATTGCTGAGCTACTTGACCGAATCGTCAATGGTGAAGAGCCAGACAATATAAATTACATCGAGCCTCCTTACAATGCTACAGAAATACTCACTGATAAAGAATCTGGGGATGAAGAATCAGGAAATATGAATAACTTACCAGGAAGCATGCTTAGGGCTGCAGTAATTAATTCAAATGGTTTTCCTGAGTCACACATTGAAAATGAGAATTAAAGACCACCTAAGAAAAGAACCAAGAAGCTACTACCTAAGCAAAGATGTTGGAAAAAGCATGATATCGAGTGCGAAATGCCGGAATGGATGCATGCAGATGTAGAAGATCTCTATGGGGGCAGTCTCACACCGGTAGAATTTTTTGAACTGTTTTTTGATGATGATTTGTTTGAAATTATTGTTCACGAAACCAACAGGTACGCATCTCAGAAAAATAGAGAGCTCAGAGTCACAAGAGAAGAGATGAAAGTAGTTTTTGGTGTCCTCCTGATCAGTGGCTATGTCTCATATCCGAGACGTAGACTGTTTTGGGAAACTGGACGTGATACGCGCCACGATATGGTGTCTTCTGCTATAAGAAGAGACAGATTTGAATCAATTTTCACAAATCTGCATTTTGCGGATAATCATACGCTGTCACAGTCTGACAAGCTAGCTAAGCTCCGTTTTCTCGTACTGAAATTGAATGAAAATTTCATGAAGCACGCTCCTGTTGAAAAAGTATACAGTTTTGACGAGTCTATGTGTGAATACTTTGGCAAGCACGGCTGTAAACAATTCATCAGGGGCAAGCCCATCCGATTCGGATATAAAGTATGGAGTGGAACAACCGTGAGTGGTTATCTTGCATGGTTTGAAATATATCAAGGAAAGTCTGAAGAAGCTGATGGAGAAATAGATAATGATCTTGGAATAGGAGGCAACTTAGTGGTCAAATTTGGAAAGGCACTGCAGAAGAAGAAACTTCTTCCATATCACCTGGTATTTGACAATTTCTTCACTAGTGTGAGGCTTTTGTCAGCCTTGAAAGATATGGGGCTGAAAGGAACGGGCACAGTCAGAGAAAATAGAACCGACAAGTGTCCTCTCATTGATGTCAAAGAGATGAAGAAAAAACCACGAGGCTTCCATGATTTCAGAGTCGACGAAAAAGATAATATCATAGTCTGTCGATGGAATGACAACAGTGTGGTATCTCTATGTTTAAATGCTGTTGGAATTCACCCCCAAACCCAGACGACCCGCTTTTCAAGGCAGACAAGGCAACGGATCCAAGTAGAGCAGCCAGCAATCGTAAAATTTTACAACAAGTCAATGGGTGGTGTAGATAGAATGGATGAGAACATATCGAAGTACAGAGTGGCAATAAGAGGTAAAAAATGGTACTCGTCCATTGTGTCATATCTCATCGATGTTTCCATGAACAATGCGTGGCTTCTGCATAGAAGAAATAAAGATGCCGAGAAGCTCGATCTGCTAGCGTTTCGTAGACGAGTTGTGTCTTATTATCTTGAACACTACGCAAGACCTTCACAGCCAGGTTGCAAAGGCCGTCCTTCTGCTATAGAAACAGAGCTACAGTTCGACAAGGTCAATCATTGGGTCATTCCTCAAGACAAGCAGACGCGCTGTGCGCACTGTCACCAGAAGACTACAACCAGGTGTGAAAAGTGTGATAAAGGATTACACGTCAAGTGCTTCAAAAACTTCCACAGAAAGTAGATGTGTAGTAGAGTTTTTCTGTTGTAAAGCTTGATCAATTTTGTGCCATTTTTGTTCCGTATTGCCTGGCGTCCTATATGTAGGACACCTTATATTTTTTTATTTCCAACTGATTTTCTTGAATAAACTGTATAAATGTTCTAATTGTGTCTCAATGAAGCCATTTTATCAGTTTTTCCATTGTACAAGCAATTATTCTAACCTTCGGCATAAATGGGTTAATAACTTTCAAATTAACGCGATTCAACTGGATTTAAACTTGTTAGTCTGCCTGTTAACAATAATCCCAGTAAAGTGCATCAGATCAAAATAAAAAAAAATTGTGCATATGACTCTACCTCCTGGAAAGGGTTGCTCCCAGCGTGCTTTCTGTCTAGATAAGCAAATAACAAGAAACTTGGCTTATCAACTGGTTATCGACTAGTCCTGCATCAGCTCTGAAATATCGATTTAACTAACAAAGTATTTGCGAAGACTCGAAAACCACAATTATTCTGTGATATCACAATGAAGCGATATAATTCTATCACGCTTTAGCATTCGATAAAAGAAACCATGTTTAACGTGTGACTGTAACCTCCTGCTCCTAGTATTGTCAGTTTAAACTGACAGAAGTAAATCAATTGCAAAACTGCAAAATTGGTCGATAGAATATCTAACTTTAAAATTAATGATAACGATTTGATGCTTTCTTTCGATGTTGTGTCTTTATTTACTAAAATTCCTGTACATATAGCGAAATTAATTATTTTTGATCCTCTAAAATGTGATAGCAAATTAAAAATTAGATGTAAATTAAATATCAACGAAATTATGAATACTTTAGATTTATGTTTAGACAACACTTATTTAAGTTTTCGTAAAAAATTTTATCGTGAAATTTTTGGTGTTGCGATGGGTTCACCTATTTTCTTCATTGTGGCTAATTTGGTTATGGAATCTATTAAAAATAAAATGCTAAAAGATTTTGCATCCCCACCTCGCATTTGGCTACGTTACATTGGTGATACTTTTATTGTGCTTAAGAAAACTGAGGTAGTATCTTTTCATAAATTTATAAATAATATTGAAGATAGTATTAAATTTACGGTCGAGCAAGAAGTTGGTAATGCTATTCCGTTTTTAGACGTGTTAATAATTCGTAATGATGGTCAATTAACTACAAAAGCCTACAGAAAATCTACACATACAACTAGATACTTTATAAATTTTAATTCATGTCATAATTTTTCTCAAAAAGTTGGTTTGGTTAAAACATTATTGTTTCGGGCTAATTCTAAATTAATTACAAAATTATCGAGACAAGACCAATGAAGTTAAATTTGTTTGTAATGCTTTATGTGAGAATGATTACCCAGATTGGTTATTGAATAAAGTGAAAAAAGAACTTAAGCATAAAAAAGTATAAAAGCGATTGCATGAGTAAGAAGATACATGTATATAACTATGTTGGTTTACCATACATTAAAGGTCTTAGTGATGAAATGTCTAGAATTTTGAGAAAATTTAATATTAACGTGTATACTTACCCATATAAAACAATTGGAAATATTTTACCTAAAATAAAAGACTATGGATAATATGTATAAGCGTGGTGCAATTTATAAAATTCGGTGTGAAGATTGTTGGTGAAACGGGCAGATGTTTTAATATCCGCTTGTCTGATCACAAACGTGATTTGAAACCGATTAATTTGGCTAAATTAAAAGAAGATGATTTAAATAAAAAAAACTGCATTGGTTAAACATTGTTTTAATTGTAAACATAGGATTAATTTTGGGAATTTTGAAATATTGAATTATAACAGTGATTATGATAAACGAAAATTTTTAGAATCATTATATATCAATAATACAAAAAATTCAATGAATGATAAAAATTAGAATGGTTTTCCAAAAATATATAGTAATATAAAAAATCTTACAATAAATGTGGGTTTTCAACCTGTTAAATTTGTTTCTGTTGCACGAAGTAGTTATTAAATTGTCATGTATGTTCACCTCTCACCTTGTGTTTATTAGTTTATGTTTTTTAACTTCTTGGTTTTTAAATACGTTGTGCATTGTGTTTTGCTTTTACCTGAAGAAGTCCGCCCGATGTAACGGACAAAACGTCGTGTTGAGTATTTCTTTAATAAATATATTACGCCTTCTGTTATTTGTTGAAGTTTTACATGCCTTTGATTCTACCGGAAGAACAAATGAATTTTAAACTAAGTGATATCCCTGGTAACAGTGTTTATATTAATAAACAAAAATCTTTTTAAACAGTTTTTTCTTTTTCATTTATAAATTGAGTAAATTACTTATATAAATGTACTTATATCATGCATATATCATTTATAATAAAACTTGCGATACAATCAACTTTTGATAGGTCATAACTTGTAATGTAAAATGCAAAAAGATGTTTGGCTCGAAAACTAAAACTAAACAAATACCAGACCAATTTTAAACTATCATTTCGTAAATCAATTTGATCTAAAAATAATTGACATGATAGCTCAATGTAAGTCACTCAACTTAAGAGCTGAAGTCTCGAGTTTGATAATCAAGCTTCAAACTATAAAAATAATTATAATAGAAATCTTTACAAACAAAAATATTTCTCAATTCATTAAGTCTTTTGCAAGCAGAATATCTCAGTATGGCTTATTAGAAAAATTAAAAGCACTTGTTTCTCTTTGCACTAGTGACGTGGGTCTCCTGGTGGTAGGATCACAAGTGGATCAACCAGTAGAGCAAAATGATGAAGAACAATCATTTTGCTTGCTGTAAAGCGTTCAATGTTTAGCTGAATAATGTTGTGCTGTCGAAACTTGTTCACAATGTACCCTGATAAGTGCAGTTTTTTTATGTATTTTTCCATTCTGCAAAGAATGTTTTCCAATTTGCGTAGATACTTTCCATTTTTGCAGTTTTGGTTACAGTTTTTTATGCAAAACAACAAAAACAAATAAACTCAGGCTGCGAGAAAGCACCATTCATTGGCTCTATTTGAAATTTTTTAGACACTGTGTAAATTCGGGTGCAGCAAAGGAATTTTTGAAAGAAAAAAAATCGGAAAACGCTTTACTTTGGTTACCTATAGACTCTATCTTGGATGCAAATAATCAATTTTCATAACCAAAAATTCATGTTAATGTTTTAAATGCATTTTATCCTTGTTATTATTATTATCTATATTTATCCGCTTGGCTTTGAGGAAATCATAAAGGCGTATTACTTAGACTAACCATCAAACGGTTAACCCGACCTGTTTTCGTAGCTTAATATATTGCTGTCCGCTTAAAAGTTTTTATTTGGTTTTTGATATTTTTTTAACGAAATCTTTTCAAAACACATTTTGTGTCATAAAACATACAACAATAAAATTAATCTATTTTTTTTATTTCGCTGTGCCTCAGCCTCCAAGTTTGAAGATACTTCGACAAGGTAGACATATCTAAATCAGGAATCTCTCTAATTCCTTCTAGTCTCCAGCAGTATGTAGCAGAGCTAAATCATCTACATATGCATATTTTTTGGAGGTTAATGTTGAAAGGTCATATATACAGGTGTTAGAAATGAGGGGAGTCAAGACAGATCCTTGGGGACGTTGTTTTTAAGGCGTCGTAGCTCCTTTGCTTATTGGTACTGATGGTGAGGGTAAAGCTTCTGTTATGTACCAGCTCCATGATCGTGCAAACTATTAGCTTGTCTGACAGAAGTCGAAGAACCTACAGATTAGGCCACAGTGCAAGACTATATCATATGCCGCAGTCAGATTAACAAGTACGGCACACAGCCTTTTATTTTGCCGCTAAACTGTCCTTGATATTATGAGTTAAGATAGTGGCTTAATCGACAGTTGATTTCCCGCTACAAAACCCAGCTTGTTACCGAGGGAGCGATGGATCGATTATTGGATTTATGCAGGTGTAAGTAAGCGTTTCAAGGATTTTGTATGGAACACACAGCAAAGAAATCAGGCGATAGCTTTGTGGGTTCTCAACAGGCTTCTTTGGTTTAGGAATGCGACTACCAGTGATCTTCTCCAGATTCATGAAATTTTGAGTTGGCGCAAGAAAGTTAAAAAGTCACGGAGCCTCAAATTCAATGTATATCAGCATGAAATATAAGCTTTTGACTGAGTGAATCTAGGCCCAGTGATTTTTTTGATTATTGGTGTTGTAGGGCAGCATTAATTTCTTTAGACGTGAAATCTCCAGAAACGTTCACTGAAGTAGTTGTTAAAGCCCTCCAAGCTTCAGACACTTCTTGGAAATAAGTCGAGATGACTTACAATTTACATTTTTAACCAGATGGGATGCAATGACATGTGCTGAAACAGGACATTATTGAGAGAAGTTTCGTGAATTATGAGTTAGGATGTTCAATATACTCCATGCTTTACAGCCAGAGTGTGAAAAGTTGATTGAATGAACAAACTCAGACTATTGGTCTCGACTCTTTTTGTCAAGCCATTTAAGCAGTTCAATTGCAGTCCTATTAGAATCGAACCCTTTAGGAGATTGGAGGAAAGTCTAATAGAGACCTTCACACTTTACATCCCAACACAGTATGTGGTCACTTCGATGACCTCGGGGGATGGACTTTTTGGCTGCGTTCTTGATGGTATTGCACAAGTCTCTGTAAGATTGCTCCACATTGGGCGAATCAGGGGGCAACAAAACCCTTTGCAAGCTGATTGATCATTGCAATGTAGTAGCTCCAATTGTTCTTGCAAAAGCTCCAGCGCTTAAGAAGCCTGCTTAAAACGAGCAAAGCAAACATTGGTGGAATAATACGCGAAAGTTTATGTTGTAACCTAAGAAACTTTTCCAGAATAATTTTTTCAGGTAAGCGTCTCTGGGAGCCAACACTGACAAAAGACAATTCTGGGTTTGCTTTTGTGTTCTAACAGCCCTAGTAAAAAACTGGCTGGGTTCTTGGGGTTGTGAAGCAGAATAAGGCTGTTAATTTCTGCTCAAGAGGCCAGACAATCACCATCTGCACTGTTGGAATTGTAATCTCAATTAGTACGTAAATAGTTAAAGTCCCCGCATAAAAACATGGGTGGACAAACATTGGAATACCAAACTTTTCCCGTCTGGTTGGTGGAGGTTTGTAGATGGACCTGACAGAATTGCTAGCCTTGTCCGTATTAACGAATCTCGTTGTTAGCTAGCGAGGTTCAACTTCACACTAACTTGTAACTCTTTTAAGGTTCAATACAGTTAACGAAGACAGCGCAAAAAATAATTCAATAATTTTACCACGCTTTTCCAAGGACGTGCGCTGAATAAATGACTGAAGGCAATCACCAAGCAGCCACGAAAGAAAAAGGGCGTGACGTCACAATCGTATCACACATAAGCAATGCTGCAAATTAACCGTCCGGAACAGTAGATTTTGATAATTTTATATTTATTAATGTCCACGCACAACCATTCAGTCTCAGATATAGTTGCACATTGATCAACGACAGCCTAGTTTACTTGCTCATAACAGACGTAGCAAGACCATGGTTCCTGTTTAAAGTAGATCCAGCCAGTACGAAGCTAAGGATTTTTAGCTTGTCTACACTAATACAATGGGTCTCTTTCGGTTGGATAACTTGAACCTCAAACTGTAGAGAAAGATAAAAAATTTTTTCTTGCTGGCACTGAGGCCTTTAATGTTCAGCTGTAATACAGTAGCCTTCGCAACTTTTTAATGATTTGCCGTGAAAAAGGCAGTGTCAGGAAGATAAATGTCGGCAGCATGGTGAGTGATGTCGGCAGTGTGGATGAGTGGTTAGAGCGCTGGGATTTTGTTCGACAAGATCTCGATTCAAAACCTACTCGCGCCATTCTGTGCTCTTGATAAGACACTTTATGGCAATTTTTCCTGCTTGATGATCTTGGCAAACAGTTCTAAATTTTAGTCATATTTCTATTAATTTTCAAGCGGACAGCAATATCTTGTCATCTCAACAAGCAGGTGAGAATAATTGCTTACCTTATGTATTAGCGCCTCCGTCGCTTTCCTGCCAGTCAAGAAGATAAATATAGAGATAAAATAAACTAAAAATAAATAAATAAAATAAAAATTGTCACTGGATGCCTGCGTCCATCCAAACGGACAAACTGTCCATTTTTGCCGGCATCCAACCAGCTGGGATTTGCCGTCAAAGAGCCATTCTTCTCTTAGCAAACTGCAGCATCTTAGATCCTGACCACATCTTGCACGATGATCTGGTCAAGCCATTGGATGCGCGGCAAGAGAGATTAAATACGCAGACGCCTACTTTTTTTTGCTGCACGATAACTATTAGATAACGCTTCTAAACTCAATATCCGTGTTGGTCAGCGGACAGACGTTACATGGAACACGAGGTACTTCAACATTCCATCATAACGTGATGGTTTTATCTCAATAATTGGTTCAAAACCACTTGGACTGAGCTTGCCCAATCCAGCTTGGGTAAGACTTGACCGCTTGCAAACTGGCATTGGAAGTTTTTTGTTATACATGCATAAACGTGGTCTTGCTCCCTCTTGTAATTGCGAGTGTGGTGCACATGAGCAAAGTGCGGACCACATCATTACTGCATGCATAGATGCTGGCTCAATAACAGCACTGTCATCATCTAAGTGAAATAACAACAACTGGATGATGCCAAACAACGATGAGCCTTTTTTTTTGATTTTTAACAGAATAATCATCACACTTCTTTCACAATGTAATCTTAACTTTTTATTTATTTGTTTTTACTTCATCTGTATGTTTATCCTTCTGACTCGCAGGAAAGCGCAAGAAAGGTGCTAATACATTGTACAAGCAATTACTCCGACCTGCATCCGGAGATGCCAAGATTTTGCTGTCCACTTGAAATTTATTAGAGATATGACTGAAATTTAGAACTATATGCCAAGATCACCAAGCAAAGGGAAAATGCCGTAAAATGTTTTTTCCAAGGACACAACGGAATGTCACAAATAGGTTTTAAATCAGGACCGTCTCAATCACAATCCTGGCGTTCTAACCACTCGACCGCACTGCCGATGATAGATTTATAATTATTTTTCTGTGTTTTTTGATAGTTTTAAATTTAAGCATAACATAATTTTTCGTATCAAGTAGTGATTGCATAGTCGGTAAACTCTAACTTAATTCAATTTATTTGCAAGTTGTTATATAATTTATTATTCGCTTTGTTGTTTTAATTCAGACCAGGTGTTTTGCGCTCTAGTGTTTTCGATCGTCTGTACAACTTAATTTTATTTTTTGTCTCTCTTTTATCTCGAGCGCTCATTAATGGTTTTGGAAACGTCTTGTTAAGTTACATAATCGTTTATTGTCTCGTCGTCAGATTGGTTTTCCTAAACTGTGAGCAATGTTAAACTTAATTTAATACTTAATTGGTTAATTGTCTACCAAAATCTCAAAGTTTTTATTATAATCTTGCGTCACGTGACGTGATCTTATAAATCAAGGGTGCCCAACCTTTTTTCCTCAAGCGCTAATTTTATTCAAGTCCAGTTCAGATTCGCCACACAAACGAAAGACTTCAAAATTTCCTACTGAAACCAAGCTGTCCTCTAAAAAAAAAGGTCATCGCTGAAAATCAGAATGCAATCCGCCACAGGTTGGCCACCTCTGGTATAGCTAGATGTAAGATGTGGAACATTTTTCATTTGAAATATTTTTCCCCAACTGCAATGCGCCACCACTAACCGTCCAATGCGCCACGCGTGGCGCATGCGCCGCAGGTTGGCCACCCCTGTTATAAATAGTCCGCATTTTTTCAAATTATTCTGATTGGCTATTCTAGTTACGTTAATTCAGTCGATTGATAAATGTTTGGAATTGTTTGGCGTTGTTTAACCGGTTTAGCTGTAGTTGTTTAAGGGTCAAGTGTTGATGCTGTTACGCTTCATTAAAAACTTAATCTTAACTGCATAAATTTATAGTTAATTTTTTGTGTGTTTCAGTGGTTTTAAATTTTAATAAAATGTAATCTATTTCATATTAAGTAATTATTGCGTAGTCGGTAAACCCTCCCTCAATTTAATTTATTTAATTTATTTGCAAGCCATCTTGTAAGTGTCATAATTGCTCGTTCTGTTATTTTTAATTTTAACCATGTGTCATTGGATTAAGAGTACGTGACCTTAAAATCAAGCCTTTTCTTTTTTTTTTTGAAATTATCGAAAAATTGGTAAATAAACTTTTTTTTAACTCACCAGACTTTTAATTACTTAATCCGTTTGCTGTTACGGTTTTCTGATTGGCTGTTCTCGGTAAACGCAAACTATGACCGATGATGGTAAACTCTATTTTAATCCTTAATTTTCATTTTTTCGTAATTTTTATCGTAATCCAGCGTCACATGACGTGATCTTAAATAAGCGTCACTTTGTTTTCATTTCATTCCAGTCAATCATTCCAAACAATGACTCCAGGCCGATTTGAGTTGTTGCATTGCAGTTGATGTGTTTCTGTGTTTGTGTTTTTGTGGCTGTATGATCGCAGCTGCTCTATAGAAAATAGAATTGTTAAGCTTTTGTGGCAATTAATATTAGCCATTGGGTTGCTAATTCATTTTTATAGCCTCTTGGCATAAAGTTGTTGTGAACGATTATGCACAGTTCTCGGCGCTGGAATCGTTTTGAAGTTTATAAAGCTTGAAGCCAAGTTTTTGTGACTTCTGTCTTGTGAATTTCGTAAACTTATTTTTTACAGTTAGAAAAAGTCATTTTTTCTATCAGTGGAGAGAATTTTCTAGTAAATAAATCCGTACTTAGCCAGAACCTACTGTTTAAAAAACTTTTGTATTGTGGCAAACTATTTCTTGGGCCGGAATAAATAGAAAATAGACACAGCTTTACTTCAAAGCAGATGTTCAGGTTTACGTAGTTCAACTGCTTTTTTTTTTTTTTTGAAATCCCGAGTAAAGTTTGTGACAGACGCCTTGGAAATTAATATTATAAAGAAATAGAATTGTTTCGCTTGTGTAGCAGGCGAAATATTAAGTTTACTATTTGTCATTGGGGTGCTAATTCATTCTTACATTTTTTTCAGTACGAATTCGTTGAAGTGGCTATTCGCAATTGCTTGCGATGTGCATTGTTTTGAAATTTGGTAAAGCTTGGGAGTCAAGTTTTACGTAAATCGATCAAGTTTTGTGAATTTTTTATTCTTTATAGTTAGAAACGGTAATTTTTTTCTATTTGCAGAAAGAATTTTCGATAGAATCAATTTGTAATTAACTAAAATTAACTGTATTAATAACTTCAGTCTCTCGGAAACTATTTCTTGAGCCTAAATAAACAAAATAAGCACAGCTTTACTTCAGCACAGGTATTTGGGTTTTCATATTCAACTAATCCTTTTGGATTCCTGAGTAAAGTTGTGACAATAATATTAATTTATATGCATTGAATTCATTTTATCATACCAAAGTTTAATTTTTTTTGTTTAATACTGAAATTTCAAAAATTACTGTGATTTCCCATAGGACACCAAAAATAATGCAAAATTTTTCTACCAGCTTGTGATATAATTGTTATTATGCATTCTGATTAAAGGGTGCTTTAAAGAAGACATTTGAATTCACCTTTTTCTGTGCAAAATCAATTTTTAACCAAAATAACGTAAAAAATAAACGCTTTACGGCATCTAAGTACAGATTGCTCACTCATATCTTGTAAAAATATCTTTGCGTGTCACACTGTTAAGGAAATTTGTAATTTTTGGAGACAAAGTGTTGCGTACAGCTGCCCTATCCCAAGCCTACTTGTCAGCTGAATATTGAGCGCCAGTCTGGCGTTGTAACGCACACACTAGCCTCATAGACAGTGATTTGAATGATACCTTGCACATTACCACCAAATGCCTGCGTCCCACTCCAATAGACCATCTAATTATACTTTCAGCATCCAGTTAGCAGAGCTTTGCCTACTAGAGGCTATACTCTCTTTGGCTAACCGTTGCACTTTGGACCCTGACCATAAATTGCATAATCTTTTAAATGAGGCCTCAGATGCCTACCAAGTGAGACCTAGAACAAAAAACCCGTTTGTGCCAGCTGCGTGGAAATTACTAAATGACTTAGTCAAATTATGTATCCGAGATTCCCAGGAAAAGAATCGTCGTTGTTTGAAGGGCATCCACTCCAGGTCAGACACAAACAGGACTGGAGGAAGACGGTTTATCCTTTTACTACCTCAGACCGCTGCACTTCCCGAATCAGATGCTGGCAGTGGGGTTATTAATCCAGCATTGAGTTTCGCCATCCAAAATTGTCAGACCTCGTACTCCATGTGGTGCCCGATGTATAAGGCACGTTGTTAGAACATGGTCTGCGGTTTGCTCAGGGGCGCCACACTCCCAATTCGGTGAAGGAGCAAGACCCTATTTGTGCATAGACGAATGCAACTGCCCAACACCAGTCCGCAGGCGGTTGAGCTTAACCCAAGCTGCTCGGGGTAAGACCATCCTTAGGCCAGGCCTGGCACCAGTCCCGGGCACAAAAGCACGGAGCCTGGAAGCATTTTCACATTACTCCGTTTTCCATTTGTATTTTGTCTATTCAGAAGCGCGGATTCCAAGTCTGGCAAGGTTGTTGAAAAGATTCCGGCAGCTGGCACATACGGGAGTCTAGATTTTAGTCTCATTTGGTGAGTATCTGAGGACCCACTTAAAAAACCATTCAAGATATGATCAGGGTCCAGAGATCCACGGTAAGCCAAGGAGAGTGTCGCTCCCAGTCAGCAAAGCTCAGCTGGCTGAATGCCTGAGAGTACAGGTAGGTGGTCCGTTGGAGTGGGACGCAGGCATCCAGTAAATATTCGCAAGGCGTCGTTCAAGATACTGTCGATGAGGCGAGTGTGAGCACTGCGAAATCAGACTGGCGCAAAGTATTCAGATGTTGAGTAGACTAGAGATAAGGTGGCTATGCGTAGTGTTTTAGCACCAGCACCCCATTCCGAGCCCACGAGTCGCCTCAGCAGTGTGACGCGCGAGGATAGTTTTTTGCGCAATGCCACTAAATGGTGAGAACACGTGAGCGATCTGTCCAGTTTCACCCCAAGATAAGTAGGGGTTGGATAGAACGGTAAAAGTCTACCGTTGACGTAGACCTTTAGCTCACGCTTGGTCTCTCAGTTATTTATGTGGAAGGCTGCCGTCACCGTCTTAGTGTGACTGAGATTCAACCTCCAAGTTTGGAGATACGCTGAAAGTGTAGACATGTCTATCATAATATCTAGATCATCAGCATAAGCAAATTTTTTGAAAATTATGGAAGGAAGATCTTTACGTATAGATGTTTAGGAGCCAAGACCGATCGCTGAGGAACGCCATTTTTAAGACGGCGTAGCCTGCTTTGCTTGCTGTCACCGGTGGTAAGGGTGAAACTTCGATTTCGGACAAGCTCCATGTGCTTATCCGGAAGTAGATTAATAGCAGCTTTCAGGTAAGGCCACGGTGCCAGACAGTGTTATAAGCAGCTGTCAGATCGACAAATACGGTACCGGCTTTCTTCTTAGCCTCAAAAAAATCCTCGATGTTCTGGGTGATCAAAACAACTTGATCTACGATTGACTTCCCGCATCGAAACCCAGCCTGCTCTTTAGGGAGCAGTGGATCGGTTAATGGTTCAATGAGGGCGTAGATAAGCCTCTCAAGTATCTTGTAGGGGACACAGAGCAGAGATATCGGTTGATAACTCTTTGGGTGCCCCATGGGCTTTGGTGGTTTTGGGATTACGACCACAAGCGTTCTTCTCCAGATCTTGGGAATTTTGAGTCGGCGCAAACAGAAAGAAAGAAAGTCACGTAACTAGGACTTCAAAGCAGCTCCAGCATGGAGTATAAGCTCTGAGCAGATGGAATCAGGTCCCGGAGCTTTACCTGATTTTAAATGTTGAAGGGCAGCAGTAAATTCTCTCTGTGAAAAATTGTCAGAGATATTTACTGCGTCTGGTGTTGTGGCCCTCCAAAGGTCAGACATTTCATGTGAGACAAGTCGAGATGACTTGCGGTCAATAACCTCATATTTCTCATTTCTAATCAGCTGAGATGCAATAGCATCGGCTGCAACGGGACAGTGACGAGGAGTGTGTCGTGATCTACTAGTAAGGTTGTTCAAAATATTCCACGCTTTTCGACTAGAGCTTGAGATCTCAATGCTCCGAACTGCTTCGGACCATCAATCCCTCCGCTTTCTGTTAAGCTTGGCAAGCAGAGCTGTAGCAGGAAAACTTGAGTCGTCTGCCTGAGGAGACTGCTGAAAGGTTTTATAGAGGGATTCACACTCTGCATCCCAACACAAAATATAGTTGTTTCGATACCCGCGTGGGATAGTCGTTTTGGTTGCTTTCTTAATGGTGTTACAGAAGTCCTGGTAAGCCGCATCCACATCAAGTGAATTAGGCGGCAACAAAGTCTTTGCGAATTTATTCGTCTAAGCAATGTAGTGACTCCATTTGACCTTGCGGAAATTCCATCGCTTAACAGGCATGCTTGGCACTAACAAAGCAAATCTTGGTGGTGTAATAAGCGAAGGTCGATGTTGTGATCTGGGGAACTTTTCAAGGACACGTCTATCAGGTAAGCGACTGTTTGGACCTACGCTGGCGAAAGCTAGATCCAGATTGATGCCAGTGTTTCAGCGGCCAGAGTAAAAGCTGGAGGCATTTTTGGCATTGTATAGGAGAGCAAGACAATTTATACTTGCCCAGCCAGTCAAGCATTCGCCGTCCGAAGTGTTATCATCGTAATCCCAGTCAGCATGACGACAGTTAAAATCGCCAACGTAAAGACAGGGGTGGGGAAACACTGGGAGATCCAGGGTTCGCAATGGCGTTGGTAGTAGTTTGTAGACGTTGACTATTTTATAACCATCAACGTCCACACACAACCACTCGATCTCCGATGTTGGTGGAGATTGGTCCAAAAGCGTGTATCTCAGTCGCTTGTGGACAAACGTGGCAAGGCCATGCTTCCTGCTTAAAGAAGACTCAGCTAGTTGGTAGTTCGGAAGTACCAATTTTTCTGCATCAGTGCAGTGGGTCTCCTGCAGTAGGGTGACGAGTGCCTCGAACTGTATAGCGAGGTGATGAAGAACATTCATCTTGCTTGCAGTGAGGTCTTTGATGTTTAGCTTAAGAATAGTGGGTCTTCGGAACTTGTTGGCAATGTGCCCTGAAAAGAGCAGTTTTATTCTGATATTGCCCCGTCCTGAAAAGGACGTTTACCGATTAGCAGACACACACTAAACATCGGAATGGGTGGATACCCTATCGTTTTGGTAGGTTCAGTTTCGGTCTGTCGTTTTTAACACCAATAAACAGATTTACTCACGGCCCAGGCTGAGAGAAAGCACCTAAAATCTGGGCCTACCATCAGGGAAAGAATATTAACATGAAACACGGTATACTGCCGGGATCCGTCTTTTCATTCCCATGACCAGTATTACGCCTTATGGAATGGGTATGCACAGAAGATATCAGTTTAAGCTCAGTTTTCTACGGGCTTGTATTTCCATAATACGGTCTCGCTCAGCCACCAAATTGCGATTTTGGCACCTTTAAAATACCGCAAACCACGTCCTAACAGCGTGAATAGTGAATAGTGTTTCACACATCGAGAACCACGTAGAGCGCGAGGTCTGACAGTTATAAAAAACAAAAACGATTGCTGCCATAACACCATTGCTTACAACAGGGGTGTGCAATTTTTTTAATGGCGGGCCAAATACCAATAAACACAATATTCTGTGGGCCGTACTCTTAAATAGAATAGATAATATTTTACCGACTATTGATATTGCCAGCGATAAAAATAAAACTGCAATAATATCAAAAACAGAAATACCAGCATTATTCAAAAAAAATCGTTTAGTTAAAAAATAAAGAGACGTAACTGTATAATCAGAGCATAGGAATACGATGTAAACTTTGTTGAAACAATTCAATGAAAAATATGCATATGGCTTTTTTTTAAACCACTCTATGCAAATTTACTTTAATTGAGGTGCTAGCAACTTTAAGTCCGTTTTCCAAGTATTCTTCTGTCATTACTGATCGATACGGAGATTTTATGAAACCCATTTTAGAAAAAATTGTTTACACAAATAAGTTGAGCCAAAAAATGCTATTTTAGAAGCCAAAAACTTTCTTAAATTTGGAAACTTATCTTGGTCAAAATATTTTCGGTAAAAATCACCAAGATTCATTTCCACATACTTGGCCCAGGTTAGTTCTCTCCTGAAGATCAATCAGTTCCATTTGGATATCAGTGGGGGCCTTGTCAATGTCTGTGTGAAATGATGAAAAAAAATTCAAATATATGTTCATGAAATTTGAAATCTTTGAAGCGAGCGGAAAATTCACTAAAGAATTTTTCAAGTTGATCTGCAAATTCGGTCTTCTTCTCTGGGCGCATTTCCATTTCTTTTAAAGTTGGAAAGTGAAAGAGATTTGCATTCTGTATGTGTGCGTGCCAAAGTCTCAAATTGTTCATAAAGCCTTTTATGTGCCCGTACATTTTACTCGCATACTGGGCTTTTCGTTGCAGCCTTGTATTGTGTTCATTCATGCGATTAGTAATATCGACCAAGAAAGCTAGATCACACAACCAACTTTCGTTTTCCATTTCAGCCATTGGTCGCCCTTTATTTTTTAAAAATAGTGCGACTTCTTTTCGCAGTTCGTAAAATCGTCGCAACGTACTACCCTTGCTTAGCCAACGCACCTTGGAAAAGTAAGCTAGATCTTGGTGTTTGGTGTCGAAATTACCCAGAAACTTCTGGAACTGCCGGTGGTTAAGTCCTCGAGCTTGAATAGAATTTACTGCCTTAATAACCGGGCCTAGGACATGTTTGAATTTCAAAGATTTTGCGCATAGATTTTGTTGATAAATGATACAGTGAAAAATTGCTATATTGTCACTGATATTTTTCTCTTTCAAAGCAGATTTCGAGAGACCTACAAATCCAATGCCAGTTCCGAACATAGCTCGAACATTATCAGTTAATTGCGATTCCGCATAAAGTGGATAGGTCCAAACCAAACTTATCAAAAACATTGAAAACTTCAGAAAAATCATTAGCACCAGTTGTACTGTAGTATCCTTCATACAGTGTAGTGACAGAAGTTCTTCGGTTTCGTTCAACTTTTTGTCCACCCCTTTTATAAATATAGCCAACTGTGCCGCATCCTTCACATTGGTGCTTTTATCGATTGCAAAGCTTCATGATACAAAGTTTTTCACTTTTTCTTTAAGAGTGTCACAAATATCACCAGCAGGTTCATCGATGCGCCTTGCTATCGTCCAACGTGATAAACTTATTTTCTCGAACTCCTGTGCCATTTTGGGACACTTGTCTTCTGCGACATCAGTATGGCACTTTTTCACAAAGTCATTTTCAGAATAAGGCTTTATAGTTTGAGCTATTCTCTATTCAATTAAGAAAATGCATTAAACTGTATTTAGTTTTTTTATTATTTGTATGCATCTTTTGAAATATGAAACGCTGGCTCTTCAATTGTTCCTTCAATTGCTTAACTTTTAGCTCTCTGTTACGTCCTTCTTGCTTTCCATAAACACCGTCAGCATGTTTTGAGTCATAATGTCGTTTAATTTCGTACTCTTTATTAAAATTTACAGTGATTGCAAATCAAACACAACGGTATACTGTCTGCATTTTTGATGAAAAAAATATTCAGAAGTTCATTTTTTATTAAATTTTCGCATCTCTTCCTCTACTTTCCTCTTTCTTGTCTCTTTCAAATTTGCGGAACTTGCCATTGCAGAGTGATAAATTAATTGAAACCAAGGTTTAAATTTGTTAAACTCTTGCATATATGGGTGATTAGAATTAGACAAAATCAACAGATATACTGAAACCAAAATTCACGAAGTTAAAAAAATTAGTTACCACTTGATTCGCTAGCACAACTATCAACCACAAAATAGCTACGCGCTAATTGCTCAAGCCACGAACGAATGAATCTAAACTAAAGATTAGTAAATCGTCAAACGAACGAATCTCTTCAATTAACTACTAATTTTCTTTGTCGTGTTTATACAAATCTCACTAGATTCTGAAATTTTTTCCAAGACGCAAGAAGAACAAAAATAGAGCAAAATTGAAAATTTTTTATTCTCGCTCGAAGTCGCTCTTCTTTTCACCTTTCTGCTCTTGAAGCGACTTTCATTAAATCTTTTAATCCCCTTCTGTGCAAACAAAAAAAATTCGTCTAATCTCTGAAAATTTCTTAATCTTTTCTCTCAGTGGCTAACTTCTTTCAGCCAATGAGAACTCTGCTTTCCTCTTTATAATCAAGTTCGGTTTTATTTCTGCTTTATTTTGACAATTTCCCCTGAAGAATGTCAGATGAAAAGCTTTGGGAAAAAAAATCTTTTACTTTACGCCATCTTCAAATTCTGTACCACCAAACGTCTATTCAAAAATTTTACTTAGTGTACATTTCACGCTTTTACACAGCATTTTTTTGTTGTGGTCTATATGAAACTGCGTTATTGTAACTTATTTCAACCATGAATACAAAAAGACAAAGAAAAACCTTTTACTTACAAAAACACTAGTTCTTCATACACAATCACTCCCACTTGAAAACTGAAATCGGTTGGGAAACCATTGCTGACATTTTTCACCAAACTTCTGACCAGCTCAAAGTTGGTAACTCCAACGGAATTAGATGCGTCCAATACAAATATCACGTCAGTTGTACCGTTACAGCAAACTAAAAGTAAATAGAAATTAGATAAAAAATTTTAACTTATGATTTTGTATTAAAACTTCATTTTAATAGCAAGAGATTAACCTTTAAGACAGCAATCTGTAATTTAATTGAATACTAAAATTGGTTTGTTGCATTACTGGCCCAATTAATATGCGAGAGTTTTTAAGCGTATGGGCGGATGGAGATTGAAAAGCTGCAGCACGGTGTATACAAAGCTAAAAAGAATCAAGTTATTGAGTATAGGAAGTGGTTGATGAAGGAAAACTGTCCCAGGAAAAAATATTTAGAACCTATTTGTGGCCTATCTCGTTATAACTGATAGTCTTTTTGAAGAAAAAAATAGAAAAATAATGTAGGAGCGTGACAATTTTTGTTAAACATTTGAATTTTTTGTAGCTAGTATTATTCATTAAGACGAATATGACAAATTAAGTTAAAAATCTTATATCCTTGTATCAGATTTATTTTTAAAACATATAAATGGGTGAGCTAATATAAAGTTTAAATGATACCCAGAGCTAATAATACCCTCTTAGAAAATAGTCAGTGTGAAAGAATCAGCAGAGCAATTTTCGCTAAGATTTTATCCTTATTGAATATTTATCAAGAGTATACTAAAAGTTTGATTAAATCGTGCATAATAATTTTGAAGAACAAAGTTTCAATAAGGTAAAAAAAACAAAACGATAGTAAAAGCACTCCTTGAGACAAGAGAAGCTAAGTATCTGACCCTTATCAGCATTGAACGTGAAGTGTTGTGTAAAAGTTGCCAAGCTTAAACAATTCACGTCCTGTTTATTTAGTCACACGAAAGCAACCAAACTATAGAAATGACTAGAACAAAAAGTGTTGATACAACAAGCAATAAAAGAACACGTGAAACTTTTTAGACACCAGCTAACTTACAAGTACGTTTTTTGTGTCGCTGTTCCCTAAACTGTCACTATAATTAGCATTTTTGCAATTTTTGTTTGTTAAACTTTATACAGGGTCCTCCAGTGAAGTGTAGACTGTTATATATTACATTAATTTAAAAACGAAAAGGGTAATGAAATTTTTTTTTGAAGAAAATTAAAGGTAAATGTATAATCTTCAATATTGAATTCAGTTTATTCAATATATCTGCCCTTTTCAATGATAACACGGCGGAGGCGAGAGATAACTTGGTCACACATGGCACAAATAGTTTTGCTTTCTATTTTCGCCCAAGATTCTTTCAATTTCTTCTTCAATTTTTCCACATTTGAATGTGACACAGGCAGGTCTTTCTCTCCAAGATGGATCATATCCCAAAGTCCATCGGATTAAAATCAGGAAAAGAAGGGGTTCCTTTGACCTAAAGGACTTAATGTTGTCCTTGCACCAGGCTTGAACCATTTTGGCTGTGTGAGCGGTTGCCCCATCCTGCGGTAGTGTCACCGCTTGATTTCCAGGCAATGAATTTATCCATGGAAAAACCCTGTTCTTCAACATGTCCAGGTAAACGTGCTGATTAACTTTTACGCTATTTATAATTTATATATAAATGGCGTGTAATTTATAAATACTTTAGAAATCTATCTAAAACTTAGTCTACACTTGGGTGGAAGATCCTGTACATAAGAACAAAACGTTTTTGGGTGAAAGCACAAAAAGTACAAAAATGTAGTTGGTTTTTGTTATCATTATAATTAATCAATGTTTTTTTTTATAATCGTTAATGAACTTATACAGGCAGAATTTTAATTTTAGTTAAGTTTTTATACAAATAATATTTGTGTTTTTTCAGTAAAGAACCTAAGTAAGTAAAACCAAATATTTCTCGGTCTACCATTGGGTCGAAAAGACCTCAAACGTACTTTTATCGCTTGATTACTCTTTCAGTTTATATATATGTACCATATTCAAACTCAGTGACTGTGTTCAAATCCCACAAACATAACTAAAATAAATCTCTAGAAAACAAAATTAGTGAAAATCAAAAAACGCTACTATAACTGAATCAACACAATTAATGTGAAAAAATATTTAAAAGGGATCCAGCCCGAAGCAAATGCAACATGTGAAAAATTAATTCTCAACAAGTACAATGTATTCTCTAAAGAGATCACAATGTAACTAATCAAATGTAATTTCGACAAGTTAAATAGGAACAGTAAAAAAGCGACTAAAACAAATTACGAAAGAGGACGCTTATTATGCAACAGGCCTGTTTTGGTCTTATGGACCTCATCAGGCATAACTTATTGTAACCTCTAAGGCGAATTGGTAGCGCGAAAAGTTAAGGTGAAAATTCTGAATTCAAAAAGTCATTTTATGGAATTCTTACTTTAACTTTTCACGCTACCAATTCGCCTTAGAGGTTACGATAAGTTATGCCTGATGAGGTCCATAAGACCAAAACAGGCCTGTCGCATAATGACCGTTTGTAACTTGTAATACTCGTATGTTTAAAAAAAAAATCAACAGCATGAAACATTTGGATCTGACTGACTCCAAATGCTTTGCAATGTAAATCCTATTGCTACAGGAAAACAAACTTTTTTTAATCTTTTTTTTATATGTAATAAAATGATAATTTATGTAATATCAATAGTTTTTTTTAATTAAAAACAAACTAATAGTAAAACCCACAAAAATCAGTTGATTATTTTATAATATTTGTGTTGTAAGTTGCTTCAAGCCAACAAACTTTCTTTGCCAAAAAAGATTTGCAAAATAATTAAATTTGATATAAAAAGAAAAAAATTACTCTTGTGAACATTAAGCATCTGCTGGAAGAAGAAAATGGAGAATTAAGTGTTGATATTTTTTTATCTTTTAACAACAGCGCGAGGTTTGATAAAAAGTCTTGACCGTTTTTGATTTTTAATTGTTCGTATCTCTACTTAGGTAAATGTTAGATTATTAAAACTTTCTGAAGTTTCTTAAATCTTTTTCAACTTTTACCATATTATTTTTTATTGCATTGCCATAAGCATAGATGGGGTTGAAGAGCGATTTACCTTCAAACTACCGCCAACGGTCATTTTGACGGGAAAGTAACTTGTAATTTCTCTACGATTAAAATTGCCTTTAAAATAAAGCCTTTTGTTGTGTTATTGTTTCAAAACAATCATGCAATAGTTACTGAAGTATCTGGGAACAGTTAGTTACTAGTTTGTTCATAATGTAGAGTCGTTTGCAGAATGTTGAGACCAAAATGAGTAAGTTGTGTCGTGATTCGTGTATGCCGAATGCGTGGTTGCGGTATTGTCACACTTCATTCCTAATAATTTTTATCATGGCGATATGGCTTATTTTACGCCTTAAAAATAATTCAAAGTTTTGCTGTAACATAGAAATCGGTTGGGCAAAGGATAATCGCTTTCGTACTGTGTTATTTAATTATCTGCTTGCAAATGTTCGAATGCAACTTTCTTTTTTATTTCGCCAGACGGTGGTGACGTAATGCACTTTGTCTGTATCGCATAACCGAGTTAAGTGCGATCGGGAATGTTCTCGCTTACCATAGAAAATGCGTTCTAGTTTTAACGCGTGACCGAAGCGTTTCCAGATGGTTCCAGCCAATGTGTATCATGTGACTTGTTATCTATATATATGAATGCGAGGCGGAACCGACAGAGCGAAGCGAAGACGACGACAATACGAGTATAGAGGCAAATACGAGAGAGACGCGAAAAGTGTCATTTTGAGAAAAAGTAGAATTTGGGGCGAGTGTTGAAGTTATTTTTTGCCAGTGTTTTGGAGTTGTGTTCTATAGAGATAGAATCATTTGTGTTTATTGATGAATCAAGCTATAACGCTGATTTTGCTTTGTAGTTTGGCAAAGCGTGAAATAGAATTTTTTGTCGGTCGTGAATTTTATAATACATTCGTTCTTACTAGAGATAGTGGTCTCTGTTTGTCTGTGAGAAAGAATCTTTAACGAACCAATCCGAGCTTTCGTTTAAACCAACTGTATAAAAGCTTCAGTCTTATAGCAGACTACTTCTTGAGCCGGAATAAAATAAAATTAGACACAGCTTTGTTTCATCGCAGGTATTCGGGTTACCTAGCTCAACTGGTCCTTTAGGATTCCCAAACAAAGTCTGTGACAAACATACTCGACTTATGCTTTTATTTTGTCAATCGTGCTCCGCTTCCTACGTATAATATTTATCGTGCGAAATTTTGCGCGAGGGCGTTCTGTGTCCCACGGTCGATGATTTGTACATTTGGTCATGCTCGCTATACTGTATATTAGGGTGTCCCAAAAGTAACCGAACCGTAAACTTAAATAAAATTTAGATATCAAAACCAACAAATGTAAATTTCTTTTTATGTTTTTGTATGGTATTTTCTTATTATTGCTTAACGTCGTTGCTTAATTCCTGTTCAGTGTGCGCTGCTGGTACCCACATTTTTGAAAATGCAGCAAAGGACTTTATATTTTAACGAGCGTGTCTACGTTGTTAAAAATTATTATGCAACAACTAGCTACAAGCATGTTAAAGAAAAATGGAAAGCAAGATTTGAAACACATGATTGTATGGAAGTTCAAGGTAGACATTTTGAACAATATGTTTGAGAAGTTTGTTGGTTTGATATCTAATTTTTATTAAAATTTGGATTCGGTTACTTTTGGAACACCTTCTATATAGACGTGGCTATGCCATTCAGTAGAAAGATGACGAAATAATGCGTAACGTGATAGCGCTACTCTGGGACAGAGACATGGTTTTATTACCATTAATTAATAAACTCTATATGAATAAGTTTTGTAATCTTGTGTTAGGGTTAGTTTTAAAACAAACCCCCTAATCTTAACAGTAGTACCCAAGCTCTAGCTTGGCTAAACGCGATTACAAAAGATGATTAGGGGGATGAAAGTAAAAGTGAAAATGTTTGTGAAGGCTTAGATCAGGGGTCGGCAAATTCAAATCAAGTTCCATCTACATGGAAAGTGATTTCTTAAAATGGATCGGATTCAGAGACTGTTATTGATGACCTGGAGCAAATTGATTCTGCATCATGTCAACTTGTCAACTCTGGAAATTACAGCAATGATTCAAGTACGGTGATGGGCTTACTCCAAATACCTCGGAAATTGAAATGGTTGCTAAGAACGAAAAAAATGGGAATACATCGAACTTTCTTCAGAAACAAAAGTTAGGCTACAAGCTCAGAACGTGCTAATAGAAAGCGAAGGTTTATCATCTAACGCGATATGCCAATCACATGTTAGATGATCTGCTGAGTGCGTTTGAGCTACTCGTTGATAATTCAATGCTTACTTATGTTCAAAAATGTACAGAAGCTGAAGCACATAGAGTCAAAAATAGTGATGAGTGGAAATTACCACTAAGTGAATTAAAAGCTTTTATTTTCTACGAGGAGCATTATGTGGAAAGAACCGAACTTTTTTTGAATTTGGAGTACAGGACTATTGCAACTTCAAACGGATAAATTTGTTTTGATCTTTGCCGTCTGGAATAAGTTTATTAAAAACTGAATCGGTTGCTACAATCCAGAAGAAAATATTACTGTGGACAAACAATTATTTCCAACTAAAACCTGCTGCAAATTTATACAATACAAATCAGACAAATTTGGCATCAAATTTTGGTTAGCTGTAGATTAATAAGCGCCATACCATATCTTAACAATGATGCACCCAGACCAGCTACACAAAGATTGTCTGTAAGTGTGGAAATAAAGAAAGTGGAGCCATACTTGGGCAAAGGAAGAAACGTCATAACTAACAATTTTTTTACTTCGACTCATTTTGCCACGCAGCTCCGGAAAAAAAAGTCACTTGTCGTGACCTTGAACAAAATCCGAAAGGAAGTTCAGTCACTGGTAAAAGTTTTATAGTAGAGCAGATATTTCAGCAAATTCTTGCAAACAAAAAGCAACAACAACCAAGCCAAAACCTTGACAATTTACCACTACAAACAAAAAAAAAAACGTTTGTATTCTTAGCAAACTTCGCACATATGTTATGATAGACACAAAAACAAAAAAGGAACCCTAACCCTTTCTCTAAATTACAGTTTATAAAAAATAGAGTGCACAATAAAAAATTTCTTGCCAATAAAAAAAGCAAGATTCTAACATTTGTGAAGATTCAAGATTCACATTTGTTTATTCGTCACTAAACATTTACGAATATTCGCATAACATACGTATAATTGAGATTAAATGTAGGACAACGTGACTGGGAAATAACCATAAGGTGTTTAAGTCAAGCAGTTACTTTTATTGTGTCATTCAAAAATTGCAATAAAATAACCGTTTGAAAAACAACCCGCAATAAGGCAAAAAAGTAATTAACAAGTGAAAACCTAAAAGCAAAATTAGAAAATAAGCAAATTCCGGTAACAAAGGCAGATATATTTTTTTACTTTGTAATATGAAAAGTGTCGCATGAAATAACACATTTTGGCTCCGATATATTTAATTAAAAAGTGCGTTTTTTTGTTTTACACTGTGGAAGATTAGATTGATCACCTTCAGAAGATATTAATCACCATAAGGCCTCTCCAAGATAACTTCGAGAAAGAGATGTTAAGCAGTAAAGTTCCTTTTTTAACATTACGTAAAACAGGGCGATTCTGTGCCAATATTGTTGTAGCATGTAAAAGTATTCACTTCAAGTAAAACACATAAATAGGACTGGGTCTTTTGCTTAATTATTTTACTGCAAATTGCTATTGTATTGCCTAGATTAAATGCTGTTAGCGCTGTACCAAGCCACAACCGTTTATTTTTTTATTCAAAACTGTTCGATCTTGTGCTCCTTGTAATGCCAAATGCTTGTCATACTCCGATACAACGTTTGTGCAATGGCGCCACATTTGCAATGAGAAAAAGAAACGAGACCCCATTTGTCTATGCACAAATAAAAGCGCACAACTACAGTCCAAAGGCGGAATGGGCCAATTGGCCGCAAACGACTGGGCACAACCCAACTAGACATAGCCGACTGGTTAGTTAGGCTGTGGCCAGTTGGTTGCGGCCAGTTGTCTTTAACCCGTCTGAAGGCGTTTAAGCATAACTAAAACTGTTCCGGGCACACTATTTTGAACGGATAAGGCAAGGCGTTAGTAATGAAACCACAAAGCCGGATGTACTCTTATAGTACGAGTATTCTGTGTTCGATTTATGATTCATGTGATAGGCCGAATGAATGCTTAATCCAGCAAAAATTGTTCACGTTTTTGCGCAGCAGGCACAAACAAGCGTTTAGATTTTGGTGTTTATCAGAAGGCATTTGATAACTGATAAATAAACCATAGCAGGATCTAAGTGCTCTGCAACTTGTGTGCTGCGAAAAAACGAGAAACATACTGTGTGAAATAGAGAAAAATGTATGTTTTTTTGAAAGAGCAACCACAAAAACTTTAAAAAATTATTATACAGTCTCATTGTGTAATTTCAAGACCTTTTTTTGTCTTTAATAAATTTTGAATACTTTTCTTCATATGAAGCTTTATTTAGTGAACATAAAAACTCTCTACAAATAAAATGATAATTTTTTTTGATCAATTTTCACCCCGGCTCGCTTGTGCACAATAAGCCTAAATTGGTAACTTCAGATGAAAAAAATTATCACTTTATTTTTAGAGTTTAGATCAAAATTTTTAGGTTTTATAAGAAAGCCAAATGAAGCTTCAGGTAACGGAAAGCATTTAAAATTTAGCTCTTCAGCTGATCCAGGTGTTCTGCTAATTTTAAAAAATTTTCAAAATGTTCCGTATGTTCAAAAAAGTAACGGAGCACAGGTCTATAGTACCACTTCTAGCCAAAACAAGTGTCGCTTACTAGTTGTAAAAACTCAGGAGGCTGGGTGTTTGAAAAAACTGGTAAGTGGTACGTTGGAGAGGGACGAAAGCATCCAGTGACTACGCGCAAAACATCATTTAAGAAACTATATATAAACCAAGTACGCGTGCTACGAAAACAAACAAGATTCCAAAACTCGGCTGTTGAATAGACTAAAAATAAGAAAGCTGTATCTGATGTTTTGGCACCAGCATCCACCCTGAGGCCGCAAGTTACTTCAGCAGCGCGACACCACAAGAAAATTTTTTGTACAATGCCAAATGATGGTGACAAAAACTTAAGTGATTTGTCTAGTTTTACTTCAAGATAAATCGTAACTAAACATCTTAAGATAAACATGGTGAATGTTGATTATTGTAAACATTTAGATCACATTTTTCTTAATCTGGAAATTATGGAAAGAAGATTATACATCTAGATCTTAAAAACTCGAGATTGATTTCGGAGAAGCACTGTTTCCCTGACACCCGAGACTATTTTGCTGACTGTCGCCGTTGGAGCAAAACTTTTGTTGCGAGCTAGTTTTATAATCATTCGAACCATGCATTTATCCAACAGAAACCTCAGCAGCTTGCGGTTAAAGCTATGTTTGTATAAAAATAACAGTGTCATATGCAGCTGTCAGATTGACAAATAGCACTGGCCTTCTTCTTGGTCTCAAGAAAATTATCGATGATTTGTCTCAACAAAACAACTTGATCCAAGGTTGACTTTTTGCTTTAAAATCATCAATTGGCTCATTGCGGACGTAGGTAAGCGTTTCGAATTTTTTCTAGGGGACATAAAGTTGATAAATTTGTCAATAACTTTTTGGTTCTTCTACAGCTTTTTTTGTGTTTCATATCGCGACTACAAGCGCTCTTCCATAGATTTTCAAAATTGGAGTTGACACAAGCAGGAAAAGAGAAAGCTATATAAGCAAAAATTCAATCAGGTCTAACATGGATTATAAGCTCTGTGCACATACAATCATCACATAAAATTCTCTGGTTCCTGAGCTTTATCCGGTTTTACGTGGAATAACTTTTGTAAACAGCCCAGGTTATCCGTAACTAAAAATCTAAGTTGATTTTATTCAGAGGTTTCCAATTAATGGGGCATTTTAAAACTACAAAAACGTTGAAATGTTATAGGATCATCATATTAGACCAGGAGTTATAACCATTTTTTCAAGAAAGGACATTTTGAGTTCAAACATAAAATTTATTGGGAAAGGCAAACGAAGATCAAAAAAGGTTTTTACTTTTACATAAAAATTTATTTTTCAAATTTCCAGAGTGAAGCTTTTTTGGTCTTTATTTAAATATCGTAATAAATCTATCAAATAGTTTGCAATAAATAAGAATCGTTTTTTTAAAGTTCTTAAAATTATTTTGTAAAAATTTCAATTTAAGTTTTAATATTTAAAAACTTTCCAAAAGTCGCACCTTTTTTAAGCTTTTAGTATGAAAACAAGTGATCTTTTCTGCGTCGAAAAATTAAAGTTTTTTCTAATGAATCTATATTTCTTCAAGGCGTTGCTGAAACTTTTCAACAATGGTAATTTTTTTGAACCAAAACCTAAAAAATTTTAAATTTTTGCGGTTCTTTAATATTTTTTTAATGAATATCAACAATTTAGTCTCAAGCTTTTTTGACACAAATCATCTTAAGTACCGTTTTTGTGCAAAGTCTTAATTTCAAGAATGCTGTAATTTTTGACAAACATTCTATTCTAACATGGGAGGTTTAGAGTCAAATCGTATTAATATGATTGCTAGACGAAGGTAAATATTCAACTTTTGTACGGTTTAAAAGCTCTCATTTTATTCAATTTTTTTCCAAAGTAAAAAGAGTCGTACTAAAGGTTTGGAACACTATTGTTTAACTAAATATTGGTTTATCTGTTTAAACAATATGCAATTTAGTTTGTTTACGTTTCAATAGCTAAATTTTTTTTTTTCTTTTTTCAAAAGTTAGACCAAGAACTTTTTTGTTTTATAATTTGAAGTCATAACTTATGTATTTAGATTTAATTAAAAAACCTAAGCTTTCCTAATCTATACTATAGACGTAACTTAATTTTTTGATTTTGTGTCAGTTTTCAGTTTTAGTTAACTTTTTGGTTAAGAATGCGAACAGAAAACTTGCTTAAAAAAAAAATATTTCATACAACAAAATTAAATTCTTTTTGAAATCCAATACAAGAACAGATTTGCTTTTTGAAAAAAGTTACTCACAAAATAGATAATTAAAATTATAATTCGTAACTGTTAAAAATTATAATTAGATCTGCAAAAAGTGTTCACCTAACTTAGAAATTTAATTTTTTTCTTCAGCTGATATCAGAGTAAGTCATCTTTTTAGCCCCATAAAGTTTTATATACAAGTTGTTTATTTCTTAACTCAGGTTTTAAAATATATTTTTGCTGACTTCCTTTTTTCCAACCAATGGTGTCAACAGTATCTACCTGACGGGCAGTATCCATCCCAATATCCCCCCGACGGGCGCGAAAACACAGATGCTGGAATCAGTTTTACAAAATCATTCTTGTTTAGGAAATAGGATTAACTTTGGTATGAGAAATAGCTGTCTTGGGTTGGAATCAAACTCGGGACTAATGTGTTTTAGAGTAAATGTTTGATGACAACACTCCACACCTCCACCCTCCACACCTCCACCCTCCACCCAATGGGAAGTATCCACGCCAGTATCCACCGACGGGCACAAAAGCATAGATGTCAAAATCGATTTTACAAAATCAAGCCTGCTTATGAAATAGAATTGAGTTAATAGAGACAAATTTGGTGTGAAAAGGCAACTGTTCTAGAGACAAACCAAGGAAGGTGTCACAAACTTTGTTCGGGAATCCCAAAGGACCAGTTAAGCTAGGTAACCCGAATACCTGCGCTGAAACAAAGCTGTGTCTAAATTTTATTTTATTCCGGCTGAAGAAGTAGTCTTGCTATGAGCCTGACGGTTTGTACAGTTGGTTTAACGAAAGCTCGGATTGGTTTCGTTGAAGACTTTTCTTCACAACAAACAGAGACCACAGTCTCTAATAAGAACAAATGTATTACAAAAATCACGTCCGACCAAACTTCTATTTCACGCTTTGCCAAACTGCAAAGCGAAATCAACACTATAACTCGACTCAATCAACACAAATAATTCTACCTCTGTAGAACAAAACTGCCAACCACTGGCAGAAAATAAATTCAACACTCGACAACCAATACAAAAACTAACGGGCCTCCCACGCCCAACCAAATTATTTCCACTTAAGTTGTCTCAAAATCACATCTAATCATAATAATTCACTACGCATCGACTTTATATAGAAACCAAAATCACGTGACGTAAACTTTCTCGTAAATTCGAGATTTAGCCAGAACTCCCTGGAGAGATTGTTACGCTCGAATCAAGTGGCATATACGCAAACCTTCTAGTACAATGACGTTGGTCAAAAACATATTACGTCAATACAAAGAGAAAAAAGAGAAAAGAAGATACATATATCGAGCAATAGAGCGAATTGGATAATACGAAAGCAGCGCTAAAAGAGACGCAATTATATCTCTTATAATAATACTACAAATTACTATTAACGGGGATAAATTACATCGTTACGATTAAAATTATGAATGAAGTGTGACAGAAGGGCAGTAAATATAAAAATACCAAATAATTTCGCTTGAAAATATGATGGTTGCAAAAGATAAACACAGTGCAGTGAGCAAACAAGCGTTCCAAATTAGTTCAAGACCAAAGCAAAATACAGCGTGTAAACATAAACTTGCAGCAAACTTTACAAAATAAGGCAAATGCATGCACGAAAGACAGTTTGCAGCGATGACTTTGCTACAATATGATAGAACCCAAACGCATTTTTACCGTTTGATTATTTTTCAGTTTAAATGGTACCATATTTAAACTCTTTGTGTAGATACCTCAGGACTATAATCAAATACTGTAAATCTCAGAAAACAAAACCATCTTGTAACACGGCTAAAAAAAATAACATCGTGAAGCATTAGGGTCTGACAGACACCAAATGTTTTGCAATGTAAGTTCTATTGCTACATAAAAACAAACTTTTTAAAATCTTTTTTTACATATAAAACACAACAATAATCTAATATCAACACATTTTTTAATTAAAAACAATCTAATATTAAAAGCCACAAATATTAGTTGGTTATTTCATAATATTAGTGTTGTTGCTTGCTTTGAGCCAACAAACTTTCTTCGCCAAAAAAAAACGTGCAAAAAAGTTATATTCAGATATGAAAAGAAAAAATTACATTCGGGGACGTTAAGCATCTGCTAGAAGAGAATAGAGAATTAAATGATGAAAAAGCTTTATCTTTTCACAACCACGAGATTTGATAAAAAGTTAGAATTGCCTGTTGTACTCTTACATAATATTTTCAATCTTAGATTTTGTTGTATGGGTAAATTCAAACAAAAGAAGACTAAAAATCACTAAAAAGAAAACAAAGTATAAATCTGGGAAGAGAACTCGCTTGCGGGAACATCCGACCCGATCTTGGTATGTCCGGAAGCAGGTGTGGATAATTGTTTGCCCTACATATTAGCCCCTCGTTCGCTTTCCTGAGAGTCCGAAGGATAAATCAGAAGATAAAATAAATAAATAAATTCCGATCTTTAATTCTAGTTACGTATGCATTATTTTATTAAAAAATGTAATCATGGTAACTAAAACCATATTTTAACTTGATAAGAATTTCAACTGGTTAAAAGTAACAACGATACAAAAGCTCTTAATTGTACAAGGTTGAATTAAGTTTGCAAAAGCTGATGCCAAAAGCAATACAATGTGCGTGGTTAATGCTTCATTTACGCTTTTATCGATGAAATGCAAGCGCAGACCTTATAAATTGCTGCAAGCCTACACGGAGTCCAAAAGATCTCCCTGGCTCACAACGTCAGTTTTTTTGTGGTAAACAGAGGGTTAATTGTTTTTATGTTGCAGGCGGCATGTTGATGAACGAAATCAGAAAATACAAAAAGGTTTTTATGTGGGTATGTTAATGCCTTGCATATATGCTTGTATATAAACTTAGCTACTTCATCTTTATATACTGTAGATGTTCGAGTTTTAGAATTTGCAGTCGTTTTGGAAATCTGCAATAGTTGATATTCATGAATTGATATTGCAAATAATTCTGATCGTTTTTTTTTTGTTTTGATCTGAAGTGATAGATAGCCACACCTGTACTTTTTCTCAAAGTTGCTTTGAATGTTGCGGTATTGTAACAGTAATACAAGAACAAAAATGCTTTTCTAAACAAAGCTTTCAAATCTTGATTGTCAAAGATTAAAAAACATACAAGTTACAAACATAATGTTCTTACCATTACCCAATACAAGAATTTGTCCCGAAAACATTGTGAGAAAAAGAAAAACTGAAAAAAAGCGAAGATAATTAAATTTTGTTTATATAACCGCTCCGTTGTTTTAATGTAGGGAAGGCTTGTGGCCATTTTACATATTTTTCAGCTTTTTTTAAGTACATTCACGTCAGATTTTTATTTTCACTATATTTTCCAAAACCAAAAAAACGTTTTTACTTAGGCTTTGGAATAACGACATTTTTTGGACAACATTTGTTTTGCCAGGTTTTGATTTAATGTAAAAGCTATACACAGTAAAGACTACTTTTGCGGAAATGTTCTTTGGTAAAATGGTTGAAATCTCTAGTTACATTTTTGGTTATTTCATGTCTTCTTGCCACGAAAGTAAATAGAATAAAAAAAAAATTATTGTCAAAAAATTCCAAAAAGAATTACAAAGCAAGACATCAGAATGTTTATTAAGTTATTTAAAAACATGTTATAATTGAAGTAGTTTTGTTAATAATTTTTTAAACAGTTATTAAAAATGACATTAAAGTTGTATTGAGTAGTAATCTTAAAAAAATAAAACTTTGCTAGTCTGGTATTTTTTTAAAGTCATTATAACTTTTAATTTTTTTTTCTGTAATTGGACAGAAATCAAGGCCTTATTCAAATGCTGCAAATATAAATATAGTTACATGAAAAAAATTTTAATTGCTTTTCTAAAATGAAATAAGCTAAAATTTAAAAAAATTGAAGTAGTAAAATCTATAAACCATCACAATAACTTTGCAAGAAAGAAAAAAACTATTAAACACTAACATAGAACCAGTACTTTAAAAATTTACCCGTTAAACGGAATTAACAGTTTTTAATCGAACATTTTTCACTACATTTTATTGCTGTTTGCAAAATTGAGCATTAAAATTTTACTTTATAGTTCTTGATATCTAAATAAAAGTTTTATGTCAATATCTACGCATTAAAAATTTAACCTCTATCGTCGACATAAAATTTTGAAATACATGTATTTATAGAATGCATGGTGATATGCGTATAATATATAAATCTAATAATAATTGACTGTATACTGACCTTTTTCTGATAAAGTAAAGTATTTCACCATTGTGACCCTCTTTAATTTTAACAGACAAAATTACCAGTTAAATACTAAAAAACAAAAAAGACATTTTAAAAAAATATTTGGCCGCTAGTACTTCATATTTACAACGAATCGAGAAGTTTTTGATTCAAAGAAAACAATCACATTTAGTTGCTTCAGTTTAATTTACAATAACTATTATATTGCGAGCTCATTAGAAGCGTGATGAATTGAATAGAGCCAATTTGACGAACAATTAGTTAAACACAACTGTTTTTGATTGGTTTAACAGCTTGCACAAAGCTACTTAAGCTATAAAGCTAGTTTAGGAACGCCTATCTACTAGGGCAATGCTTTAAAACCATTTTTGACTCATGACACATTAAAAACCTTTCCAAATTTTGCAGTATACCTCGACTAATTAAACATCCTTTTTCAGTTTTTACTGATTTTAAACGCTTCAACAATGGCTAAAAATGGCTTTTGGGTAATTTTCTTGGCGGCATATACAATATATATTCATATTAAATTGATATCGCACCGTCTCTTGGCTATTGATCTTTCTAGAGAAGAGAAACAATTTTATGTTTGTTTTATCACTGACTTATGCATCTCACAGAATGTTTATGTAACTTTCCTTAACAATAAATAGCCGCACGTGGGAGTGTTTAAGCCCGGGCACGTTATTATAACAGGATGATTATTGATTGCGTTATACCGGGTCAATTTTCATCAATAATAGTCCTAACAGTTGAAAATTAGCGCAATGTGGGTCGCAAACAGCGAATTAATCAATGTGGTATTGGTCGAAATAGAAAGATTCTTTTTGTACTTTTGCATATTAATGTTTCATTTGTCTTGATGGTAACAGATCAATTTATTCCTGTGAGTGCATTTTTCACTTGGTTAAATATACAGCATGAACAAAGTCCTTCCTGATTACAAAATTTTGCTGCCCACCAATAGTGCATATCCAAAACTTTTATTGAAGCAAAATTTTTAAACTTCAGGAAATGTTAGAGGTAGTGTAAGTAAAGTTTAATTTTTTTGTAAATATTTCATGTACCAAAATGATTATGACATTGACATGCCGGCATCAATAAAAGAAAAGGCTCAATGTGTTTTGTAGTTCTACGAAACAAGATCGGCTATTACAGTTCAACGCAATTTCAGAAGAGAATATCAAAAATAGTCTTCCAACAAGTTAGAACCCTTTTCAAAATGGGGATTATGTATCTGTCAATTTCTGGATGAGACCTTTTCAAACGGACGGATCGGAAGGAATGGACCGACATCTTGACCACCTTATTCAACAAACATTAGTCGTTTTGACTTTTTTTTTGTGATTATGTTAAGGACAAAGTACACTGCCCTCCTGTTTGTGACCCAAGCACACTAATAGCAAAGATCACTGAAGCAATTGAATCTGGGTATGCTGGGGATGCTGGGGATGCTTTAAAATACGTAGAATGAAAATGATTATTGTTTAAATGCGCTCCGAGTCAAAAATGGAGCTCAAGCTGAGATTTATTAAACCTTGTTTATATGTAAATCAATTGTTTAGATATTTAGTAGTAGTATACCGAAAATGATTGTTCTATTTTATACACTCTAGGAGTGACAAAATTTTGTAATCAGGGAAGACAGGCCAAAAGTGATTTTGGTCATATTCATTAAAGCATTAACAGCGTGTATATTCTTGAATATTTTAAACAGGTTTGATATTTGTTTCATTTTTTTTTTTTTTTGGTAAGTGACTTTTGATTCCTATTAAGAAAATAAGTCATTAGAAACACACAACAGCAGTTTAAAAATATTAATCCATAAGTAAGCTACAATTTTGTTCTTAACTCTATAGAGAAATATTTGCCGCTAATACTTTGTATTTATAACAACTCGAGTAGTTTCTGATTACAAGAAAACAATCACATTTAGTTGTTTCAGTTGAAGTTACAATAACTATTGTATTGCGAGCTCATTTAAAGCGTGATGAATTGGATAAAGCCAATTTGACAAACAACAATAAACGGAAATGTTTCTGGTTAATTTCCCGAAGTTACTCAAGCTATAAAGCTAGTTTAGGAACGCTCATCTCTAGGGCAGTGCTCTGCGACCTTTTTTGACTCAAGGCACTTTTAAAAAACTTCCTAAATTTTGGGGTATATCTTGACTAATAAAGATCTTCTTTTAATTTTTGCTTGATTTCGAACGCTTTGCAACAGCTAAAAATGGTTTTCGGATTATTTTTATTGCTTTGAGCTATTTTTATTTTTATTATATTGCCTTTACCAAAGAATTGGAAGAAAATGACACTTTACTTTTTCTGGACGCTTTAATTCATCAAACCGAAAAAAATATTAATATTTCTGTTTATAGTTTCTAAGCGGAATAGACCAACACCGGTTTGGAAGCAATTAAGCCTGACCCATAGGTTTTGGGAAAGTTTAATCCGCTGGCATTGGGCTAATATCTTTAATAAATGTATGAAGTCTAGAGGCGTTTTCTTCTCCACTCCATGTTCCATGTTCGGTGTTGTGGTTGAGTGGTTAAAGTACCGGGCTGATGATCTACATGGTCTCGGTTCAAAACTCACTTGCGCCATTCTGTTGTGTCCTTGGGAAAGACACTTTACGGCATATTCCCCTGCTTGGTGGTCTTGGCAAGCAGTTCTAAATTACAGTAATATCTCTATTAAATTACTAGCGGACAGCAATATCATGGTATCTCCGGAAGCAGGTCGAGGTAATTACTTACCCTATTTATAGCGCCTCCGTCGCTTTCCTGCGAGTCAGGAGGATAAATATAAAGATAAAAATAAAAATAAAAAGTTCCATCTTCCACTCCATGTTCCATTTTTAGTCTTCCCATCGTGCTACACTGGTGCCTGACTGGGCAGGGTTGTTTAGTTGTAAAATTTTAAATCAACTTCCTAAAGAAATAAATTCCTTTTCTTAAAAATTTGACACAAACATAAAAGTATGAATGAAAAAATGTTCAAAAGTAAAGTAGGGCTAGTGTGCTTTTAAACCACCTTGGAATGGAATGACAAGATGGTGACTGAATGTTAGCATTTAATCAGTTTTTCTCCGAGATACGACGGGACCAAACGTAATGGTGAAACTTTTGTAAAAATAAAAAACCCTTTTCGCTAAATACGGTTATTTAGTTTTGGTGCAGGCCTATATTTTTTACTTTTTACAACTTTATGAATTTTTAATTTATACAAAAAAAGTTTATTTATAATGGCAATCTGAATAGTTAAATTACTTTTTATTATATTGTAAGTCTACATCTCGTTTTTACTCTTTTATTGTGTTTTTCGATAATTTAGTCAAGGTTTTTTTTTGAAACGCTCCTTAGCTGCTAAGCACTCGTTTCACTTTTTGTATCAATGAATTGCGGAGTGAGTCAGGCTCGCATCTCACGCGTAAGCATAATGATTAAACAATAGATATCAAAAGCGAAACATAGAAGAACTGACTTTAGTTTAAATATTTGTCGGCTTAAAAGCTATTCTGGGTAAGCTCCTTTTTACAAGTCACGTGCAAGAAAAGCCTGTAAATGAGAACACGGAGTTGGGATTACCTTTTACGATACTCTTTTTCCACTGGGCAGTACGGTATCTTAGTGCAACAAGATCATTTAGTAGTTTTTTTGCAGCTGGAGAAACAGGCATCTAAATCTTAGTCTCTCTTAGGGGAATATGCATACTTGCTTAATAGACCATAGTGAAAATGCCAACGTTAGCCAAGTAGGGTGTCATTTTAAGTTAACAAAGCTTAGATGGCTGGATGGTTGAAAAAATTGTTAAATGGTTTGTTGACGAAGGCATTGACAAAATATGCGCAAGGTGCAATTCAAGACAATGTCAATAGAGCGAGTATGTGCGCTGCGACATCAAACTGGCTGTTGAATGCAACTCAAATAGTCAGATGTACGCGGTGATTTGGCCACTTGATCCAATTTTGAACCCGCAATTTGCCTCAATAGCGTGACAAGCAAAGATAGTTCTTTGCCCAAAGTTAAGCGGTGGTGACGGAACGTGAACAATCTGTCTAGTCTAACTTTATGTGCGATCTGTCCAGTTTTACCCAAAAAAAAAGAGAAATCATAATGCTCCGCACATTTCAACAAATTATTCTTTTTTCTTACCTATCGTTGTTTTTTAGACTTTTTAAAAAATATAACACATAAAACTTTTTTAAATCAAGATGTTTATGTAAAATTTTGTTTTTTAAGTAAAATATTAAATAAAAGTTATAATTTACGAAAAGCACAAATTACCTGAAATACATTTTGTGGTGAATTTTGTGATAATTTGTTTTAGAAGCAAAAAATTATTATGGTTTACGTAAATTCTTTAAAAAGTTTGCTTATGACCACAGATCGAAAAATACTTATCAAAAAGACCACAGAGTTGTTTACCAATTCAAAATATGTATAATCATAAAATTATTTTTCAAATCAAACAAAGACAACAAAAGTAAATTTTTCTAGTTTTCAGTCAAGAAATGCGATATGGCGCACTCCAGTGGCACTTTACCTGGAAAATCGTTGCTTGTGTTATCACATTTTTCAAATTTATTGATTATTCTATAAAGTGTTGAAACCATTACGTAATTAGCTGTAAAAATATCCATGCTAGAGTTTCTGTGAAATCCCAATTACGTGACTTCTTTTTTTCCTGCTTGCACTGACTGAAAATTTCAAAGATCTATAGCCGAGGCTTGTAGTCGCAATCCCAAAACCGATAAAGACTGCAGGAAACCCTAAATTTTTCGACCAATATCCCTGCTCTGTGTTTCCAACAAGATTAATAAGATACTTGTCTACGCCCTCTTCGAACCAAGTATTGATCTACTACTCTCCAGATAGCAGGTTAGGATTCGAGACGGAGAATCAACTGTGGATCAAGTTGTTTTATTGACAGACAACAGCGAGAATTTTTTGTCAATATGATGGCGGCATATATCTCTGCTTGGCACCGTAGACTCACCTGCAAGCTGCTTCCTTCAGAATAAGCACATATTCAGAATATCATAGAGCTTGTCCAAAACCAAAGTTTCACATTTACTACCTCTGACAACAAGCAAAGCAGGCTTCGCCGTCTGAAAAACAATGTTTTTTTAAAACAGCTGGGTAGAATTCTACTATAAAAGTGAGCAGTGAGCAGTGAGCCAATAAACTAATTAAGCAATTGTTCTTAATTTGCATCTTCAACCTAACTGCTTTTTCATCTTATCAACATAGATTTTCATCTTTTAACCTTGATAGAATATTTTTGTTCTATCTGTTTATTAGTGAATTATTCAAGCCTATTGCAATAAATTTTTACGTCTGTCATTTTCATTAGTAGTCTTAGTGAATATTAATATCACAAAAAAATAACTTAATTTCAAATATTAAATTTAAGACACCAGCCCCAAACGGGTAATTGTTAAAATAGTAAATAATTTTAGCATTATTTAAAAACTCACTGATACATGAATAAACTTTAGAAAAATTCAAAAATTTTATAAATTTGTCGATAGTGGTTTACTTAGATTAAAATTACTCAGAGTAAATTATTTACTTAGTTAAAGCGGAGATAATGCAAATGGAAACCAAATGTAAAGAAAAAAAACTCAGTAATTTTCTACAGAATATTTTAGAAAAAATGATTATAAGTCTTTATTGGTTGTTTACGTTAACTTGAAAAATGTTGAAAACAAAAAACCTCAGTTAAATAATGCATAAAGGTTGCAGACCAGTTCTTATTTGTTTATCTGAAACACACGAAAGAAAAAATCTTCCTGTCTTTATAGCTTATGATAGATTTTATGGAACTCGTGAAATTAAAGAATATGTTGGGGTCTGCATGTATGTAAAATCAGGCTTTCTGCTAGAGCAAATTAAAGACAATAAATATATTTTTGATTTAAGGTATTTTTGAGCACTTTTGGATAAAGTTACGATTGAAATCAATCTTAATCGTAAAATTTATAGACGCCACATATTATTAGGTATTTATAGACATTGACAACTAGAAAAAGGAGATGATGAGCTGAATGAATTTTAAAAAGAATTTTTCCCATTATAAAAGATTCGAAAAAGAAGAACTAAAATTATTTTCTTTTGGGTGATTTCAACATATAAAACTTCTTCCTGAACCTCTTTACTTTAACTATAAGAAAGATTTAGAATAAAAGCATGTATCAACTGAGGTTTCAATAAAAGTGTTTTTAAAAATTGATAAGCAGCATGGCCGAGTAGTAAAGAGCGTCGTACAGAAGGAAAACGTGATCGGCACGGCTGCGATTCAAAACCTACTCGCATTATTCTTTTGCACCCTTAGAATTTTATGGCACTTTCCGTCACTGGCCGTTTCAGACAAGCATCTCTAAATTCCACACATATCTCTTAATCAAAACAGAAAAAAGTTAAATAAAATATTGTGGGACACAGTACAGCAATATTGTAACTTCCCAAAAGTAGATAGAAGTAATTGCTTTAGAGTACTCTAATAACGCTTTTGACGCTTTGTAGCGAGTTGGGAGGATAAAAAAAACGGAGTAGCTAGTTTTAGTGAGAACAACACACGGTTTTGCTCGTAAAGTCATACAACACAAATAACGGTGAATATTTTGCTTGCAAATTAGTGTACAAACTTCATTTTACGGCAAACTTTATGTTAGCAGGACTGCTACAGATTATCCCATTTTTATATTAATTTTTCCGTTGATTGAAAGTCTGATAAAAGGTTTTAGAAAACTGACCTAACTTTAGATTGGTAAAAGTTAAATAAATAAAATTACTATAATGGTGGTCAATATTTTATATTGATTCAATGACGTCGAAAGAAACCCTATGCTTCTACATTAACTCTGACGTCCTTTACACAGGCACCGGAAAAATTTTTAATAGAAAGGGCCAAATTTAGAACAAAGTTATTTTTTTAGTTAAATAAAAAAATTGTAGGTGCAGAATTACCTTTTTTTCTGTTTTTATTAAGTTTTTTTACAATCCTATAAAATTGAGAGAGGTTTTTTAACCCTTAACTACTCGCGCCCTTTTTCTTAACGCAACTACTCGCGTGGTGTACTTTGTACACCAAGGTTGATGTACAGCTTTTATTTTCCGAAACAAATGAAATTATGCACAAAAACCACAAGAACGTTCTTTACGATGATTCATCGGTTGCAAGATGTGCACACGTGTCACATTTCACATCAGTTTTTGCATGATCTTTGCAAACAAAGTCATTGCACGAAGAACATCTCATAGTTGTCACCCTGTTTTTAGCTCTTCCACAGAGACGGCACCTTTTTCGAGATTTTGCAGGAGGTGGTTCATGGGTGTCAACTTCTGATTGTGGCTTATATTTTGACAAGATGGATTGAATGTCAGATGGAAGATTTTGTAGCTGTGCTCTGTCCTGCAGATGAGGCTTCATCAAACTCATAGCAAGATTCTTGAGAAACTGCCGCCTGTTTTGTGCTTCATCTACCGACTTACGAGTCTTGTTGAATAAGATTTGTCCATTCACGCAGGCAATGTTTACAAGACGGAAAAAGACACATAACGGCCACCGGCGGGTTCTCCTTGACACAGAATAATTGCCGCAGAGTTGGTCAACTGTATCCACCCCTCCTTTCGTAGAATTATAGAACTGGATGATTTCTGGCTTTTTGGTTTTGGCATCAACTGCAGCATCACGATGCATAGTGGAAAGCAAAACAACTGATTTGTTCTTTTTTGGTGTAAAGGAAACCAGAGTAGCATGCTCTTGAAATCCAAACATTGATGAAGAGATCGGCTTTTGTTTGTTTGGCAAAAATTCAGCTGGAATTTCTCTTTTGTTTTTCTTCAAAGTCCCAACCAGAGTTATTTTATCTTGCAGCAGTGAAATTGCAAGTGTGTAACTAGTGTACCAATTATCCGTTGTTAGATTACGGCATGTACCTTTCAAGTGACTTATCAGTCTTTCAACTATGTCAGCAGGGCTGTTGGAGACTTCATGTGGACCAGTTGGTTGTTTACCGCAATAAACTTCCAAGTTTCCCGTGAAATATGTCTTGGCATCACAAAGTGCGAAGATCTTTACACCATACTTTGCTGGCTTGTTTGGAATGTATTGGATGAAGCTGCATCTCCCCCGGAAAGGTACTAGTGTTTCATCAATCGTCAGGAACTCACTAAGGCAGTAGGTCTTTTTACAGTTTTGTACGAACTCATCTAGAATATACCGAATGGCAGCCAATTTATCTGTTTCTTTTCTTTGACTCCGCGTCGTTCTATCGTCAAACCGTATTGCCAACAACAGGAACAGAAAGCGGTTGTACGACATGCAAGCTCGAAAGATTTCTATTCCACTACCATCTGTGGCCCATAATTCAAGAAAACTAACATGCCCAGCCCTCTTTACACCTGACAAAACCAATAGTCCAAGGAATGCCATCAGTTCAGTTTTTGTAGTAATTTTTGCATCTCTTTCCCTGTCATAGTTTGACTGTACAGCTGTGATATACATATTGGTGCATCCAACAATTTCCTCTATCATCTCATCTGTAATCAGTAATAGAAAAGCTTGTAGTTCATCTTCAATATGTCTGGCATTGTTTTTTGGGCCAGGAAGAACTTTTAGAAGGTTTCGTGATGGAGTTTTTGCAAACTTACTGACACAAGGATTTTTGTACCACTTCGTTACTTTATCTTTGCAAACATAATAGTTTTCATCGTCTTCGTCTGAGCTTTCAGAATGAGTAGACTGTTGTGTTATTGTGCAATAGATGACGTAGTGTTTTCTTAAACGCTCTAATCGTAATCAGCGCCTTCTGCTCGAACAATTATTGCACGCGCGCATCTCCAAGCATAATTGTTACAATTTAAATATGCGCCTTTATTTTGGTTTAGCAGTCAGTTCGAGTTATCAAGCTACTACAGCAAACGAACTAAAAGCATTATATTTTCAATACGGTTGTTGTTTGGCTAAGTACTTTTGTGAATATTTACTATTGTTTTTTTAATAAACCTGTGTATTCGTGCAAAGATACAACAGGCAAAAGTGGCGACGAGGATTCCAGGAACTCAACTGCGTCAAGAAAGAAAAAAGAAAATTTGTTGAATTTGCATTACAGCTTGAATTGTCGACAATGAGTGAAATTTCTGAACTGATTTTGTTGTTAAATAAGCAACACCAAGAGCAAATGACAGTTTTACGCGACGAGCAGAACAAGCAACACCAAGAGCAAATGACAATGCTTCAAGAGCAGCTGAAAATTTTACAAAGCAGCTTGAACAACCCGCGAGAAAATGTTCCAACACCGATGGCAAGTTTTCAACCATTCGATTCCACATCTGAGTTATGGACTGATTATTTGGCAAGGTTCCGAACATTCGTCACTGCTAACTCCATTCCCGACAACAAGCAAGCACAAATTTTTCTTACCAACCAATCTAACTCCGTTTACAAAATGCTTAGCAACTTGGCGGCTCAGCAACAACCTGTCAAAAGCATACATGAGCTAACGATGAATGATATTCAGACGTTTATGGCAGAGCAGTTTGACCCAAAACGGTTTGTTGTCAGAGAACGTTTCAAGTTCTGGTCTGACATGAAACGCAAACCTGGCGAAACTATTCCTGAACTGGCAAGCAGAATACGACAAGATGCAGCTACATGTGATTTTCAATCCATTAAAGATCCTTTAGATGAAGCCTTGCGAACTAAATTTATCTGTTCAGTCGACAACGAAGCAGTTTTGAAGACACTCTTCAAGCTCAAGGACGATGAACTGAAGTTTAGCAACGCCATCAGAGTGGCTCAAGAAGTGGAAGAAGCAGCCAAGGTAGCAAAGGAAACCGTACACGGTCAACCTTCTACGTCGGTGCAGAAAGTTTATCACGCAAAGTCCAAAACTTCCAAAACGCAAGAAAAGAAAACCGCCTGCTTCAGGTGTGGAAATTCTGGACATTTCAGCAAAGCTTGTCCTCACATTAAAGCTATTTGCAGCTTCTGCAAGAAAACAGGTCATCTGCAATCTGTATGCATGTCTCGACTCAGAGATAACAGCAAGCTTGTGAAACAACAGAAGAAATTGGTGCACAAAGTCCAATGTTCTGTTTCACCCATCTATCAAACTATTAGACTTAATGGCCACAGAATTAAGTTTGAAATTGATAGCGGAGCCAGTGACACATTTTGCTGTGAAGCGACGTGGCAAACGCTGGGTAAACCCACTCTACAACCTGTAACAGTTCGATATCAAGTTGCTGAAGGTAGCCCGCTACCCGTCGTGGGACAATTCCAATCAACCGCAACTATTGATGGAAAATCACCTGACGTGACCTTTCCTGTAATTGTCACTAAGGTGCCCAATTTAAATTTACTAGGTCGTCTGGCGATGATGAAGTTGAAACTCACCAACTTAACTGATCACTTCAGAGAAAACCTAAGTTGTGCTGAATCTACTGCAACGATAGAGCACGTCACTACAACTGGTCCAGAAAACTCTTTAGATGCGGCATGTATTCAATTATGTGGAGAGTTTCCTACTTTATTTGAATCTACATTGGGTTGTCTAAAAGATTTTTCGCTGGACATACGGTTTAAACCTGAAGCTAAACCTATTTTCAAGAAGCCACGACCTGTTCCGTTCTCAATCCTACAAGATTTAAACGAAGCATACGAAGCAGGAATTAAGAGAGGTGTATGGGAGCTTACAGATTTTAACTCGTACGGCACCCCCGTGGTTCCTATTCGAAAGTCTCCTTTGCCAGGTCAAGCAAAAGCAAGCATCCGAGTTTGTGGAGATTATTCGGTGACTGTAAACTCGCAACTGGAAGACCATCGTCAACCAATCCCTCTCCCAGAAGATCTAATGCGCAAGCTAGGACGTGGTTACTGCTTTAGTAAGATTGATCTAGCTAATGCATATAATCAAATCTGTCTTTCTCCTGACAGCCAGAAGAAGCTGGCTCTCAGCACTCACAAAGGGGTTTTACTGCAGAAAAGACTTCCTTTCGGAATTAAATCCGCACCAGGGTATTTCCAAGAAATCATGGAACAGTTAACGCAAAATTTGCGAGGAGTTGCCGTGTATTTCGATGATATTTTGGTAAGTGGTGACAACGCAAAAGATCATTTGATGAACCTGCGAGCTTTGTTCAAAAGACTAGAAGAAAAAGGTCTTCGCTGCAACCGTGAGAAATGCGTTTTCGCCCAAGTATCAATTGATTACCTGGGTCACACTTTATCAAGTCGAGGAATTGCAAAAGGGTCCAAAGTTGATGCCATACTAGAAATGCCTACACCCAAGAACATTTCTACGTTAAAATCTTTTTTAGCATCTGTGCAGTTTTATTCCAAATTCTTACCTCCATATTTTTCGGAAATCACCGAGCCGTTGTACAAGCTTACACGCAAAGGACAACAGTGGAATTGGGGTGAAGAAGAAGCGACATCTTTCAAAAAGATCAAACGGTTACTATGCACAGAGACTGTACTTGCGCACTATGACCCATCTCTTCCGTTGGGTTTATCTTGTGACGCCTCAGAATGCGGAATTGGAGCGGTATTATTTCATCGCTTTGCAGACGGAAGCGAGCGTCCGATTCTCAATATTTCTAAAATTCTATCGGCAACACAAAGACGCTACAGCCAAATACAGAAAGAAGCACTATCCTTAGTGTACGCTTTGAAGAAATTTCATCAGTTTCTCTACGGTCGTAAGTTCATTGTGGTTACCGATCACAAACCTTTAGTGACCTTGTTTGCCCCTGATAAAGGTACTCCTGCAATGGCCGCGAATCGACTTGCACGATGGGCATTACTAGTCCATCAATATGACTACACGGTGGAATACCGTAGAAGCAAGGACCATGGCAATGCCGATGCTCTTAGTCGCTTGCCATTTTCAAATGACACAAGTTTTGATGGGGAGGAGATGGAAGATGATGTCGATAGCGTTTGTTTAGTTCGAACAATCAGTCGTCAAATCAATCCTGACAATCCATTGCTTGTGGTCAGAGAGACTGCCAAGGATCCAATTCTTGCCCAAGTAATGCGATTTGTGAAGGAAGGATGGCCGCATGCATTTTCGGAAGAGCTTAAAGACTTCAAAAAGTTAGAAAATTCGTTGTCAACAGAGAATGGTTGCGTTTTTTACGGCTTACGGGTAATAATTCCTTCAACCCTACGTAATCATATTCTTAAATTATTACACCTTGGACATTTCGGCATGCAACGGATGAAACAACTTGCCAGGTCAACTGTCTATTGGCCAAGAATTGACTTTGACATTGAGGATTTATGTCGCAAATGCACTTCCTGTGGCCAATTTCAAAATAAGCCGGATAAACCTTCAATCCATCCGTGGATGATGCCAGAAAAACCATGGTCAAGACTCCACTTGGACCATGCGATCAACTTTCTGGGAAGAAACTGGTTAGTCCTTGTAGACGCTTATTCAAAATATCCTTGCATTCATCCAACAACCTCAACGTCTTCGAAAAGTACTACTGCTATACTTGAACAAGAATTTGCTCATTTCGGATATCCCCACACGTTGGTGACCGATAATGCCACAACATTCATGTCTCAAGAGTTCCAGGCTTGGTGCAAACAACGAGGCATTGTACATCTCACCGGAGCACCTTATCATCCAGCAACAAACGGTGCTGCCGAGCGTTTGATACAATCGTTCAAACAGGCATTGAGAAAATCCTCGTTACCTCCAAAGGAAGCTTTGCAAGAATTTCTAATGCAATATAGAAGAATTCCTTTTGCATCGGGACTGTCACCAAGCGAATTGTTGAATGGAAGAAGAATACGCACCAAAATTGACACTTTGGTTCCATCCATTCCGCATCTCCTGCAGGGAAGACAGTCAAGACAAGCGAGCAAGCATTCAAATACTGAAGACTCGGAAGTGGTTTCGAAAGTCGAACATCATTATACATTAGGGGACCCTTGTTACGCACTGTACTTCGGCCCTAGAAGAGATCGTGACCCACGATGGGTGCCTGCGATAGTTACGAAAGTCCATGGTACACGAAGCGTCAATGTACGAGTCATTCCTCGAGGACCAACTTGGAGAAGACATCTTGATCAACTTCGACCTCGATACGGTTCGGATCAAGATGATGATCCCTGTGAAATCCCAACGAGCGTTTTGTCTACAGAAACACTTCCAGCCGGGACTGATCACGCATCTAGTTCTTCTTCGATGAACCAACGCAACAATCCGAGACTACCAACCGGAGACGAGTACGGGCGACACAATCTACGACGATCAGCGAGAACAAAGAGACCTCCAAAAAAATATTGTTGCTAAAATGTATATATATTTTTTTGTCGTAGTTTATTTGGGGAGGTGTTGTGTTATTGTGCAATAGATGACGTAGTGTTTTCTTAAACGCTCTAATCGTAATCAGCGCCTTCTGCTCGAACAATTATTGCACGCGCGCATCTCCAAGCATAATTGTTACAATTTAAATATGCGCCTTTATTTTGGTTTAGCAGTCAGTTCGAGTTATCAAGCTACTACAGCAAACGAACTAAAAGCATTATATTTTCAATACGGTTGTTGTTTGGCTAAGTACTTTTGTGAATATTTACTATTGTTTTTTTAATAAACCTGTGTATTCGTGCAAAGATACAACATAGACCTATCAGAATTCTGCAATTGGGCACCATCAATTTCGGAGTCCGTGCTGTGATCGCTTTCGTTCACAACTCTTTCTTCGTCATCATTTTCTTCACCTCCTATTTCTTCATCAGATTCGATTTCTTGTTCCAACATTGCCCTAATTGCATCATCATCTAAAGACTTAATCTGTCTAGCCATTATGTATAAAGTATTTCTGCACAAAAAAACAGCATAAGCAAGCAAAAAACAATAAAACCAAAAAAATCTTTTCAAAAATCACAAAAAATTATAGTTACATAAGTAGTCGCGCGGTGTATTTTGTACACCAAAACAGCACCCCCACTGATTTGTCTTAGCATACCGGCCGTCACGTGCTTTCTAAAACTACGCCAACGCGTCAAAGCATGCCTGTGGAGTTAATTAGAGGATAGGTGGCGCTTACTGCCTGCAGAATTTCAAAATAAAAGGGTGGGAGCCGAATTAGTAAAAATGGTGTACAAAATACACCAGCGCGAGTAGTTAAGGGTTAACCAAAATAGTGCCTATTTTAACTTTGCACTGTGCTGACTTATTAGTACACTTTACGAAAAGAATATTTGTCAAATCCATGTTTTACAAACTTCGCTTGATGTAATACTCTTCGAGATTATATAATTGGAGAGTCACATCTAGCACAATGCTTCTGTATTGCAAATTTCAAAAAGCACTATCTGCCCACTGTGCCTCCTCAGTTTAATAATATTGCAAAAAAAGGGGAAATTTTCCTTGGTTTTAGGTGGTACTCAATGTAATTTGGTTTGAGTTTAATCTATTTAAAAATCATAAAACATAAGATAATTTTCAAAATCAAATAATTTTTTCTGTACAAAAAAACTTCTGAAGAAAGCAAGTCTACTTTGCTGCAACTATTCGTTACATTAATGCATTGTAACTTCTGATGTAATTTTCGTGTCTGTTTATAATTAGACTTAAAAATACCAAGCTTATTTGGTAAAACGTTTTTTCCAGGCCCATCATTAAAAATGATTGAATGCTCTATGTAATAAACTTAGCATAATTCTTAACATTGCTGTACCAAAAATATAACAGAGCCAGTTTTATAATTAATTAAATTTGACGCATTTGTTATTTAACGTTTGTAAATATTTTAAAAAATTCTTTTGTACAAGCTCTTAAAATATCGGTCCATACAAGGTTTATTGTTATTTACAAAACAATGTTGTTTTTTGGGTATTTTTTCCAATAATTTGTTTCTTCACTTTTAAGTTTAATTTTTTTCTAATTGCTTTTTTAGTAAATATTTTGCTGCACCTACAATGTTTAACAGTTTAGCTAACACTTTATTTAATACTTTCTGGTAACCAAAACTTTAAACCAAAGTTTTGAGCATCCTCTAGGTGGCAGTAGAGTATAAAAAAATCAGCAGTTGAATTTCTAATAGAGCTAAAAGCAAAACCACTATGTAGGCAAGAATTTTAACTATTCTTTCATAAATTTTAATAAAAAAAAGGTAAGTTTGACATTTCTAAACCAAAACAAATGTTTGTAAACGCGCATTATTGTGGGCATACTGAATGACATGCTAAATGATTTTATAAGAAATTCTATTTATCATCATAATTTTCTTTTAGAAACCGCATTGCCGCTGAATGAGGCCTTTCTGGAAATCAATGCCGATGCACGAATGCACGGATTCGTTGGAAAAATACAGTTTCAGTAAATGATAGCATGATATTTGATTTTGAAAAACCAATCTTTAAATTTTAGCTTTGCATTAATACTTATTTAGCCAGGTGGCCAACCCAATCATCGGTGGCACATTTCTGTGTCTCTTGATGCCGGTCCCAAGCCCGGATAAATGGGGAGGGTTGCGGCAGGAAGGGCATCCGGCGTAAAACTTTTTGCCAGATTTATACAAATGCGTAATCATTGTAAATCCATACCGGATCGGTCGCGGCCCAGGTCACCAACGACCACCTCAGGTGTCGCACAGCAGGGCACCTGCGGAAATTATGCTACTGCTAAACAAAGTGAAAATAAGAGCAGAAAGAGAGGAGGAAGGCGAGTAAAGAAGCAGCGAGAAGCATGGAAAGGAAGATGCTCACTCATAAGGGTGGGTACGTTAAATATTGAAACGATGACTGGAAGGGGAAGAGAGCTGGCAGATATGATGGAGCAAAGGAATGTAGACATATTGTGCCTACAAGAAACTAAGTGGAAAGGTAGTAAAGCAAGGAACATTGGAGGTGGATGTAAAATATTTTACAACGGAGCTGATGGAAGAAATAATGGGATAGGGATAGTGCTGAGGGAGGAGCTGGCTGAAAGTGTCCTGGAGGTGAAGAGGGTGTCGGACAGACTGATGGCCATGAAGCTGGAGGTAAATGGATCCATCCTAAATATAGTAAGTGCATATGCTCCACAGGTTAACTACAGCATAGAGGAGAAAAATGATTTTTGGGAAGACCTGGATGGATTGATAGAAAGTATATCAAAAGAAGAGAGGATAGTTCTTGGTGCAAACCTTAATGGACATGTGGGCGAAGGAAACATCGGGGATGAGAAAATAATGGGGAGGTACGGTGCTGGAACAAGAAATAAGGAAGGATCAATGGTTGTGGATTTTGGGAAAAGGATGGATTTGGCAATTGTCAATACTTATTTCAAGAAGAAAGATGAACACAGGGTGACGTATAAGAGTGGAGGAAAAAGTACCCAAGTAGATTATGTGATGTGCAGAAGGAGGAACCTGAAGGAAATGTGCGATTGTAAGGTAATATTGAATGAGTGTGTCGCAAAGCAGCACCGTATGGTGGTATGCAAAATGGCTCTTATGGTGAAAAAGAAAAAAGCAGAGAAAGTAAAGCCAAAGATACGATGGTGGAAACTGAAAGAGACAAGCTATCAAGAAGCGTTTAGACAAGAGGTGACCAGGATTTTGGGAGGCAAGGATGGGTTACCTGATGAGTGGGACAAAACGGCAGAAATCCTAAGAAAAACAGTTGAAACTGTACTGGGAGTGACATTTGGGAAACGAAAAGAAGACAAGGAGACATGGTGGTGGAATGAGGAAATTCAAAAAAGCATAAAAGAAAAAAGAGGCAAAGAAAGCATAGGACAAAACAAGAAATGAAAATACTAAAAAGGTATGCAAAGAAAAGAAGAGTAAGGCAAAGAAGGCAGTTGCAATGACAAAGGGACGTGTGTATGATGATTTGTATGCTAGATTGGAAACAAAAGAAGGTGAAAAAGAGTTGTACAGATTGGCTAGGCAGAGAGACAGAGCAGGGAAAGATGTACAGCACGTGAGGGTTATAAAGGATGAAAAAGGTAATGTTATGGTAAATTCAGAAGCAGTGTTAAAGAGATGGAAGGAGTACTTTGAGAAACTGATGAATGAGGAAAATAACAGAGAACCTAGGACAGAGGAACCAGAAGTGGTTAAGGAAGAGGTAAATTGTGTCAGTAGAGAAGAAGTAAAGAATGCACTAAGAAGGATGAAAAAAGGTAAAGCGGTTGGACCAGATGAGTTACCAGTAGAAGTTTGGAAGTGCATGGGAGAGATGGAGATAGAGTTTTTGACCGGACTGTTCAACAGACTATTAATGGGTGAACGGATGCCAGAAGAATGGAGAAGGAGTGTGCTTATCCCAATTTATAAAAACAAAGGGGACGCACAGTGCTGTGGAAACTACAGAGGAATAAAGCTAATGAGCCACACAATGAAAGTATGGGAAAGAATTATTAAAACCAGGTTAAGGGATAGAGTGGAGATCAGCAAACAGCAATATGGATTTATGCCAGGAAAGAGAACCACCAATGCCATGTTTGCTTTAAGAATGTTAATGGAAAAATACAGGGAAGGTCAAAAAGAGCTACATTGTGTATTCGTGGACCTAGAGAAAGCTTACGACAGGGTTCCACGGGAAGATCTGTGGTACTGCATGAGAAAATCCGGAATAGTGGAAAAGTATGTGCGACTAGTACAGGATATGTATGAGGGAAGCGAAACAGTGGTGAGGTGTGCAGTAGGAACTACAGAAAGTTTCAAGGTCAAGGTTGGACTGCACCAGGGATCAGCGTTAAGTCCATTCCTGTTTGCAGTGATAATGGACAGGCTAACGGATGAAGTAAGGAGAGAACCACCGTGGACTATGCTGTTTGCTGATGATATTGTGATTTGCGAAGAGACCAGGGAAGAAGTGGAGCGGAGATTAGAATCCTGGAAGTATGCATTGGAAAGAAGAGGGATGAAAGTCAGTAGGTCAAAGACCGAATATCTTTGTGTAAATGGAGGAAATGACGACGAAACAGTGAAGATGGAGAGGATACAAAAGTGCCAAGAGTAAAGGAATTTAAGTATTGGGGATCAACGGTGCAAGAAAGTGGTGGTTGTGAGAGGGAGGTAAGGAAGAGAGTACAGGCAGGATGGAATGGATGGAGAAGAGTATCAGGAGTAATCTGCGACAAGAGGTTACCAGCTAGAGTAAAAGAAAAAGTGTACAGTTCAGTGGTAAGACCAGCAATGGTGTATGGACTTGAGACAGTAGCAGTCACAAAGAGACAAGTAGAAGAGATGGAAGTCGCAGAGATGAAAATGCTGAGGTTTACTATGGGAGTGACGAGAAAAGACAAGATTAGAAACGAGCACATCAGGAGTACTGTTAAGGTAGAACGGTTAGGAATGAAGTTGAGGGAGGGCAGGCTGAGGTGGTATGGACATGTCATGAGGAGAGACCAAGAGTATGTAGGAAGAAAGATCATGGAAATGGAGTTAGCAGGAAAGAGGAGAAGAGGGAGACCAAAGAGAAGATTTTTAGATGTGGTAAAAAAAGATATGAAGGAAGTTGGTGTAAAGGAGATGGACATTGAAGACAGAAAGATGTGGAGAATGATGATACGCTGTGGCCACCCCTGACTAATGGGAAAGGCCGAAAGGAGAAGAAGAAGAAGATGAAAAACCTAGTAAAAAGAGAAAAGAAAGTAATTTTACATCTATAATGTTTTCTATTCAACTAAAAAAATAACTTTGTTCTATATTTTGTCTCCTTGGCCAAAACATATTCCGGTGCCTCTATAAAAGACGTCAGAGTTAATCTGGGACTATAAGGTTTTCTTTAGACGGCCTTGAATCAGTATAAAGTATTTGACCACCATTTTATTAAAATTCCTTTTAATTTAGCTTTTGCCAATCTAAAGTTAATTCAATTCTTTTAAAACACTTTATCAGATTTTCCTTTCAACCGAAAAATTAGTATTGTACAAAAATAGAATAACTGGTGGCACAAGTTTGCGGTAAAAAGAAGTTTTTTTTAAACTAATTTGCAAGCCAAATATTCACTGTTATTCGTGTTGTACGACTTAATGTAATTGGCGAAAACATCTTTTTTATATGAGAAAAATTGTTTTTTTTTCGTTAAAACCGTTAAAACTATTATTACGTTTTTTGTCCTCCTAACTAACTAAAAGGCGTCAGAAGCGCTATTAGAGTACCCTAAAGCGAGTACTTCAACCTACCTTTGGGAAAGCCACGACATTGCTGTCGGTGTCCACGATATTTTATTTAACTTTTTTTGTTTTGATTGAGAAATATGATTGGAATTTAAAGCTGCTTGTCTGAAACCGTCCAATGGAGGAAAGTGCCATAAAATTGTTAAGGTTACAAAATGAGTTTTTGAATCGCAGCCGTATCGATTACGTTTGCCTTCTATACGACGCTCTTTACTGCTCGGCCACGCTGCTTTTCAATTTTTAAAAACATTTGTATTGAACACATAAGCTGATACATACTTTTATTGCTACGAATATTTACGAAAAATAAAGAATCTAAAAACTGCTTAGTTAATTTTAACATTTACAAATTAATATAAAAAAATTAGATATTGATATTAGCCAACATTTTAGTACATAGCAAAAAACTTATGTATAAGTGTAAATGTGCATATAAGAAGTGCATATGAATAGTAACTTAGCAAAAAGCATGAAATAACAAAAAAAACTTTAAAAGCCTCAAAAATAGAAAAGGCCTCCCAAAAATACACTTGAGCAAAGTACAATAAATTAATTTATTGCCGAAAAAACATTTTTGTACTTTACTTTATTTAAGCGCACAATATAGAGCAGGCCAATAGCTGGTTAACACTTTAATAAATATAAAGATTGCGGATTCAAAAACAGCAATGAAATCTTATTCATTTTAAAAAGTAAATTAAATCAGATCTGAGCACATTTTATTCGTCAATCACATATAATGTTAAAAAATTAATTTTTTGTCAAACAAAAAATCAATAAAAACAATCATACGCTTTATAACAATATCTGCTGCAGACACTTTTATGACTAGGGTTCATTTCCACTCCGAGTGAGAAGTGAAGCATTCTTTGTTTGTTTTATAGATTTGTTTTGCTTCGCTTAGCGTTCACTTAGTATTTAAGCGCGAAACATCAATAAAAGAAATAAAAAATTCGTTATGCAACGCTCGTAGTGAAAATGAGCCTTTAGATTTTTTGTTTTATATTTTAAATCAAATTCGACACTAAAGCAAGTACACACCCTAAAATTTTTAATGAAATGCGATTTTTGTTTGTGACTTGACTATACATGCTATTGACCGTTAGAGCAAGGTTAAAACACTTTTTAAATTAACTATTATTGTATTGTTTGATGTTTAAAATGCAATAATTTTCAACATTTAATAGTTTAAACCAAGATGAAATGTTGTCATAAAAAATTATGAATAAATTTACTATCGACTCATTAGAGATTTTTTGATTATACGATTAAAAGAAAGTTGGTATTTTAAAAGTATAACGAAAAGTTCATGAGCAATTCTAAGTGCTACTACAAGACTACACAGTTATGCTAAGATAATACTTTCGATAATACCAAACAAAAAGTCAATGTAATTCAAACTTCCGAAATACTTTTATTTCTTTATATTTTTAATTTCTTCACTTTCTCTACTACGGATTCCTGTTCATTTGGTTCACGTTCTTCCTTTGATTTGTTGTTTTTTGGTATGAAACAATAAACTGGGTAGTGCTCAGCAATATCATCTGTTTAAACAACTCCTGATTTACCGTCTGCATCACTTGTATAAATGTGATCAATTAAGGTTTTTATTTTCCCATTGTTGGAAACCCTTGTAGGTTTGTCTATTAATGATTTACAATTCAGCTTTGTTTGACATTCTAACTCTTCCTTATAGTTAAAGTAAGAGGGTTCAGGAAGAAAATTTATGTTGAAATCCCCCCAAAACATAAAACCTTTCGTTCTTCCTTTTCAAATCTTCAATAATTAGAAAATCGTTTTTGAAATTCATTAAGCTTATCTTCTCCTTTTTTTGGTGGTTCATGCCTATAGACAGCGCCGACCACGATACTTGTATTTGAATCCAATTTTAGCTTTACCCACAAAATAATTTGAATCAAAGATATATTTTTCGTCTTTAATTTGTTCTGGTGAAAAGTTTGATTTTACATACATGCAAACCCCACCATATGTGTTGATTTTATGAGTTCCACAAAATCTCTTATAATTTTCAAAATAAAAAAGATTTTTTTCTCCGTGAGTTTCAGATAAGCAAAGAATATCTGGTGCGCAACCTTTATCCAACAAAAATGCATTATTTAACTGAGGTTTTTTGTTCTCAGCATTTTTTACGTTAATTAACCTTTACAGCCAATAAAGACTTATTGTCTTTCTTTTTTGAAATATTTCGTTTAAAACGATTGAGTGTCTTTTCTTTACATTTGGTTTCCATTTGCACTATTTCCACTTTAATTAGGTAAAGAATTTACTCTAAGAAATTTTAATCTAAGTAAACCAATATTGACAAACTTGTACCAGAAAACTTTTGAATTTTTCTGAAATTCGTTCATGTATTAGCGAGTTTTTAAATGTAAAATTGTTCACTTTATTTTCAATTCCGAGTTTGTGGTTGGTTGCTTAAATTTTTTATATTTTAAAAAGTAAGTTTTGAAATTTTAAAAGTCATTTGTTTTGTATGATATTAATATTTGGCTTGGACTACTAATGAAAATGACAGACGCCAAAAATTATTGCATTGGGCTTGAATAATTTACCAATAAACAGACAAAACGGCAATATTTTATTAAACTTAAAAGATAAAAATGTTTGAAAAAAATTTTAGTTAAAACTAAAAAAATTCAATTGTGTGAAAAATAAATGCAATAAATAAATTGGTTTAAGTTTATTTTTAAAAGCTCGTAATCAATTTAAAAACTTTTCTTTTTAAAGTTTTTAATGTACGATTGTTTAAAGCAATGATTTTAAAGTTTAAAGGGCTTTAAAGGGCGCAATGTTATTAACATTCAGATCTACCCGGAATCATCAGAACTAATATTATCACGTCAGATGCTTACAAAAATGGCACAGCTCAAAGTTTACAAGCCAACGCTCTTGCAAAGTCACCTGCGCACAGTAAACCCCGAAACTTACAAGCCACAAAGCACACTATGCTTGACACACACACATGACACTTAGCGCCTTTTAACTGTAACCAGGCACCAACACAACACCACGCCATTAGTCTGTAGACAAAAGGAAACAGCGGAGGTAATGCAAAAATAGGAGTATAAATTTGCTTCTTTGAACAAAATAAGGATGGTTTCTCCAGGATATCTTTGAATGAGAATCAACAACAACAAGACTTTCCCCAAGCTCGTAAAGCTCACCCAATACTGCAGTTTTCAGCAATTGTCACAATTCTATTTTAATTTTCTTTATGCAACAAATGCGGACCCCTCAATCTAATTTTTTCACACAAATCAAGATTACTAAATCTAGAGTCCAAAAATTTAAATTTCTGGTTTCTTTGTTGGTTTTTTTTTATGTCCAAAGCAGCATATATTTTTTTGTCATTTAATAAAACTTTGTTTTTAGTTCTAAGAAAAAAGTTTTTTTGAATTTGCTCTTTAAACACTTTTAATGATTGTTGTTGCCATTAGATCAGATTTGGTTTTTTGCGATCCAGTTAATTTCAAGTTGAAGTTTAACTTAAGATAAATTTAAAATCATTAGAACAAAATCAAACCAAAATACGGTTTAATTCAAAAGATAATGATTTTTTTAGTTTGTATGGGACATATGCAACTTCATTAGATACGTCAATAAGTTAGGGGACAATTCAGGCCAAAACCATTTAACAAATCAATTCGGCCCCCAAATGTAATGCTTGTGCTAATAGGTCAAGCAAAAACTATATAAATAAACTGAAATAACTGAATAATCTGAACTTTAAAATTTTTATTTTTAATTATCTTTCTAAATTGAAATTATTTAGAGTTGTTAAAGCAGGTATAGCGCAATCAATTAAAGGTGATTACTAAACTTTTAAGCTCGAGTTAAAAAGTTTTAATAAATTGAAAGTATATTTTAATTCGTAGTTTTATTTAGATATTTTGTACCTGGCTTCTTTAAATATAATTAAAAGTTTTTTTTTCAAAATTTAAATTTAGTTTAAATGTAGTTTTAATTGATCCAAAAACAACGTGAAGAGAACTGTACAAAAAAGTGCCACTAAATCAAGTTTAGCAACTTAATTAGTGGTGCATTATTAGTGTATGATGCCTGCACCAAACCTATTCAAACTGTGTAATATAGTGCAAAATTAATTTACGTTAATGCAGAAATACATTCAGTAACCACTAAAAAATGATGCAATTTCTAATAACAACGCAACATTTTATTGGTACTTTAAGTAAAAATTAATGTTTTGTTCCGATTAAAATTGAATTTATGATATTGCCGCTTCGGTAAAAACACTATTCATTAAAACCGATTGATGATGGCAAGAACTAGTTGTATAAGCTGAATACATAATTATAACATTCTTGTTACAAGATTGATTTTTTGGCACATATCAAAGCAAGTAATGTGAGTAAGAGAAAAAAATTATTTAATACATTTACACAAAAGGTGCCGATTAAAGAAAACATATATAAAAAACATTAACCTATTAGCAAACAATTAGATATAATTTTAAAGATCTTTGGTTTTATGGCAAGCAAGAAATTTACTATAAAAAGATGAGTATAGGGATCACTCCTAACTCTGCCACTGCTTTAATGAATATAACCAAAATCACTTTTGGCCTGCAATATATTCAATTGATCGAGAAAATGCACACACAGGGGTAATTTGACCTCTTACCGTCGAGGCAAATGACACATTACTGTGCAAAAGTACAAAGACTCATTCGATTTCGACCAATATCACATTGGTACTTCGCTGTTTACGACCGCATTGCGCTAATTTTCAACAGCCAGGACAATTACTGGTGAAAATTGACTTGGTAAAGTGCAAACAATAATCAAGCTAGCTAATTTGGAGAAAAAAAAAAAAAAAAATTTTATCTAGACACAAATATTAGAAGATTGAAAGCATAGTTTGGGGGCCTCAATTTGTAAAAGAGAAAAGGTAATCTTGTCATAAAGCTTAGTGCATATAGCCTAATTAAGAACAGAAAATACTATAGGGTAGCAAAATCCTCCGCCAGACAGCTGTTTCGACTATTGAAGTCTCGTCAGTGACGGTTTGATTTTTGCAAATGTTAAAAAAAAAAAAAAAAAAAAAAAAAAAAAAACCTGAAAGGCAAAATGACTGAAGTGACAATTTGATTTTTACAGAATGTCAAAATTCAAAAAAGATTAAAGCACCGAGAGAAGTCTTTCGTAAATTGGAATCCTAACATCAAAGTCAAGAGCTAAAATTAAATAGAAAATCCGAATAATATAAAACCAAAAGTAATAAAATGTTTATGCTTTCAATCTTCTAATATTTGTGTCTAGATAAAATTTTTTTTTTTTTTTTTCCGCAAATTAGCTAGCTTGATTATTGTTTGCACTTTACAAAGTCAATTTTCACCAGTAATTGTCCTGGCTGTTGAAAATTAGCGCAATGCGGTCGTAAACAGCGAAGTACTAATGTGATATTGGTCGAAATCGAATGAGTCTTTGTACTTTTGCACAGTAATGTGTCATTTGCCTCGACGGTAAGAGGTCAAATTACCCCTGTGTGTGCATTTTCTCGATCAATTGAATATATTGCAGGCCAAAAGTGATTTTGGTTATATTCATTAAAGCAGTGGCAGAGTTAGGAGTGATCCCTATACTCATCTTTTTATAGTAAATTTCTTGCTTGCCATAAAACCAAAGATCTTTAAAATTCACATACAGTGTCACTTTGAAACTGTATATAAAGGGCGGTGAAGGTGTTATGCTTGATAACTTGTCAATTATCCAATTTTATGGCTTTCTTAGTCATTTCTTAATAGTTTATTTCTTTTTGAAGTTTTCTAGTCATTATTTAATAGTTAGTCTCTTTCGAAGTTTTCCAGAAGCTCCCCGTATTATCATTTTTAGTCTAATAGGTTCCATTTTCAAGAATCTTTTCAAATAACATCAAAATATTTTAGGACAAATTTGTTGATATGTTGATGTAGGCTACATAGAGGACGTCATTCAGTTACTTCGCTGGCGTCCGAAATTCTTCTAATTAATTCTGGCTTTTGATTTCGATAGTTAGAATTCCAAATTTCCAAAAGAGTTGCAAAGGAGTTCTCTTAGTGCTTTAATATTCTTGTCAATTTCTTTGGCATTTTATTACTTTTGATTTTATATTATTCGGATTTTCTATTTAATTTTAGCTCTTGACTTTGATGTTAGGATTCCAATTTACGAAAGACTTCTCTCGGTGCTTTAATCTTTTTTGAATTTTGACATTCTGTAAAAATAAAATTGTCACTTCAGTCATTTTGCCTTTCAGGTTTTTTTTTTTTTTTTTTTTTTTTTTTTTTTTAACATTTGCAAAAATCAAACCGTCACTGACGAGACTTCAATAGTCGAAACAGCTGTCTGGCGGAGGATTTTGCTACCCTATAGTATTTTCTGTTCTTAATTAGGCTATATGCACTAAGCTTTATGACAAGATTACCTTTTCTCTTTTACAAATTGAGGCCCCCAAACTATGCTTTCAATCTTCTAATATTTGTGTCTAGATAAAATTTTTTTTTTTTTTTTTCTCCAAATTAGCTAGCTTGATTATTGTTTGCACTTTACCAAGTCAATTTTCACCAGTAATTGTCCTGGCTGTTGAAAATTAGCGCAATGCGGTCGTAAACAGCGAAGTACCAATGTGATATTGGTCGAAATCGAATGAGTCTTTGTACTTTTGCACAGTAATGTGTCATTTGCCTCGATGGTAAGAGGTCAAATTACCCCTGTGTGTGCATTTTCTCGATCAATTGAATATATTGCAGGCCAAAAGTGATTTTGGTTATATTCATTAAAGCAGTGGCAGAGTTAGGAGTGATCCCTATACTCATCTTTTTATAGTAAGTTAGATATAAGTTTAAATTATATTTCAATCAATAGGATTATATTTTAATCATAGAACTGATCCGAAATAGCTTGAAAAGAACTTTACAAAAAAAAACTACAACCAAATTAATTAATGATTCTTGTTTTCCCACTACTATCGCAAAAAATTTCCCACTACTGGGTAATGAAAGAATCCCAGGTTGGGAATCAGTCATCAGCTGGTTTTCAATTAGTTAGTTATCACTTGAAAATAATTTTTTGTCATTAACTAATTTTGATAGCAATTTTAATTGTATTGCTGTTAAATCCCCAATAATGCAGTTTTTATAAATTATGTCAAACCTGAATTATAAATCGACAAGCGTTTGCCTCAAGAACTAAGTGCTAATAGCTTAAGTAAAAACTAGATGCTGCAATTAAAGTGGCGAGCTGCTTTTAATAATCGACTGTTTTGATTACGGAGCTACTAATTAGAGCTTTTAAAGATATTACTGAGCTAAAATAATTAACCTATAAGTATGAAAATCTGCCACTTCATACTAATGTTCTGTTTTTCTTCAAAGGAAAGAACTTGATTCACCTGCCGTATTATTGCTGTGCGTTCAACGTCCTAAACTAAGCAAAAAAAAGACATTAAAGCGGTTACTAATGACAAAACGACGTTACGTCATATTACTTAAGTTAAGATGGTACGGTTTGGCTGCTACAGCGTACAAGCCATTATTTCGCTACAGCCTACATGCAACTATTCTTGATATTTGATTTTCTTTTGCAGTGCAAAAGGACTGTAAAAGGAAATCAAATATGAAGGAAGGTAAAAAAAATCAAAAAAAGGAATGCAAAAGAAAATCAAATATCAAGAATAATGGAATAATGGTTTGTAAGCTGTAGCAGTCAAACCGTACCATCCTACCTTAAAAAGTAATATGACGTAACGTGGTTTTGTCATTGGTAGCCGCTTTAATGCACTAGGTGTGCACAAACAAAGACTGACAAGCGTACAATATATATATATATGTGCGGCTTATGTTTTACACCATACCATAACTGAACTCATTTATGAAGTTTTAGTGAATGTTTCTTGTTGGCAATTTGGAATTGTTCAACTTTTCGCTTGTTTATTGTTGAATGCCATTTGTATGTTGAATGCTATTGTGACGTATAATCCCAACATAAAATTTCATTGGGATTATATGTCCCAAAATATTTAGCCCCTAATTCTTCTTCTGACCTTTGTGAAAAATAGAAATTCCACTTTTTATGCTTATTTGTCTATTCCGCAAGAAATTAAGAGGAAATAAAGCGAATTATTAATAAAAGAACTTTTGGTAGTGAAAGGTTTAAAGTCTGAATTTTAATCCATTTATGACGAGTTAAATTTTTTTAAACAATTTGTTTTAACACTGTTTTTTTAATCAAAGGGTTAACAAGTTGTTACAACCTCATGACGAAATTTAATAGTTGGTATATCACCCAAACGTTAAAGGCATTAATAAGAGTACCTAGATGTTGCAGCTAAATAAGTATTAATCTTTTTCTTCTTCTCCTTTTGGCCTTTCCCATTAGTCAGGGGTGGCCACAGCGTATCATCATTCTCTTTAAATATATACTAAAAAACGAAAACAAAAAATTAAAATAAGTATTGCTTTGTATAGAATTTTGAAAGTGTTTATACAATAATAGATAAGCTCAATGATAATTTTACGTTCTTATTGTTACTGATAAATACAAATTGGATTGGTTTAAATTGCAATAAATGAAATATATTTTTTTTGTTATGCTAAACTGTTTTAAACCACTTTAGATATATTTAGCTATTCTGTCTTAAATAAAGATTAAACGACATCTCAGAAAGGTTTGCTTTTTTGTAAATTAACTTCTTTACGTGGCGTTAGTCAGATAAAAATTGTAAAAATGTAATTTTAACTTTGACTAAAAATTAGCTTTAATGCATCACAAGTCTATGTGTTGAATTTGAGCAATTTAAAAAATTTATAATATAATAAATATTGATTTAAAAAATTTATAATACAATTTTATTCAAATTCTAATTTATTTGCAGCATTTTTGCGTTGACTGCTTAGTTAATGAATGTATTAACATATTGTGGTTTCATCGCGCTAAAGTTTTTTCGCGTCTCTTTATAATTAAACTTTAAAACACCAAGTATATTGAATAAAAAGTTTTTACACAGGTCCCACATTAAAAAATAACTAAATGCGCTATATACATGTACGTATTAATAAACTTTGCATAGTTTTGAGCATTCGTGTATTAAAAGTATAAGACGTGCCAGTTTTATAATTGCATTAACGCATTTAAAACCTAACTTTGGAAAGGATATTTTAAAATTTACTTATAAATAAACTTCCGTAATGTTAGTCCACCGACTTTTATGTACCCATTTGTTTAATTGTTTTTAGTCGTTGTTTTCAGTAAGTTTGCTCTTCACATCTAAATATGAACTTTTTTTATAATTGTATCTATAGTGAATCTTTTGCTACGCCTACAATGTTAGCGATCTTAACTTTAGATTTAACATCTTGCTCATAATAAAACATCAAATCAAAATTTTAAACGTCTTCTAGCTGGCGGTAGAGCATCAGCTAAGTTTTTTATTGAGCTAATAGCAGACTAGAATCTTTGATGAAGTTCAGCAAAGACAAATAAGTTTGGCGTTTTTGAAATAAAAACAAATTTCAGGCCAAAAGGAAATTTTTTTGCAAAATCATATAGCAGACATCTAGTACACCCGCGGGTCCTTACGTATTATCGGGAGGACCTTTGATTTTTACATTAAGGGTTTATTGGTTAGTATGAAGATTGGTTAGTAAGTCCTCCCGATAATACGTAAGCACCCACCCGCGTCTATGCGCGGCTATAGTGTTTACCTTTAGACAGCGCATTGCCGACAGCTGAGTAGTGTTCTTTTGAGACATCATTGCCGATGCACAGGCTCGTTGGCATTTTTCCGGAAATCTTTTGGGAGTTCCTGCAGGGTTCTTTCAGAGTTCATGTTGACGTCCATGATTGGATCAGTATAAATTACTGGCCACCATTATGTCTAACTTTGTTGATCGTTATTCTTTTTTTTTTAATTTAGTTTTCATCAAGACAAAATTACATTTTAAGCAATTAAAAACTTGATTTTTTATGCAATTAATTCTTTTAAAATAATAACCTTCAAATTTTACTGCATTATGACTCATTACGCTGCAATATCTAGCTTTCAATCTAAGCAAATTCTTTGAGTAAAATCTCCATTATTGAATTTCTTCATATGGTAACGACTCGTTACCTTTTTACTTAAAAAAGAAAAGTGTCAAAAAGATTAATTAAAAAACGAGAGTCAACACCAAAGCAGTGAAGCTTGGAGTTTTAAATTTTACATTTTTAATCACTTTACACAATATTGCTCTTATTACGAAACTATTAATTTTCTCTCATTTATAACTGTCTCACTTCATTCATACACTGTAAATTTTGGGTATTTTTAAGGGGGGAAATTAACAACCTTATGGATGGAAATTTTGAAAAGCATGGTTTTTACACCTTCTGCCTGTTATTTTTTAGAAAAGGGTCATTCCATGTCAAACGTCCTAAAGCTCCCAGTTTGACCTTCTCCAAATTTCCTTAAACTTTGCTAAAATGTTGTATACCATGATTTAGGCATATCTTCAAAATTTTAGATCAATAACTAGTGTATTTTTGAAAATACGTTGTTCCAAAGTTTTAGGTACCCCATATGAGAGTTGGCACCCGGCTATTTGGTAGCACTTTCACAACTGCATATCTTCATTTTCAATAATGGTAGAAAGCTAATTTTGGAAATATGGGTTAAACTTTTTGTTTGCTTTATATATGTCATACAACAATATAGTAATGTTTTGTTATGGGGGGTTAATAAACCGCCAAAGTTGCTACTTTTTTTCAAAAAAACAAATTTTGGGTCAATTTTAAATGTCTATAACTTTTAATTGAAAATAATTAAGAAGACCAAATTAAATAGAAATGATAGTTGCTTATTACACTGTAATTTGATGAAGTTTGAATAATAATACTGCATTGTTGCAAAAGTTATCATGCATCAAAATATGGACCAAATGCTAAAATGGCAAAAAAGCGCTATCTTTGGGCATAAAAAAACCTCCGTGGGCACTTATTCACATAAAAGATTTTTTTACCAGTGAAAGAACATTTTTTCATAAGCATCCACAGTAAGTTTTGTTTTTGTGACCCAACTGCTAAGGGTTACTACAGGGGTGCATTTGACCCCCCAAACTGAAAAAAAATTTTTTTTGGTTTGGAAAAAATTGCATTTATAGCATGTCATGCAACTTGGGGTTGAGAAAGTAACAGTATTAAAACAATGTCTAGTAATGTAACTCATTGCAAACAAATATTTGGAGTGACAAAATACTTTTTACAAACAATGATATCCAATTTATTTACACAACTTCAATTTTAAAATTTCATACTGCTTTTATAAAAAGTTGTCTCACTTTCATTGAAAAAATTATAGTGTATTGCATATAAAATAAGTAATATTTTATTTGTAAATAAATATATATTGATGAACTTTGCAATCTTACACAATATATTAGTATTTGATTGTACACAGCACTTCATGGTAACCGCTTTAGTTGTAAAGCAATTATGTAATTATTGAAACTTCCGGCTTTATGTTGTGAACATCTACTTTTAAAAACCTTTTTTTACATCACAAACTATTAGATTGTTGCAATTGTTACATTATTCTTAATGTCATATTTTAAAATTATTGCCATTAAAGGTTTAATTTAGGTAGGTTTGAAGTAAATGTAAATGTTTATGTTAACAACCTAAACTGATGTATTTCTTTTATATTAAACTTTTAATGTAGAGTTAGTTATAAAATAACACAAATAGAATTTTTTTACTAGTCAAAGCATTTGGTGAAAAATGATATGTAATTTAATTTTAAAAGCTAATTGTTAATGAAAGATGCTTTTAATTTTTGTGTGTCACCCACAAAAAATATCATTAATAACTATGAATAACAAATAAAATATTCTTAATTTGCAGGCAGTGTTATAGATTGAGAAATAGGAAGTAGTTGAATTTAAAGCTTATTGCAAAGTTTAAATGGATCAAATGAATTCAGTTTATACAGTTTATCATGAAGAAGTTTGTACAATTGGGCTAGAGCTTAATGAAGAATGTCATAAAAAGTTATACTTCAGGTGTAGTGGAAACATATTAGCATCAGATTTAGAAGCTAAGCAGAAGAGTTTAATAGAATGGCAAACTGGTATAACTTTTGATGATGATAGCAAGATTTGCAATCATCACGAGAAAAAGTACTTTTCTAGGTATGAAAGTTTGCAGAAGTGTTGCAGTGATCCAATGAAAATTCACAAACTACAAGTTAAAAGTATGTGGGTTACATTAAAATAAATTTTTGATGAGGTAAAGCTAGAGGTTTTAATAAAATAATGCTTGAATCATCTACTGCATAAAATTGTTTGTTATCAGCAGGAGTAAACACAGAAAATTTCTTGTTTACTACTTGCTGCTTTCAAACAAATTGCTTAATTAATGTTTGTATTAGCTACCAATATTTAGGCCATCTTTTTATTTATATAAACTATGAAAAAGACTGTTAACAATGCTAAAATTTGTGCAATTCCACAACAAAACTGTTCTTTCAATGCCAAGTAATAATTATTAACACCAAAATTAGAAATAACAATTTTGAATTTACATAAATATTTTACTTAACAGAATCTCTTCGAGCTGTTAATGAAGAAATTGCAAAGCTGTTCAATTTGAAACCTGGTCAAAAGATTTGTCCGACATGTGTGCAAAATCTTAAAATGCAACTTTCACAGTCCTCAACAGACGAAGAAGATAATTTTGAGCCAATGAATTCAACATTCGATTCTTTTAATCAAAGTATATGTTTGCTAGGGTGCTTTCCTGTAAAACTATCTGTAGGTGCAAGAGACAGAGTTGGATATGGAAAAAGAAAAATGAGAAACATTGAAAGGGCTGCAAAAAACAAAGTTGCAAAATCATTAAACTTGACTGACAATGAATTGGATATGCCTAGTTCTATTAAAAAAACCTGTACCAAATGTGATGATCTTGATAAAATAATGCTATCATTAAAATCCAAAATTGACATCTCTACAAAACTAGAACAAATTAAATTGCTTACCTTTGTGCCATCATCTTGGACACGCAAAGAAACAATGGAGAAGTTTCAAGTATCTGAAAGATTAGTTAAAAAAGCAAGAGAACTGAAAAAACGTGAGGGAATTCTTGCAGAGCCAAACAAAAAAAAGGAAAATCATTAATTTTGATATCAAATAAAGAGTGATAAACTTTTATCAATCGGATGAATTTTCTAGAATGTGTCCTGGAAAAAAAGAGTATATTTCTGTTCGAGTAGATGGGGTAAAAACTCAAAAATAGAAACGTCTTCTTTTAATCAATCTAAATGAGTTGCATGCAGAATACTTGAAGGCAACAAAAGATCAAATTGGTTTTTCTAAATTTTGCGATTTACGACCTAAGTGGTGTGTCACTGTTAACAGCAAAGGTATTCATTTTGTTTGTGTTTGTGAACAACATCAAAATGCAAAATTACTTGTAGCAGCTCTTCCTGAATCTTTCAACTATAAAGATCTATTAGCAGAAATGGTTTGTGATTCAATGAACAGAAAATGCATGTTGCAATTCTGCACCAATTGCCCTGGAAGACAGCAACTACAAAACTTACTGTAAAAATTGTTTGATGATAATGTCATTGAGCCAGAAGATCAAATAGAATATAAACAATGGATCAATGGATGCATACAGATGGCACAAATCTTGTTAACTTGAAATTTCCGTGTAACGAGTTTTTAGATTTAGTTTTAGAAAAATTTGATCTTTTAAGACATCATCATTTCATAGCCAAATCACAATCACAATTTCTCTAAACAAAGAAAGAAAAACTTGATAATGACATCATTATAATTATTTTAGATTTTGCAGAAAACTACAGCTTTTTAGTGCAAGATGCTATTCAAGGTTATCACTGGGAAAATAGTCAGGCAACACTTCATTCATTTTGTGCCAACTATAAACAAGATGGTAGCCTTAAATGTTTGAACATCTGTATGATTTCTGATTGCATGAGACATGATACCAACATTGTTCATGCATTTGTTACAAAAGTGTTGCATTACATCAAAACAAAACTTCCTTCTATTAACAACATTTTGTATTTTAGTGATGGAGCTGCAAGCCAATACAAAAATTTTAAAAATTTTATCAACTTGTGCCATCATAAACTTGATCATGGCATTAAAGCAGAATGGCATTTCTTTGCAACAAGCCATGGCAAATCACCTTGTGATGGAATAGGGGGAACCACCAAATGTCTTGTTGCAAGAGCAAGCCTTCAAGCAACTAAGAAAAACCAAATTTTATCTCCAAAGCAAATGTTTCAATGGGCCAGTGCAAATATTTCTAGTGTTAAGTTTTTTTATATGGATAATCAGAAAGTTTCAAATCACACTGTTTTATATCAATTGGAATACAGATACTCTCAATGTAAAACTATTTCTGGCACAAGATTACATCATAGTTTTGTTCCTTTATCTAAATCATTGTTGTTAATGAAGAAAATTTTAAAAGATGAAAATGGAACACAAGTTATGCTCTTTAAAGAAAATTTAGAATCAATTTTGTCACAGCCACGAATAAATGAAGATTGCTTACAACCTGGCCAGTATGTTGCTTGCTTGTATGATAATCATCAATATAAGTGTCAACAATATAAGCTTTCAAATTCAGATTATCAGCATATTCTGGCTATGCACATTTCTTGAAATGTCTTTATTTCTTTGAAACTCTACAATCTTCAATTTTAATTATAAATATTGACATAGTATGTGGTTCTCATTTTAATTTTAGCAATATTTTTGGAAGAAATTTAAAAATAAAAAAAACTTTTAAAATCCACTGTGTCATAAAAATAAAAACAAAATCAACTTGTTACATGTGTTCAAGGTTACTGAAATTAGTAATTGGTACACAAGAAAACATCAAAAAAGGTATTTATTTTCTTTTGGACACAATCTTTCTTTAGTGCTGTTTGTTTACAAAATATGCCTAAAAAAGCGTTTTGTCATAGTATCTAAAAAGTATTTTGTCACTCCAAATATTTGTTTGCAATGAGTTACATTACTAGACATTGTTTTAATACTGTTACTTTCTCAACCCCAAGTTGCATGACATGCTATAAATGCAATTTTTACCAAACCAAAAAAAATTTTTTTTCAGTTTGGGGGGTCAAATGCACCCCTGTAGTAACCCTTAGCAGTTGGGTCACAAAAACAAAACTTACTGTGGATGCTTATGAAAAAATGTTCTTTCACTGGTAAAAAAATCTTTTATGTGAATAAGTGCCCACGGAGGTTTTTTTATGCCCAAAGATAGCGCTTTTTTGCCATTTTAGCATTTGGTCCATATTTTGATGCATGATAACTTTTGCAACAATGCAGTATTATTATTCAAACTTCATCAAATTACAGTGTAATAAGCAACTATCATTTCTATTTAATTTGGTCTTCTTAATTATTTTCAATTAAAAGTTATAGACATTTAAAATTGACCCAAAATTTGTTTTTTTGTAAAAAAGTAGCAACTTTGGCGGTTTATTAACCCCCCATAACAAAACATTACTATATTGTTGTATGACATATATAAAGCAAACAAAAAGTTTAACCCATATTTCCAAAATTAGCTTTCTACCATTATTGAAAATGAAGATATGCAGTTGTGAAAGTGCTACCAAATAGCCGGGTGCCAACTCTCATATGGGGTACCTAAAACTTTGGAACAACGTATTTTCAAAAATACACTAGTTATTGATCTAAAATTTTGAAGATATGCCTAAATCATGGTATACAACATTTTAGCAAAGTTTAAGGAAATTTGGAGAAGGTCAAACTGGGGACTTCAAAAATTTTGGGACGTTTGACATGGAATGACCCAAAAAGATGGTAATTTCCATGCAGCGAGGATGTGATTATATACTTAAGATAGTTGTTTCCATCATTGCCGTTGGCATCGAACAAGCAAACACCCTTGAGGGTGGAAATTAACATGCTTAATTTTTTTTCAAAGTTTACTTGTCTATTTCTAGACTTTTTATCGTAGGCAGATTCAACCAATTAGCATTTTATTGCCAACGACTTTTCTGTATACGTTTTAAATTCAAAATTAAATTTAAAGATGTTGTTTTAAATTAAATTAAAATTTTTGCAAGTAATTTTGAATTAATTTAAAACAATATTTTACTTGCAAAAATTATGGTATTTACGTGGCAAAGTGTAAATTTTGCAAAATACAATACCGAGGACCAGGGGCGCCGGAGTTTTTTTTTCCAGGGGGGGGCAAATTTCAAAAAAAGGGCACTTTTTGTTAAAAAGGCATTCCAACAAAAGTCGTTTATAGCAACCATGTCGCAATCAAATTAGCGTATTCTCTAAAAAAAAAGGTCTTCACTTGTAGTCGATCTCCAATTTTCCTGTTTTCGTCCCAAAATCATAGTGTTCTCTAAAAAAAAGAAAAAAAAAAAGGTCTTCACTTGTAGTCGATCTCTGATTTTCCTATTTCGTCCCAAAATCAAAGGTCTTCACTCAAAATCGTTCTTTCACTCTAAACAAGCATCTGCCTCATTTGCCTCACCCAAAATCCATCACAACCTAAAACTTACAATTTTCGCGACTTTCATTATTGTACCATGATTTACGGATGTTTTTAATTTTAGAAACATTGTTGCATTTGATGGTGATCGAGATTACATACCCAGATAGCATACAATCGTTAAATTAACGTTGAAAGTTGGTTGGAATAGTTGTTTTTTGGTTACCGTTTAAGACGAAACGTTATGTTAACGTTATATTTTAGTTAATTAGTAAACGTTTTTTTAAGGTTAGCAAACGAACGTTAAATTAACGTTCGCTTTTCAACCTAAAATAAACTTTTGGTTAGCGTTTAAGACGAAACGTTATATTAACGTTATATTTTAGTTAATTAGTTAACGTTTTTTTGATGTTAGCAAACAAACGTTAAATTAACGTTCGCTTTTTAACCTAAAATAAACTTTTGATTAGCGTTTAAGACGAAACGTTATGTTGACGTTATATTTTAGTTAATTAAATTAACGTTCGCTTTTTACCAAAAATGAACTTTTATCATTCAAACGTTTGAATAACGTTTGAATAACATTTGCATGCTAACTAAGTGACAAGTTAAAAAAACAACCCTATCGTTGTTAAAATGTTAGTTATTTTTTCTATTGATAGGACAGGTTGCATTTTAAAAGAATAGTAAAATTTTTATTCAATCTTTGAAAATATAAATTTTGTTTGCTTGTCGGTTGAAAACAATAAGTTATATAATGATTTTTCAATTTTTTCGCGAAGCACGTTCAATTGTGTTTCAATAAAAAATTAAAAAAATTTTTTTTAAATCAGGCACAAGTTTTTGATACCAGACATCGCATTGTTTTAAAGTGTGTTGCTTCAAAATGAGCTGCAGCAGCCGCCGAGCTATACAAAGCATTTTCACGCCAATTTTGTGGTCGTCAGAATTAATCCTCGTTTTCAAAGAAAGTTTCTGTCGCGTTTTAATTAAAAGAAAATAGGTCAATTGCGCTGTTCAGTTGCTTGCAGCTAAAAAAAAGCTGTAACGTGAATTAAATTATAAGTGCACAATTAACTGCAGTATAAGAAGATTTTGCTCAATATTAGAAAATAGAAGCTTTAAAATTAAAAATCTTTTTAGAAACGAGACCTTTTTAAAATATGAACAATTGTTTAAAAAGAAAACGGGTTTTGTAGCTATTGTCTAATATGACTCAACAGTGTGTCTTAAAGTGCGATAATGTATCAGTTTGCCTCGCACGTGTTTGAAATTCAGTCGTAAAAAGAGTTGTACAATTGAGTCGTAGAGTGAAGTCATTAATAGAAAAGTCAATCTGCTAAGTTATTTTTAATTATGTTGGTAATAATGCTACAGTCTCGTAACCCTTTAAAGTACAGTGGTGCATATGTGTACCATGGTTGTGATTGTAACATAACAAAAGCACTTTTGTGAAGGCATTATAATTTTAATTTTTAGATATTTGTGACATCATTAATGAACCATTGTCATTTTACTTTAAAATCAAATTCTTATATTGCTCAAAGGCTTAAAGCTTAGCGTAATATTTGTTTATTTATTTTTTACAGGCGTGGTTAGTTTTTTTGACGAGTTACGGTAAGTTTTAAATGAGTCGCGGTAAAATAACCCCTGTAGGGGTTATGACTCCCAGGTTGAAAACCACTGTTTTAATAGAAGATAAACTCATTTACTCATCAAACAGGTTAGTTTAATTTTTAATATCATATTTACTGTTATGTCTATATCGGAGGTTTTCAACCTATGGGCCATGGCCCAGTAGTGGGCCACAGTGGTTTTTTTAGTGGGCCATGGAGCATAAATCAAAATGAAAGCAATATGTATAATATATATGTATAATTAGGCTTGCCATCCGTCCCATTTTTTAGGCATTTTTCTGGCGTCCTGTGCAGTCAACCACATGAAGACCTTTTTTTTTTTTAGAGAACACTATGATTTTGGGACAAAAATAGGGAAAATTGACAGCAATTCCAAGTGAAGACCTTTTTTTTTTTTAGAGAACACTATGATTTTGGGATGAGAATTTAATTTTGTTGACCAAAGTGGGTTGTGAAGTTAACTTGGGTTGAAAAATAGGCCACGGTACAGAAAAGGTTGAAAACCACTGGTCTATATGCTTAGGTAATCATGCTAATAATTTATTTCTTTGTTTCAGTCATTGCTAATATTTCTCTAAAGTTTCTTAGTTTACTTAATAAGGGCTGAAAGATCACATATTTTTGTGGTGTCTTTCGTATAAAAAATTGTCATTATAGATAAATTCTAGTATATGCTGTGGCGACTTTTATTTTGTACATTTGTATGATCATGGTTTTTATTTGCAGGTTCTGTTCAAAACAATCTTTTGACGGCTGCCGCCATTGACTTTGAAATCGAAGCTGTAATAAAAAATTGGTTAAAATTTGCATCAGAAAGAGATGGTGGCCGTCAGAAAAGGGAGCAATTGAAAAAAATTCAAAATGTTTGAATTGTTTATATTGTTTGAACGTTATTTAATAATTCTTTAATAAACTTGAATAAAAATTGTAATTTTGAGCTTGTGTAAAAGTGCAGCAATCAGAAGTGAGTGGTCTTCTGAAGCAGAGGATTTAAGCATGTTTATTTATGCTTATTAGTAGCAAAGTTCATTTAAATATAACTCCTGAATTACAACATGAAAATTTGTAATATTGGTTTAAAAGTTATAGCTTAACAGTAGTTACTGTTACAGCGAACCAAATAGTAACTTAAGAAATTAACCTAAATTAAATCTTATTAAGTCTACCATATTTTGAACGTATGAAGTGGTTAGTAATAGTAGAAGTTAACCATAGCTAACGTTAAACAAACCAAAATCAAAAGTCAGAAGTTAATCAAGCTAACCAAGTTTAAACGTTAACTTATGAGCAAACTAACGTAGAGTTAACGTTTGGTTTCGAACGTTAATCTAACCCAAAACGCAAATCCAAATCGAACGTTAAACTGACGTTAGAAATTAACCGTGCTAACCAAAATGTAAACGTAAAATTAACGTTAAACTAACGTTAGAAATTAACCATGCTAACCAAAATTTAAACGTTAAATGAACGTTAAACTAACGTCAGAAATTAACCGTGCTAACCAAAATTTAAACGTTACATTAACGTTAAACTAATGAGCAAACTAACGTAAAACAAACGTTTACTTTAAACGTTAATCTAACCAAACTGCAAACCAAAATAAAACGTTAAAATAACGTTTTTTTGCTATCTGGGTAGGTTAAATGTAGAGCAGATCTAAAAATATTTCTGTAAGACAAATTTCAAAAGGCACAATCTGCCCCCCTGTGCCCCCGTGTTTTCAGAATATTAAAAGGCAGGGGGGGCAATTGCCTAGGGTTAAAAATATAAAACGGTAAGTACTTAATTGCAGACTTTTGAAGAGGTTTTAAAATTATAACCAATAAAAATTTTAACTTTCTCGGTTTATTTGCAATCACTATCCCTAGTTGACGTTTTAATTATTCATAAAGGTGATCATGCTTTTTGGCTTAATTAGTTTATAGCTATCTTTCCCAATTAAAAGCAAAAGAATGCGAGACTTTAATTTTCAAATAGTTTAATTACAATTTAAATTTTTTACCCAGTAATTCTAAGAACTTTGTGAAAAAATTATATAAACGTATTTTCATGGTCAATTTTTATATACTTTCTTTTAGAGAGTCACGGTTAATTTGTTTTTTGTAAAAAAAAGAAGCTAAATTAGACAAAAATTTTAATGATTTTGGTTTCATTAAAAACATATTTTCTTGATGCGTTTCATTGGTTTACTACTTTTATTTGTGTTTCTCACTCGAAAAACAAAAGCATGTCCTAAGCTCTTGTGCAATCATCATTGTTTGAAACGGATCGCTTTGGACAAGTTTTGAGTGCAAAACCAAAAAGAATAGATGCCTTATATAAAGGTCCACAAAGCATGTAAACCGCGTTTTTTTATTGTTCTTACATTTCATGCTTTTGTCTTCTTTCTTTATGTCCAAAACGAAGTTGAGTAGCTCTTGACAATTGGAAAAATTGCAATTATTTTATTCTGTTTGTAGCAAAAGAGCACAACTGATCTTGATGCCTTTCATTCCTATGCTTTTTGCATATTTCACGTGAGGGTCAAGCAACATTATTGCAGCTAATCTTAGATTTTTTTACTTTACTGCAACCGTGCTTTGCATTTAATTGCTGAACATGGCACCTAGCTGATTTGTGGCAGCGGATCGAGTTAGATTTGTTATATCTGCGCGATACCAACCCGAATATTTCCGAAAAACTTTTTCCACATATTTTACAACTTGTTTCTTCAAAACAAATTCGCACCAAGAAAACCACTTTTCATGCTCATAGAAACACTATTTTTGTTACAATCTTTCAACACCTGTTAGATTCAAACATTTTGGAAAATCGAGAAAATGTTTTTATTTAGGAATAGTTTTATCTTGAAAAGCAAAAGAAAATTGAAATAAAGGGCCTCGTTTGCCTCTCTAATCTTTCAGGCCTAAAATAGGATGTTCACTCTAAAAACAGCGCTTTTTGGCCTGCTATTTAAATATTTTTAGAACAAATTTGGCCATTCTAATAATTTTAAAAAGTGTTTTGTAGAAGCAAAAAAAAGCTTAAATCATACTGGTAGTTTAGTCTTGGGACGAGAAAGAGAGAGGAAGAGGTCGCAATGAGAATTTCGACAAGTTAATATTTTTATAAATTTTGCTTAGTTTCGAATCTCAATGTTGCAATTGGTTTGTATATAGTAAATTATAGAAAAATTTTCTTATTTACTTTGTGAAATAAGGCATGCTTAGAATAGTTTCTTATATGACTTGCTCATGACAAAAACCACTTTGTAATTTGAACATCGATTGAGAAAACTCTTGTTATTTTGTAAAAGATTGTACTGTATATTTTGTGACTAAAAAAGTTTTTAACCTGAAACGTCTTTGTGTTAAAGTAACAAGGCTTTTAAAAAATAAAAATTTTTGCTGTTCCCTTTCCTAGCCTGCTTCCTAGCTTATATAAATTTAATATGACTAGCAAAATGTATTACCAAATATATAAAATTATCCAAAGTTACTAAGAAGTTACCAATTCTTCCACACTCTGCAACTGTTCCTTTACACGATGTTGCCACCTACCGATTACATTATAAAACTTCAAAAATATTTTTTAATGTTCCGTTTTTCAGCATCTAGTGGTGTAGCGTCAAGCAGAAGTTTTTCAAACTTGACCGTCGTTAAATTGATTGTACAGCCAGTAAATACAGAGCGAATGCCTTTCCAAGGTGATTTAAACTTAAGTTGCAACTCTAAAGCTATCTTAAATTTAAAATTTGTCAATAAATACAAAAAACTAATTAGTTGCAATTCAATATTGATGCAAGCTATGTATTTAAAGATATTCACTTCACATCATGCTACCTTTTGATTTATAAATAATTTGATTGGTTTTTAACAGCTAACTGTTTTATCTACATCAACAACATACAACAAATAAAACTAGCTACTTACAATTTTCTCCTTGTAACTTTGACATGGGCGAACTACGGTCCGGGAGCATTCGATATGAACGATGTAAAAAGACAAAATAAAGGCATTTTTTGATTTTCATCTCTGTGAATAGTAAAACCATGGATGCAGCAGCCAAAAAAATGTTGAGAGGGGAAAACAGTTTTGTTCAAACGTTATGATTTTGCCTCAATCATGAACATTTAGTACTTTACGAAAATAAGAGGAGGTTTTGTATCAAATTTAAGTTAAAGATCAAAAAAAAGGTCTTCACTTTAACTCGGTCCCGGATTTTTTGATTTTTGACCCAAAAAATAGTGATCTCTAAAAAAAGTCTTCATCTCAATCGGCTATGGGTGCAAAAGAATCAATTAAAACAAAGTGAAAACCTTTTTTCTTGCTAACCACTAAGAATGGTGCTACAAAGTAAACTGTAGATTTTTCTTTTTTTTGGCTTTTGTGTAACTTTGAGGCTTGAGTTCACATTATAAAAATTAGTGCAACCTAATTTAGCGTAGACTAAAAACAAGTTCATTAGCAGTGACGTGACTTGTGCTCGAAATGTTATCACTTTACAGACTGGACTGAGAGATGGCCTATCGCATTTCTCCGCGTAATTAATGTTTCTGTGTGTGTTACTTTGTTTGTGTTCAGTACAGCTCATACAGCTTACTTCAGTACAGCTCGTTTGTTTTCTATTTAGACTACTCATTTATTATTTTGTTATGTGCTATAATTTTACGTAACTTTGATTTTTAAACTTGCTTGAATCTTTAGTTAATTAAATCTTCACTTGAGGAAATGTTATACTCTTTATGACAAGCAGATAATAGTCCTAAAATTTTTATCTTGGGACCATGTTCTGGTAATCAAAACTCCCGAAGTATATGGTAAATTAAAACGCCATGTGGGATGGGAACGTCTGAATTTCAGATGTTATTAAGTGAGCATATAACCAAAAAAGGTTAGAAAACACTGATCTAATCATTCAATCAATTAGTTTTTATAATTTAGCTATCTGATTACTAATTTTAAGACAACTTTATGATTGCCAAAGAAGTTTAAAAGTAAGCTATCCGCTTTATTAGCTGGCCATGAAATAGACTTAACAACCGCAAAGCTTAGAATATTTCTCTACACCGCTAGAAGGTGAAAATTTTATCTGCTGTTGAGAATGCATATTTTAAAAAATTTGGAGACAAAAAATAATTGGAGTCAACTCTAAAAACTTGTTTTTACTAAGAGCGTTGTAAGAATTATTCTTTGTTTTTTTTTATAGATTTTTTTCCTTTTTTCCGTACTTAACACTCTGACTTGCGAGCAGAAGTTCGCAAGTTTGATGCTCAGTGTGCCTGATTGATTTCTGTTATATCCTCAGAAAAAACATTTGAAAACACATTTTCAATAAAGTCACCTGCTTTTCTACGATGGTGATTCCATTTGAAACAGAAAGCAGAATGTATGACATGAACAATGCAACATACCACAACCATAATCGTTGCTGTTTTGAAACTAACACTAAGGCGGTTAAGCAAACAAAGCAGTTTTTATTTTATTTTATTGCTATTTAAAGTAAATAACAAATTTACCCAAAAAGTAATTACCAAACATAATGTTAAAAATAATCACATAAATCTTTAGAACACGCTACTTAAAAGAATAAAATGTATAGATCTTACGTTTGGGACGGTTAAACTTAAAGACTCCTAAACAGTGTCTCACCGTAAAAACAATAACATAAAATTTACACAATAAATGATTATAGGAATCATTAGTACGATTGATAAACAATAATCATAAACATATCATGTTATAGAAATCCACTTTAGGAATGCATCCACAAATTATAGCAAATTTATCTAAAAATTTTTGCCAAATTGTGTTAACACAAAAACATTTTTTAAAATTAAAGTAATCTTGGCTTTAAAAATTTTGCTTTATAAATATTAACTGTCTAGTGAACAGCAACATACCCACTTAATTCGAATGATTTAATTTAGATATGTAGCCGTTTATCTTAAAAAGCGTGACAAGAGATTATACATAAATTAATGCAAGAAATTTTTAAAAAGTCTAGAGTAAAAGTTTTTTAAGTTATTAAAATTTATCTACTATAAGAGGTATAAGCACAAAAATAAAGGAAAGGAAAAAAGGTTATGCTATATGCAATAAATATTTAAGTTCTAGGAATGGAATTTGGCTTTAGCGTTGAGTTATGTCTCTCATAAAATTTCTTAAATTGTAAGCTCCTGACAAAATTTTGTTGAAGTTTCAATTAGTCACTGATAGGTATATACATACGTATTTCCGTGTGACTCAACTGCAGCATTTATTCTTTATCACAGATTTATATGTACTTTAGATACTGAATTCTACGCATTGCTTCAGCTGTATTTAATATTTTTAATTTCATTTCAAAGATACTGTCACAATAATCTTGACAAGTTTTGTTACATCTGTTCGCAATATAACTTGACACACCAAAGAAAAGTTATCAATAATTTTGTAAAGAAGGCGTATCTTGCATACTTTTAGGTAAAGCTTGGTGACCAAGATAAGCCGTGGGCACCCCATCTTGTGTGCAAAGGATGCTAGAAAATCTGAGAAAGTAGACTAATGGTACTCTCGCAGGTCTTAGACTTGGTGTATCATTAGTTTGGGGAAAACCAAAATTCGTTTTGATGACTGCTACGTCTGTTTGGTGGACCTAAATGAGTTTAATTATCACAAAAAAAGTACTTGGAATTACTCCAATTTAAAGTTTGCTTGGTGAATGGTGCCCAACTATGAGAAAGTACCTGTGCCTGACTTTAGCAATTTACCTGATATATCTATCCATGAAATATGATGAGTTTTATGAAGAGGTAAAAAGCTATGCAAATGAGTGGTAGAAATGTGTTCGAAAGTAGTTCATTAATTCCAGAGCAAATAAAGCAGGAGTACAGCTAACGTCATCAACAAACCTTTAGTTGCAAGAGAGAAAATCATCATTCCACCACAACAAACTTAGTTTGATAAAGCAGTTTGTGGAAGTCTTTCCAGTAACTAGGCAATGTTTTAACTATATTTTTGCGCAGCATTTTCTGGTTTTTCTATAGAAAAGCTGAGAGCAGAAATTTTTGATTGTTCTCGAATTTGCAAACTCGTAAAAGTTTTTATTTTGGGCAGTCTATAACAAAAACAGAATCTACTGCTTGGCAATCATTTTTTTTAGTCACACAGAACTTCCTTAGAAACAAAAAAGCTGAAAATTACCAAGAGTTGGTGAAAAATGTGCTTTCCAAGTTTAAAGGTTTAAGTCTTAAGATGAGTATCAAGGTTCACTAAGTCTTCAATCACTTAGATTGTTTTCCTGCTAACCTCGGTGATTTAATTAAAGAACATAAAGGAACGTTCCACCAGCACATAAATGGAAGAGTGGTCATGAAATGGTCATGGAAGATTGGTATCAGGGCAGATAAAATACCCACATGATGGCCGACTACTGTTGCAGTCTCCTACATGAAAACATGGCCGCATAACATTCCAGGAAGTCTTACAAAAGAAAATTTGTAAAGTTATTTTATGGTGTTATATGTAAACTAATTTTATGGTGCTATATGACTGATTAATGTGCTTTGACAGTATGCGCAATGTATCGATACTTTGATTGTCACTAAAAGTAGTGAGGTCCTTTGATGTCTTAGCTGTTGTTTAACCATTAATATTGCTTGTTTTTCCAAGTTTTTGCTTGATTTTCACATTGAACATGATTTGAATATAGAAGGCTCTATAACGCTTGCAATAACCGTTGCTGCCTTTCACGATATCACATAGAAAATAAAAGAATTCTGTATGGACATATTTGAAAAGACAAGCACAGTCACATCAAAGTTGTAGCATAAAGAAAATACCAATGTCAAAATTTGAGTATCTTTAGCGTTTTTTGAAACAAAAATATGAAATATCTTAAAACTAGAGCCAATTCGAAAAAAACAAGGTTATTTTATCATTAAAATACCCTAAAACCGTTAAAACTTTTCGGGCACAAAAATGTCTGTTGACAAGTGTTATCTTACGCAAATTTTAACTTCTGACGTTGTGCTGCTTTTTCCTTCTCTTGATGTTTTCAAATATTTTTGATTTTTATATGAACTATTTAATAGCGATTGAGAATAAAAAATAAAAGGAAAAAAAAGAATACCGATTTTAAGCGTTGTTTAAACCTCCCACAATCGGAGGTTTATTTTAGTGAGGTTTTATCACTGGTCTCGCATGAATTTGAGCGAGATTAAAAAATCCCAAAAGATCGTAAAAATTATTTCAAAGCATATGGTAAATAAAAATTACAATAATGATGAAAAAAACAAAAGCTCTAATTTTTTGTTGGTATGTTTATTATTGGAGATAGAAGCAACACAAAACACAATAATCAATCTTAGTCGAGCATATTAATTAGTCGGATCATCCATTAGAAAATCTGTTGTTAAGCAGAATATTCAAAAATATTCTAGAAGGATATTAATTAGCCGGATCACATGTTAGAAAATCTCATACACAAGCAGTTCTCAAACAAGCAAAGTTGCAATAAAACAACAACTAAAAGCCGAATAACACTTGGGTAAACAAAACCCTCACCTTTAATTTACACTTTTTTTACACGAATTTACACCAAATTACCTTACATTTACACGAATTTTGATAACTGAAAGAATTATTAAAGTGCATTCAAATCATTAAAATATTCACTGGGCATGATTACTATCCAAACCAAAAAAGTTTATGCTGCCAGTGGTTTTGACGCATTTTAGAAAAATCCAAGTTTTATATTCAGCCTCACATCAGCATGTTTTAAACTATGTACTGTACAATAAAAAAACGTATCGTAGCTGCACTTTTTTCGCTGGCACTCCAGATGGTTAAAAATCATTAGGTTGCGCATTACAGCTGTTTATACAAAGGATTAGTTTAAACTCGACCATATTCTAAATGAAAAGTTGTTTCTAATTTTTTAACAGCAAATATGTCACAAGTTAAGAGAATACATACAACCAAGGCCTTCTATAACTTCCAGGCCTGGAATCGAATTCAAAATGGCGGCACTACCAGGCTGATAAATAGAAACTAAAATTTTTCCAAATTTCATTTGAAATTGTTATACTATCTACTAAATTAACTCAACAAAGCCCTATAACATTTTTGTTGGAAAATAATGTATTTAAATTAAAATAATATGATAATAATAAACTAATATGTCAAATATTAAATAAATATTAACGAAATTTTAAAGTTAAAAAATTAAGCAAAATGCTTTATGATGCAATATTTAAAAAGTACGAGTATATTACTTTAAAACATTACTATTTGAAAATAATTTAAATCTCACTCAAAAAAATTAATATTTAACCCTTTCGAACCGAAAGGACTATTTAGTCCCACACCACTATTTTTAAAATTTCTTCTATAATACTATAAAATTTTATGAAAAACTTTTTTATTATTCTTTAGCAATATTTTGGCAACCATGCTAGTCAATTGTAACAGGTGCAAATTCTTTTCTTTGTGATTATCAAACCAACTAAATACATAAAGTTTAGTTTAACCATATATAGTTTTAAAATTAAATTCGCAAATAAAATAATGTTTAATTTAAGAAAAGCTGGATAAAATTTACTATAAAAAAGTCTTGGGGGATGATATAAAGCAAATTTGACTTTTTTGCTAGTGTTTATGTTTAATTTATTTGCTTTTCAAACTTGGGACTATTTAGTCCCAACCGGTTTTATGCGTACTTTTTACTTGTTTTTTGTCGAATTTAGATGGCCTAGAAACAGACTAGATCAAGAGAATTTATAATTGGTGTAAATGAAGTAATGGAATTAATTACTGCTGATGAGTCCGATTCATCCAATAATAACCCTATAGATGAAAAAGATGTAATATTTTTGGAGAAAGCAATGTCAGATACTGATAGTAATATAACAGTAACAATCGATGAGGCCCATGCACAAAGTATTGAACCAAATGTTGTGGAGCCTTTACCTCATCTATTTTATTGGAGAAAGATTTGTACTTCTTTTAATATTCCGAATTGCTCTTTATCTGGTACAGTAAATTTAAATTATGAACATGGCCATGAGCCAAAACCAATAGAAATCTTTTCAGACACCATAAAGCTGGAAACACTAATGAATTTGGTCAGTGCACAGTGTGAGTTGTACATGCAGCAGAAAGGAATGGTTTTTAAAGTAGAAATTAATGAGCTAAAAGCATTTATTTTATTTATTTATCTCTATATTTATCTTCCTGACTCACAGGAAAGCGACGGAGGCGCTAATACATAAGGTAGGCAATCACCCCGACCTACTTCCGGAGATGCCAAGACATTGCTGTCCGCTTGTAATTTAATAGAGATATAACTGCAATTTAGAACTGTTTGCCAGGACCACCAATCAGGGGAAAGTGCGTAAAGTTTTTTCCCAAGGACACAACAGAATGGCGCGAGTGGGTTTTGAACCGAGACCGTGTTGATCACGAGCCCGGCACTCTAACCACTTGACCACTTTGCCGACAACTTCTTTTATGGGATATCATACCCTTCCTAGTATTCGCAATTATTGGAATAAAGATCCTGGTCTTGGTGTAAAAGTTGTGTCAGACGTAATGCCTCGAAAGATATGCAAGATAAATTTCCTCACAGAGCATGCTTGAAAACATTAAAGAACTTCAAGCACGACATTGTTATGGATTTGATCGGGAAATTTTCAAGCAGAAAACGAGCAAGAAGTTCTTCAACTGTGGTTTCAAGATTTCCCTTAGACGGTTCCGATATTTATCAAGTTACACGAGTTTCTTATCAAGACCGTGTTAAATGCAAATTGTGTACCAAGCGGAAAATAGATTCTCGTACTTGCACATGTTGCAATGATTATAATTTATTTCTTTGTCAAACAAATAAAAAAAATTGTTTCAGGAAATGGCATTTCGGTGTTGAGAGGAATATTTTAGTGTAAAATATGTGTGTGCATTACTTCAATTCTTATGCTGTTTAGTAAAGCAGGGTAAAAAGTAATTATCATAACAATGAAAGACCACTATGGCAGAAAATCGTTAATAGACGCAAATGCTCTTTGAATAATAATTGCTTAAATTCAAATGTTAAAAACAGAAAGTTTTCATGATGTAATAAATATATCTATTTTTCTAAAACTCCAGATACCTTAAAGTTACTCAAATTCATTGAATATGACAAGAAAAATTAAAGCTGATATTTTGAAAAAAAGTACGCTTTGAACCGATTGGGACTAAATAGTCCCAAATATTTAAAGCCCCTATACTAATTTGTAGATGTGCCCCGACAAATTTTTTTTTGTGCAACGACATTTTGGTAACACATCCTTCAAAGAAATAATAAATTTACTATTTTATATTGTCTAATAAAAATTCAGGTCTGAAGGGGTTAACAACATAATGTACAATACGCCAAAAAAATACGGTTTGAATTACTTTTAAAATTTTGAAGCTTTTGCCGCAAAAGCAGCAGCGTAAGTTGTTTTGTCATTTTTACTTTTTGAATAGTTATTAAGTAAAATGTTGGAAAATATATTAACACAAATTTTTAAAATATTGGATTGTTCTTTGCCACATGTGGGATTAGAGCACATACTATTTATTTGTAGATAATCGGAGAATTTCCAGAAATTACTGTTTAAATCTAATAATACGGCTTTCTGGTTTTTCAAGTTTAAAAATTTCTCTTCTAAGTTGCTTGAAATACAAGTGTTGAAAATGCTGTACGAAGCCTGGAAGGTATGAAGTAAAATTGAAGATGGATAAGTTAGGCCACCTCTATTCAAATTGTTAAAATATTCATTCAGTGAAGAATCAATTTCGGCATTAATCACATTTTTTCCTGGTGATAAAATTTTTTTACAGTTACCGCAATTCAGCTTGCTCATCACCTTTAAAGCAACAAAGCCAGCCACATACACAAGAACGGGCAAGTTTTCCGTTGCAAAACTTACGGTGATGTATGGAAATTCTTCTACAAAAGGTTGATCTAAATTGCACAGGTTTTTGTCAAGGTCACCAACACTTGAAAGATCAAAAAGAAAGTCTTTTATAGTTATCTCTCCATCTGCTGCATAAAGTTTCAACATGCTGTTAATTTTTCTTTTCTTTTCGCTTTCAAGTATTTCTTGAATAGAAACAAGTCTGTTTCCACCACTCATTTGTCTGTAATGACCAAATCTACTTTCTAAGTCGTCAGTTTGAAATTTTCCCGTAAGAACAAAGTCGACATTCATTGTCACCAATAAATGTTTTAACAGTTCAATCAGGCTTTTCACTGTATGTCTGAAAGCAAAGTATGTGTCAGATGTTAAAAAACCTTCTTTAGTTTGTTTATCACACAATGCCCAGCAATCTAGCCATTCTACCAATTGCTCCAGAAAACGAAAACGTATATCATCAACACTACAAAAAGGTTTAGCATTGCTATTACGCGTATTTCTGCCTTTAAATGGGTGGTGAATATTCACCATATTCCACCACTTACAGATTATTGATATAAAAAGTGACGTTCCTTTCCAATTCTCAAGGTTTTCATGATGTGGCCCATAGCATTTCAATGCAGCAATGTTGGAATCATTAAAAATTTTTAATGCTAATTTTACATTCTGTCTCTCTAATAAGTGTGGATGCAAGGCTTTCCAAGTTAGTTGGGGTGCTTTTTTCAAAATCTTACTCATTTCCAGGTTATGAATTACCTCTAAGTCAACAAATGATGCTTGCAGCATATTTCCCAAATTATCTATTTCAGGAAATGTCAGTGTCTTTCTATAGTTTTTGAGATTAATCCAGTTATTTCGAATGCATTTAAAAATATGAACCGAGTCAAATAACAAAAATATTTTGCGAGTAGAGTCAACAAGATCAGGAATAAATAAAGGCAATTAATTTTTGTGTGCTACACCAGACAATAATTTAAACAATTTTTTGTTGATGCGATTACCATCAGTAATGATGCTTACCACACGGTAATCAGCTTTTCGGACCACTAATAGCACATTCTTTAAGTGCATAAGCAATTCTTCAGCTGGCATTTTTTTTGCAGGAACAAATCTAACAATATCTTTGTTACTTGAGAATAATGAAGTTATCATAAAACAGTGTATAGTTGTTGCTATATCTTTTTCAGTACTACCAATCAATTTGCCGTTTTTGTAGGTGAGCAGTGGTTTTACATGTATTTCATCAAGTAACAAATTTACAAACAGTTCTTTGTCTTCTAATCTTTGAGCTTTCTTTTTTAAATATGAATTAGCATCTGAATCTTCAAAGTGTGGCGATATATTACCAGACAATTTTCTTAATAGTCTTGCACTTGGAAGAATTAAAAAAGAGTTACGAAGAAATTCATAAACATTAGGTGACTTGAAATGTAGTGAAAAGGCCATAATTAAACTATCAGAAGAAAATCGTCTCTGTTTTGGTTTAGTATTTAATAATTCTAACCGCTGTATGAGGAAATACCTGATTTCTTGGTTTTCTTCTGCTGACATTTTTTTCAGTAAAGTTATTGCATTTTTAAGTAATGAATTATCACTAAAAGCAGTATCATGGTTTGTTCTACGTTGAATCAGCAAGTTTTCTAGTTGACTCCAATGATTTAATAACCCACACTGCAAATTTAACCAAGACAACTCTGAAGGAGTAATCATGATGTTGTTTTTCCAGACTAAAATGTGTAGAGAGGAATCAATTTTAACACAAAAAGGAAGGGAGGGGCATATATCAAAATTTAAAGAATCAAATTTTAAAATTTCATATAATAAAACATACTCACTTTTAACTTGTATGTTTATATATGGAAACTGTTTAATCCAGTTTGAAATTTTATTTGTAAATTCTTGATATGATTTAATTGAATCTAAATTAATCCACTTGTCTTGTTTAGCATTTTGGTATTCCTCAAAACATCTTTTTCTTTTTGAAGGACTAGTTCGGGATGCCAATTTTTTAGAGTCAGACAGATAATTTGGTAGATTTGGAAATATTAGTTCTAAAGTTTAGTAATATTTCTAAATAAAAAAGCTAAAAAAAAAATTATTTACGGGACAGCAATATCTTGGTGTTTCCAAAGCAGGCTGGGATAATAACTTTATTTTTGTCTAAAGTAAAGAGTCTCCATCAAGGTATTGAGAGTCAGGAGGTTAATAATAACTAAAAAAAAAGAAATGGGAAAATTAAGTACAAATTTGTTATTTAACAACACGGTATTGCTTCAGCAACCAACATGCGGATAATTTTTTTTCGATTTTGACATAAAAAAGATAAAAGCAGTTAATATTGTAAATTTCAAATTTTTTTAGTCATGAAAAAATGTGTTAAATGTTTTTTGGCGCGGCCGTTTGGGTGTCGCTTTTTGGGCACAGCTGTTTGGGCTTCAGTGATTTGGCGCTGGTCTATTTGGCGATGACTGTTTTTTTGCAGAAACTATTTTATCTATAAATCTTTTTGTAAAGTTTCAGCAAGAGGTTGTTTTCTTTAACCACATAACAATTGGGAAAACAGCTATAGTCGATTCAACACTCACTTTTTTTCGTTAACTTAACAATGAAAAATTATTATACAAGAAAGAAACAGGTTTTCGGCTTACTTAAAGCCCTCATCAGGATTTTACAATCTTTAGCTACATTTTATTAGCCTGTTTACACTTTGCAACAAAAATTTTATAATTTATTTTAGAAGTTTAACTGTGAATAATTATAAATTTGTAAACAAATTTTTCTTTATGTTTAAACGCCGGGCTTGTGTCAAATTTGATGGTGTCCAAATGGTTGTGCTTAATATTTTAATTTTGTCAAAAAGTAATGTGGGAATAAAAGAAATAACAAAGCTAATTCATTTTTTTAGCACATTTTTTTTACATTATTTAAAATATGCGAATGGCAATTATTTTTTAAAAATTTTAGTTTTGTCTTTCAATTATTTAATTAAATGCAAGAATTTAGTTTTATCAGTTTAATCTTTCATTGCCCTTGCTCCATGTAATTATTTTATATTTGTACTGTTTTCAGTAAAAGTTTTAGAAAGCATTCAAGCAATGAAAGCAAATGGCTGTTTAAAAGCCAAAGTATTATTTTTAGCAATGCTGAAGATTATTTTATAAACTCGCTGTTGTAAAAAAACTAAGCAAGATTTGGCATCATTTGAAAAACTCAATGACACCTAAATAAATTTTAGAAAAAGTCAAAAGTTTTATAATTTTGCAGTCAGTGGATGTGTTGATATTTGGTTTTAGAATTTTTTTGGGTCAACTTGCACTCCCCCCAGTTACAGTAGGTTTAACTGGATCTCGTGCCGGGTTTCGGATATTGATGTCTGTAGTAAAGAAAAGCAATGTTACTTCCGTTTTATGATCAGTTTATACATCTGATTGCATATTTTACATAAGTTCCACCACCAATGAATCTCTTTACATGGTACTGGGTGGCCCAGTATTTATACAGGGATGGAAATAAATACCAATATTTAAGATAATTCTATGTGAGTTTTTTTAGTGGAACATGACTCTTGCTACCTCTCAAGGTGTATTTTTTAAAAAAATTGAAAGCGGAGATTATGTCTCAATTGTTCTTGTGTGTATACTGTATATAGGTTAATTATATATCAAGGGTAGCCAAGCCTATACCATGTTTGAGCCGGATATCATGAAACTAAACTTTTAAAGAGCTGCAACACAAAAATCTGAAAACATAAATTTATCTAATCATATAAAAAAGCAAACAAATAATATTTATTGATACGTGGTGATACTAAAAGTCTGCATTTGGGCTGCAAGTTGTTTAAAATTTTGTTGGTAAGATGTTATGGCCGTTTGGGCAGTTCTTTCAAGTCTTGATTTGTCAGAGTGACTCAATGTTTTGACTTTCCAAACTTCATCACAGAATAAAATGAATCACAGCAGTATGTTGTGCTGAAGACAGAAATCACCCTGATGCTTGTTTTTTTCATGTGCGTATGTTTAGCTCCTGATATTTGTTTCCAAAACTCAATTGTAGTCACGGATGTATGGGCCATTTTTAAAGCAAGATCTTTCTGCAGCTCCAATAATTCTATTTTCACTGCAGGTACTTCAGACACCAATGGTTCCGAAATCGGAGACTTACTGGTCACCACATCAGTCTCAAACGGGTTTTTTAAAAAAAAAGCAAGGTTCTAGCTTCTGCAAATCAATTAAACCACCCTGGAAATTATAAAGCAGTTCTTGCAGTTTTCCTTCGCATTCTTCCAAATTTTTGTCATTTACATTTTACATAAAGCAATACATTTATTCTTTTCAGGTTAAGATGAAATGTTTTAAATAATAAATCCCTTTTAAAAATTTTAAATTTATTTTGAAAATTAAAAATTTTTTGAAAAAGGTTTAAAAAAAAAAGATTTTTGCTTCAAAATGCCAATTTTAAAATTTGTACATGGCTTATAATATCAGTAAGAAACAGAAGATCTTGCAAAACCACTCCCAAAGCTTGTTCCTCTGTAAGTCCAAATTGCGTGGGCAATTAATGGTAAAGCTTTTGTGTTTTGCTTCATAGCGACGTTTCAAGTTGCTGGTTTTTTAAGAAATAAACGAAGCATGACAGATAAGACACATAGTTTTACCTCACATATCACTAAACTAAAACTTTTCCTCCTATTCTGATTTAAAAGTTCTATTTTCTTTTTCCTACTTTCTCTTTTTGCTATTTTCTGATGATATTTTTGCGACAAAGCTTTCAATTAAACAAAATTCACCGCAGTAAAAAAGAAAAATTATGATTTAAGATGAGAGGTAATTTTTAAAATCGAATTGTAAATAATAGCAATCAAAAATTTTATCATTTATGCCAACAAAATTTTATTTCAAAAAAATATGAACGCTTTAGACTTTTAAAAGTTTTCATCAAAGCAAAAAAAGTTAACACAATTTAACAATAAATCATGAACAAAAATTAGATACAATGAAACTGCAATATACACAACAGTTTTCTCAAGTTTATCCTCACATTGGTATTACTAATTTAATTTAAAAGCAATAATAATTATTAATCATTATAACACAACGCCATATTTTAAAGGATACTTTGCTAGTCTAAACAATAAAATTTGACTGCTTTTAATTACAAAAGAAAAATTGATATGATTTTTCAAAAGGTTTAAAGAGCCACAAGCCAGGGTCCGAAGAGCCGCAATTTGGCCACCCTTGGTATATATGGTTTTGGTATCAGATACACCAAAAAAACTTTTCTAGCTTTTTGTTCAGAAAAGTAAGAGGCTCCGTTCCCTAAGTGCGCGGCCGGTAAACACAAACAAACAAACTGAAACTGTCATTTGAGTCTAGCAGTATTACTTATTGTAAAAAATATTTTTTTTATTGAATTTTTAATTTACTAAGTTAAAACAAAAGTTTTTTATCAACTTTTGACGAAGAATTAAAGAAAAATTTTTTCAAATTTATTTTTTTGACTATATTTGATAAGTAAATGAAAACAAAATCGTTTTTCACTAAAAAATTTTTTTACAAGCTGAAAGTCTCAAAAAATCTTTAAAAAAATTTGTGGCGTACTGTTAAGTATAAATGGACTTACACGTTCAAAGTTTATTTAACCATTCTTTAAATGGTTTTTAGGTTTAGTTCAGATTTAAAAATTTTTACTATTGTTTAAATCTTAGAATTGGTTTATCTGCTTTTGATAACCATCAGAAATTTTAATATAGCTTAATAAAATCTATTTTGGGCAATTAAAATTAACTTTTAAAAAAGCTTAAAATTTGAAGATTTACCGTAGAATTTTCGTGATGTACCGTATTCTTAGAAGTTGATTTTGTTAATCCTAAAAATTATCAAAAGTTAAAACGAGTAATAGAAATCAAAATTTGAATCCCAATTTTAAAAATCTTTTTGTTGTTGAACTGAAAAGATAAAATATTTGCTTACGTGACACGCACTAAATAACTTTAATTGATTTTTTAAAAAGAATAGAAATAGAATAAAAACAGTTGAAATAATGTAAAACCTTTAATTACAGTACTATGTTTTGTGTTTAATGAAACATTGAAGATTTGAAAAAAGCTAATCATGAATTAAATATACCTTTTTTTCTTTTGAAATTCTATTTTTTTGCATTTAATAAAGAAAATTGTTGCGGTTGCTGAAGTTGTTATGCAAATAAATGCTAACACTACGATGACTGCAATCAGTAAATTAAAATTTTCTGAAAAATTCAGGTTTGAATGATCACTAATAAGCGGATTCTCAACGATTATTTTAAAAGATAAATTAGTAATTTCAAAATGCATCGACTACAAAGATAAAATATAAATTCCATTGTCATTCAAAGAGACCTGAACAAAAACAGTTTTGTTTAAGATAAATCTAGCCAAAAAAACTTTTACTTTACTTGATATTTTTAAAAGATTAGTTTTTTTACAATGAATATTTTTTTAAGCGTTTTTCTCTTTGATTAAACTTAAATTACTATGCAAAACATTCAAGATATTTTGATAATAGTAATACTTTTGTAATTTGAAAATTGAAAAAACATTTGCCTAAAACTAGAATATCATTATTGCTTTAAATTATAAACTTTATTCTTATTCACATATTTTTTGCTAAAAAGAAAGGTTTGTTGATTATTGTCTTCATTTTTTAAATAATTAGATTCCAGCACTTCTAACTTTGAATCTGAAATGACATGTTTTTAAGCAACAAATAGAACACTTCCACACTTTTTAAACAACTAAACAATAAGTGAGTAAAGTAAATTGATATTGTTTCTTAATTATAATTGATTAAAAGTTGTTCGGACTGTATATTTTGAACTTGTTTAGCCGGATTCAACATCAGCTATAGTATCGGGAGAATATGAATACAATAAGTTCATGTTTTAAATAAATTTAATTACCTTTAAATAAGATTAAAATTTTTTTTCTACAAGGGAGACAAGAATCAGTCCAAAACTTATTAAAAACTTATTTTATTTTAATTTAAAATCGATTTCGATCACAAGATCATCATCAGTTAACAATTCTAATTAAGTCTGTGAAATTTTAAGAATAAAAATTAATAAAAAATTATTGAAAATTATTGATTAATGTTTAAATTTAAATTTAATATATGTCATAGATGGATAAGGTCATAAATTTAATATATGTAATTAAATGGATAAATTATCAGAATATATTAACAAAAATTTACTGAAATTTATTATGTCATGCAACTTGATTGAAATAATATTGGAGATACCAAAAATCGTAAGAATACACATACGCACTAGAAACAAACTAGGTGGAAATTTAAAGCAAAAATTGTAATTATTTTTATTAGCCTATTTCGACAAAAAATGTTGATACAGACAGATAAATGGTTAATATTTGTAAATTAGATTAACAGAATCTGCTTACCATAATACTGTTGCAAAGCAGTTTGGTTGTGGACTTAATTTCGGTTTTAAATTTAACCTATGTAACATCGGACTTAAATAAATTTAAAAACAAAATTACTGCGAGTTACAATGTGAAAAACGTTTTAAAATTTTTTTTAAATAACTACAGTATCTGACTACAAGAAAAATCTAGCCCAAGGGTGGAGAAACTTATTGCACTTACAGGCTAATTTCAAAGATTAAAAGTTGCTGCCGGCCGCACAAAAGTTTGGGGAGCAATAAAATTTTTCATACCAAAAAGATAGTGATCTCTAAAAAAAAGATCTTCACTTCAAAGCAGTCTGCAATTTTCCAATTTTAGCCCCAAAATCAAAGTGTTTCCTAAAAAAAATGGGTCTTCAGTTTGGATCATGTGATGGCCGCACTTTTTGGCTTTGAAGGTCGCAGGCTCCACACCACTGTTCTATGTAAATGTGTGCGAAACCTTAATTTTTATTGCATAACTAACAGATTGAAAAATTTAAATTAATTTTAAAATCTCAAATCAAATTTAAATCACCAAAATATGCTACACGCTTCATGATTTGCCGGTTAAAACAAATTACATAAAGCCAAAGCTTGGAATGATTTGCAACAGTTGCCGTGTCCACTAGGTGACTGGAAAAGGCTTATTTTGAATAAATTCAAAGTCAAACGTCTTTTAGATTATGTTTATTATGTTATCATTAATAATAAATTTTTAAAAAAATAATAACATTATGAGCTTAAAGTTGATATTTTGGTAAATTAATTATAAATTTTTTTTTGGATTGAAAAACTGATGACTATTATTTAGAAAACATATATCAATTTATTTTTTAGTGCATAACACTATAGTCAGTCTGATATTTATAATATAGCCGCCCAAACATTTGTAAGATGTGCTTGAGGTAATTTTCTCCTACATACTAAAGAATTTTAATTTTTTAATTAGTTAAGAGCAACCCCAATTTTTAGAAAATTCCGAGCAATATTTTTGAGAGATTGCATCAGGGTTTGACAATCCAAGTGAAAACTTTTTTATCTTCACTTGCATTAAAACTTGCTTTTTTGATTTTAATTACATTCTTTGGTTCCTACTGGTCTGGAAAAATAAAAAAATTATTACAAGTAAAGAAAAAAAAGATTTTACTTTTACTCTAAGTATTCCTTTCATTTGCTTTCAAAATAAATTTTTTAAAGTTTTTTTATGAACGAAGCGCAAAACGACAGAATTTTATTTTGGGTAACTTCCTAAAGCTAAAAATAAAAGAATGTAAAACCTATTTTAACAAAACTGGCGCGAGTCTTCGATAAATGTACCTAGTTTTTTTTAATTGAATTGCAGCCCTTAAGTGTTAAAAATAAATTCAATTAATTTTGAAATTTGATTTCCTAAATTAATTTTTTGCACCACATTGAGTTAGTTGTTGCACCATGATAGTGGCTTTAACAAAACGATGTTGTAATGCTTTGCTGTTATCTGATTAGAGCTAAAATGATTGTATTTAGTTTTTCTTGCCTAAAAAATTGATTTAGATGATTTCAGATCGATCAGTTTTGCTGATTATTTTTGTAAATCTGGTGATAGCTTGATAATATACTTGCTTGCGTGTTAAGTTTTCTCAAATTTTAATGCAAAATTTTTTATTCTGTAACAAAACTTTAATCGTCCACGGGTGAAGTTTCCAAAAATTTTCCGCAATTCAATAAACCAAAATTTAAACTTGGTCTAATTAACAAGAACAGCCATAGTTTTTTGTGTGTTTTTTATTTTGCACTAAAAGAATTATATCTTCAATTGACGCTTTTTTACTTGTTTAACCCTAATTTACCTAAGGGGGGTCCGCAAAGGACCCCCCCTTATGAAAAAACGATATAATTCGTAAAGTTTGGATGATAAAAACCTAAAATTTTATGACTTTTCCTAAAATTTATTCCTGAATATTTTGGTATTTTACTTGAGCAAATCCGATGCGTAACTTTAGTGTAGCAGGCTATTTTTTTTGACTTACCTCTTGATTTTCGTATACTTTTTGTGTGCAAAAATTATGAGATAAGTCAAAAAACGTTTTGAACGTCTTGCTGTGTTCGTTAAGATTACTGCCTCACGTAGTAGTTATTTATTTTTGCAGCAGACTGTGACTAATCGGACTATGTCGCAAAACAAAGCAATCAACGAAAATTTGAGGATCTTCAGCTTTATGCAAAATAAGAAAAGACTAATAGCAAATATATTAAACGTAAAGACATTTGACTAAACTAGAATAAATTTTCTCCAACATATCAAAAAATTAATTGCGCAGCTATTGTCTGTTAAGAGTATTGGACATGTAAACTTAGGGTCCTCCGAGGACCCCCCCTTAGGTAGTCAACAGAAAAAAATAGCCTAGGTAAATAAGGGTTAAAAAATTGTAGAGGCCCATATTTGCCAAAAATACGTCAAGCGAAATCAACAATCTGCTACAGAAGCCCACAGATATTGCGCGAACTGCTCTGCACAACATGCTTTGTGGAAGTATCAAAAGCAATTTTTACTACCTGGACCATAGACTGAACTTCTTTTCCTGCAAAAAAGTTACAGCACTCTTATGTGGCGATGTCTCTAATTGCACACTTATGAGACTTTATATTCTATTGTAAATGAATAAGTATCATTGATGCTGCCAAGATAAGAATCGGTCAAATCCTTCCTTATTCTTACAAAAGCCAAATCATCATAATCATCATCATCATCATCATCTTTGTGATTTTCTTTTACTTTCTTGACTCCAAAGACAACCTCAAAGAGATTAAAGTCAAGAAAAAACTAAAGTAATTACCCCAACCTGCTTTCAAATATATTTCTATCTGTTTAAAGATTATATTTGTTTTTTTTTTTTTGATATTTTATACAGTGGTTAGACTTAACACTAGAAGCCCCAAGGTTTTTGACTACCTAAAAGGACCGAATGGGTCATTTTTGACCCATTAGTTAAATTTGCTTTTGTTTTGATATATTTTTTGTGGTGTTAACTCTACATACCATAGACAAATAAAACCAGTTATTTTCCAGAATTTTATTGAAAAAAATTTGTAATTTTACTCATTTCACAAACTTAGCTGTTACAAAGTTACATGTATGCCATAGTCCAATATGCTATACTATAGGTTATATGTTTATATAGTGACAAAACCAAATCAACGACAAACAGCCACAAATTTTTGACACACTTTGAACAAGTTACAATTAACTTCTTTGCTTTTGTATGAAACCCACAGCAAAATTTTTTGCATTCAATGCAATAGTTATTAGATTTATTTGGACAATTATCTATTTGGCAGTGTTTGCGCTTCAGAGATCTTGGTGAATTTGTAGAGTCAGAACATTTTGGATTTGATGAGGGTTCAGATTCAGCAATTTTGTTATATCTGCATAGTTCTTTTACTAATTCTAAAAGAAATTTTCTTCTTGAAATTGAAGTTTTGGTAACTTCTTTATAGACAATGAAGGCATTTATGCAAGCACAATCAATAATGTTGAAGAAACATGCAGCTGGCCATCTTCGAGTTGCTGATTTGCATGTATGGTAGCGAGACATTTGATCCAATACATCGACTCCAGCTTTAGTTTTGTTATAATATTCAACTGTTTCAGGGCGTTTTTTCGAGTGATTCTTGTCAATTGAGACATCTTTATGCATTGAACTTAGAATATAAACAATTTTGTTTTTCTTTGCTTTGTATATGGTAAGTGAACAGCCTGAATCAGAAAGAAGTATTTCTGAAGAAAAAATAGATGCTTTTTTCATTGTTGATTCTACACTTGGTATTTCTTTTCTTTGCTTTCTTACAGTTCCTACAATAGTTGTTTTTTCAAGTTTTAGAGTTTCAGCTAGTTTAACATTTGTGAAAAAATTATCTGTAGTAACATTGTATCCCTTTTTGAAATATGGTTTCAAAAGGGAAAGACACACATCAGTGGGAAGATCATTTTCCTTTTTGCGCAATGGATCCTTTCCTAAATATGGTTTTCCATTGCACAAATATTTTGATTTTGAATCAGCTAATAGCCAAAATTTCATTCCAAACTTATCTGGTTTATTTGGCATGTATTGGGTAAATGGACAGCGAGTTTTACAAGGGAAAAGTTGTTCATCTATTGTCAAATTTAGGTTTGGGACATAGCACTTTTGACAGTTTTCTATAAAAGCATTCCATGTTTCTGAAATAAGACAAAACTTTTCTGACTTTGTCCTTCTTTCTGCACGAGTGGATACGTTATCAAACCTTAGATGTTTCATTATGCTTTCAAAGCGATTTCTGCTCAGCGTACTTGCAAAAATAGGATGACCCCATTCTTTACTCCATAGTTGTTTCACTGGAGTATTTTTTCTCTCCAAAACACCACGAGCAATTTGCAAACCAATAAATTTTTCCAGTTCTTCTAGAGGGCAATTGAAATTTTTATCATCAAGGTGTGCATGATGAATTGTATACCTTTGTATTGATCTCAACATTATTTCATCTATGTATAATTGGAAAGCACTTAGAGGACTTTCTTTCATCACTTGTCTGCAACTGTAAGCTGTTGGTCCTGGTTTTGGGGTAAACACATTTTCCGAAGGGAATCGTCCTCTGGAACTTTGCCCTTCCTGGAATCTTCTCCATATGATTCCACTGCGAGTTTGTACTTCTTCATTACTAAAATGTGAAGATGAACTTGCTTGAACATTGGACAAATTTTCTTGTTCAATGCATACCACTTCATCTTCAATAATAGAGTCATCTTCCTCACTATCTTCAGATGAAAAAGACTCAATCAGTTGAGTTTCATCAAAGTCACTTTCATCACAAGATGAGTAAATGTCATCACTTTGTAAAAGTTTGAGAGTTTCTTGAAAGTTTAATTTTTTCATTATTAGGGTCAAAAATATCTTAGGAATAGGTAACAAATCACACTTATTTTCTGAAAGATAGAAATGAATGTCAATTGAACGAACTTTACTCTTTGACTCTTTGGAAAATACTAACAAGTTCAAGTTTGGAACAAAACTAATTGTTCTAAAATGTAAATAAGGTTGCAATATATACCATATAATACATTAAATAATTGATTGTAAGTATAAAAAAATGCTTGTTCTTTTCTAGGCTTTCTCTACAAATATATTAAAGCAACACTAAGATTGTTTATGTAGATGGGTCAATTTTGACCCATGTGGTACTTCTAGGTATATCAAGATTTTTTGGAAAAAACTTTCACATTTTAACAATTGTGCATATACCATATAAAAGTATAAACCGAATTAGGAAAAGTCACCAAGTTTTGTTGAAAAAAAATTTTCACTGATTGAATGGTAACTATTTAAAATCATAAATGGGTCAAAAATGACCCATTGGGGTTTCTAGTGTTAAATTTATGATTGCAAACCAATATTGCAAAGCAAAACAAATTTTCATAAAGTTTTTTCACAAAAACATTACAGAATAACGAGAGAAGAATTTGAATTGAAAACATGTCAATTTTATTTGCTATGGCGATATTGTCTATTTGTTCGCGCAGTCAACATCAACGCGGGCAAAATTGGGAGTCAAAAAATCCACGTGAAGTTTGTATTGGCTATATAACTCTTGAACCTATTCCGAATAAATATATGGTGAAGAAAAAAATGAAGAGAAAAATGCAAATATGACAACACACTTTCTCAATTTGCTTTAGTTTCAATCTTGGGTATAGCAATCTCCATTAGAGCTCTGAATCTTCAGGGTCTGATTTAGCTTTGTTAAAAGCTAAATGTACCGGTATGTTTGTCGCTGTGTTGAATATATTTATGTTCTTCTTCAAATTCACCAATATTAGTAATGATGTTAAAATCATTGAAAGTATTTCATTAATTGTCAAGGTAAAAAGCAAATTATTTATGTTTTTTTAAAAAGTCCAATTCCAATTCCTACCCTAATAAGCCTTTTCAAAATTTATACAGTTTACGGTTAGTTTCAAAGGTTGTAAAAAGTTAATCTTGTGAAAAAAGATGTACTTAATGATAAGCACATTTAAGATTAAAAGTACTAAAAATACTATAAAAAATTATGCAATTTAATTTGCAAAGTCGTTATGTGTATTAAGTTTTAAGTGTACTTTAGTAAACATTAGACTTTGCAAAGACATTCAATGGAACCGCACTCATAGCAGAACTTTTTTCTCAAACAACCTCAAGTTAGCATTTTTGTTTTGAATCAAGCCACTTTTTTATACAACAAATTTATATTGCTACTAGCAATTTGAATATAAATAAATGCCTACAAATATCAATTTATATACTTTATACGTATTAATAATTACCTGTGCCGGATAAGAATCAAGGAAGAACACGCGATTTAAAATATGATCAATTAAAATTTTTAAATTTTATTACTTTAAAAAGCCGCCTTGATGCAAGTTGAATACAAACTTTAATCCAAACTGTATTTTTTTGTCGCTGTGCTGAAGGCAAAAAGTGTTTTGTACAGACTAGAGAAATAAATAATATTTTTTCACAATAGCATATGTTTTTATTTTAATTAAAAATTTAAACGGAAAACTTTAAAAGAATATACCCTGAAGCAAATCTTACTTGTGGTAAAATGTAAGTTGCTCCAGCTATTACAAGCTTAAATTGATATCCTTTTGAAATAATATTGTCGTAAACACATTTCAGAATAATATCGGATCCTTCTATAACTGTTGTGTTACCAAATAAATTCACAGATAAAGCTGGAAAAAAGTTTGAATAAATCAATAAAGGTAATTATACTTCTATTTTTTGGCTTTTTATTTTTATATCAACAATTTTTTCAACAAAAATTCGGGCTATTGAAAAAAAGTTTGTAAAGACTAATTTTATTACGTTTTCTGTCAATTTAAAATTTATTCCTTGTGATCGCATTGAATAAAAAAATATTTAGGTTTAATTATGAAAATTAAGTTCAATGGTACTTTTATATTACTTAAATAAAATGTCGTGTCTCTTGACGAATCTCGTAAGAACATTACAACGTTGTTGTTTTAGTAACTCGTATTCTATTAATCATGTACCTCACGTATTATATATTTGTAATTTATTAAAATAACATTTTTGGTGGCTAGTATTTTGTTTAGAAATATAAATAGTTTACTATCTTTATTAAAACAATTATCATGCTTCATTTTGCAAGTTTTACCCGCAGAAAAACGGTAAAGTGACTAGCCCAAACGCTTTTAAAGATGCAATGATTTTTTTGTCCGATGAAAAATTTTAGTTTTAATAAAGAGCTATAGATTAAACTTAACACTATTTTTTGAGAGCCCCGGAAAGGAGAAAGTAATGCAAAGAGATTTTTCGAAGAGTATATATTAATAAAGAAAAAATTAAACGTAATTGGAGTATTGTGATTAAAATATTTTATAGAGGTTTTTCTTTTAAAAGTTGACAAGTATGAAACTATTGAACCACTATTGAATTAAGCATTGAAATTTTGTTGATTTTTCACTCAAAAAAGACACTAGCCTAGAATTGTTTTTTTTTAATTGTAAAATTTTACAGTGTTTATTTATATTGGACAATATTATAATCTTTATAAAACTGGTCACTTTTATTTATATTGGACAAAAACCAAGCCTTTTATCGAGTAGTCAAATAAATCGTATTCTTGTTTATATAAAACTAGATATAACTTTACTTTAGATAAAATCTAATAAAAAAAGATAAGTGTTTTGCTTAAAAAATTATTGGAGCTTATACGAAAACATCAATCCACTGGATGCTCAAAAAACAATATTAAACAAAATAATAAAAAATGACTTTCGGAATAAACCTAAATTGTTTCTTTAAGCTTATTTTTAGTGAGGTTTTGAATGGACTCTACAGCCTGGAGAGATTCATAAGTTACCTATGTATTGATTCTATGTATTGGTTCTACGTATGGGTAGCTATGTATTGATTCTATTGATATAAAGTATTTAATAAAAGACGTAGAGAGTTCATTAGCATTATAGCGAAACATGAATTTTTCGATTTCTAATTTGTTTATTTGTTCAATGTTTAGTAAGTTAGGTTGAAAAGTCTCTTTTTCTCGAATCATTTTAATAATTCTATTATGTACTTTGCTGAGTGGTGATAAGTTGGTTTTGTTTGCATTTCCCCAAGCTAATATGCCATATTGTAATTGTGAGTATGCCATGTAGTAATAATCATTTAGTAAAGCTTTGGAATTTACTAGTGGTTTCATAGTTCTGAGAGTTCCACAAACTTGTTCTAATTTGAATAATCTGAATATGATTTGTCCATTTTAATTTTTCATCAAGCACTACTCCTAAGTATTTAAAGATTTTATCTGCTCTAGTTTAATTAAATTTGTCAATGAAATTTGGAAGGTAATATTGTCATCTATTTCTTTATTAGAAGGTTTAAAAAGCATATATTTATTAACACATTTGTCATAATTTAGCTTCAATTTATTCAAATTCATCCATTGGAAAACTTTATTTATTTTTGTATTTACTTTTTTGTTTAAAAGTTTCAGATTAGAGTTAGTCAGAATTAAAAAAGTGTCATCTGCAAATAATCTTGTCGAAAAGTTAGAGATTAGCGGGAAATCATTTATATATATATCAAAAATAGTAGAGAACCTAATGTTAAACCTTGAGGAACCCTTGTATTTGATACGTTTAGATGGGATATGATGTTGTGTAAGACAGTAGATTGTGTTCTGTTTGTTAGATAATCCGATAATAATGCATGTATATTTCCTCTTATGCCATATTTGTGTAATTTGTTAAGTAGAATTGAGTGATTGGCAGTGTCAAATGCTTTTTTTAAATCCAAGAAGACTGCAAAAGTATACTTTTTTTCTCAATATTGTGTAAAATCTTATTATAAATGTCTGTTACAGCTAAAGTTGTAGAATATCCTTGTTGGAACCCAAATTGATTATAACTTAGAATATTTTTAGAAGAGAGGTATTCGTAAAGTCTTTTGTATATACATTTTTCAAAAATTTTTGAAAATGAAAATAGTATTGAAATGGGACGACAGTTGTTTGTTAAAGATTGAGATCCATTTTTGTATATACGATGTAGGTACTATTTTAGCTGTTTTTAATTCTTGGGAAAATTTTCCTAATGTTATATGATTATTAAAGATTTCAGCAAGGAATGGAGAAATGATGTCAGCAACATATTTGAGAAATTTATTCTGAATTTTGTCAATTCCAGGTAATTTTTTATTTTCCAGTTTACCAATTTGGATCATAATTTTATTGGATGTAATAGAAGTAAAGAAAAGAAAAAAGATTTCTTGTGTTGTGGGATTGTTGAACTTAGACTAATTGACGTTGAACATAGAGAAAGAGTTTTACAAATATTTTGTCTAACATTACGGAAAAAGTTATTAAATTTATAGCAAATTTCTTGTTGTCGGTTATTTGGTTGCTTTTTTGGTCAATAGTTTTTGTAGGTGTATGAGAATTTGAATGTTTTCCACCAATTACTTCATTTATAACTTTTTATTGTTTACAAATATCATTTTTTGTTGTCTTAAGTTTTTTGGTTTGGTAAGAGATTTTTGCAGCATTTTTAATTTTTGTAAGTTTGTTAGAGTAGTGTTTGTATTTTCTAATTAAAAGAAAATCACATGATTTGTAGCATTTTTTAAACATTTTATTTTTAGTTTTAATTGATTTGATAATACCAGATGTTAACCATGGTTTATTTATGAATCTTAAATCTTTGCAGGAGGATTGCCTTAAAAGGTGCATGAGAATTCAGAAGATTACCGAAGATATCAGCAAAATTATGATAGAGAAAATTTTGGTTGTCATGTAATGTTTTAATGTAACTTTTATTGAGTTTTTCAAACATTTCTTTTCTGTATATGTTGATGTTAAATTTTTTTATGTCCCTGTACATGTGGTTTTGCTGTTTTTGTGTAATAATGTCTTTAAATACAATACAAACTGGAAGATGATCTCATACTTCGTATATAAGAATTCCAACTGGTACATTAAGTAAGTTGTAGTGTAGATGTGATCAATGAGTGTGGCTGAGGTGTTTGTTAATCTTGTAGGTTTATCAATAGCTAGGACAGCCCATGCACTGTATAGTTCATTCATATAGTTACTAGTTTGAATATTGCTTTCCCATTTTAAAAGATCAATATTGATGTCGCTACAAATAGTATATTTATAAGAAGAAATAGTTTTTAGTATGCTAAATAATTTATCTTGAAATAAATCAACATTACAATAAAAATGTCTGTAAATAACCTAAATAATCATATTTTTTTTGTTTGGAGGGGTGATAATTTCAATCCATAAATTTTCGCATCCGTTTAAGTCAATAAATAGATCTTCTCTTATTAAATATTTTATTAAAATCTTCACTTATTTAACATACAATAATGTTGTGAATGTTTTAAAGAGCAGCTGTCTTCTTTTCTGTACAAATATACGTTTGCTCTCTCAAGAAAATAAGCTAAAAAGAGCTTTTGAATTGAGGAAAAAAATTGTTCCATTTTTTAATACAAAAAAATCAAAATTTAAATGTCGAGTTACTTATCACAAATTTGTGATAATGAGAGTATCAAAATATTCAAAGAGTACCTATAATTCTCGACTCTGAATTATTTAAATTGAAATTTTTGTGCGTAAAATTCAAGTTACTTTTTCCTTAATTTAAAAATATTTCTGGCTATGTTTTTTTGGGGCCGTAAAGAGTGAATCAGTTTTTTCAAAGTTTTTTTCAAAGTTTAAAGTTTGGCCTATGAACAAAGAATCCAAAAAGTGTCGAATGTTTAAAGTTGACATATTTTCCTCGAAAAAACAATTCAAAAAAGCTGTTTTAAAAAAATTGGCTGGCATCTAAAACGTATAATAAAATACAAAAATTGGCATCTAATCGCCTAAATGGCCTTCACTTATCCAACTCTAACTCGAAAAGCTAATGGAAGTGTGAGCAGAGTTTCTCTGCAATAATGAGAATTAAAACTAAAAGCCAGAATCGTCTTGCACGCCCTTTCTATGATTTCTGATGTGCAATAAGTGCGGTGGTTTGCGAATAAAACAACTTGCGCAGGAAAAAGAGATAGGCTACCAACTTAGTAAATAATATTATCATTTGCACTTGAGCAAATCCAAAGAATTGGTCTTGCAATAAACTTTCTGGTACTTAGTGTAACAAAAAGATACCTACATAGTACGTAGTAACAAAAAGGTTGAGAACCACTGACATAAAATATCAATTTTTACTTTTTAACACATTATTTTTCAAATAATTTAAGGCATAATCAAAATATCTATTTTTTCGATTTTTAGTTTAATCTTTTAATCTTTCACACTTAATGCAATTATTTTGTTTTTTCTGTTTCATCTATCAATTATTTAAACCTAATTTATACCTGCCATATTCAGTGGTAATTTCAAAAAAAATTAAATGTCAAAACAAAAGTAACAGTTTTTAACGCTAAAAGATTACTTTTTGAAATTGCCGAGATGCTTTGAGAAAAGCTTTTTTTACAACCGCATTGTTGTTGAAAAACTAAACAAGACTCAATATTTCTTTAAAAGCTTAGTGATGCAAGAAAAAATTGGAAAAAAAATGAAAGATTTTTAAAGGTTTGTCTTCAGTGGTATGTTGATATTTTATTTAAAAAAATTTTTTGTGGCAGTTGCACTTAATTAAAATAGAGTCAAGTTGTACGTAATTGGTTCATAAAACTTTGTAACATTGAAAAAAAGAAACTATCAAATTAAATTATTTGATTTTTGAGTTGATTTTGCATAAAAGTTTCTAAATATTGTTGGACTAACCCTTCAAGCATTGCAAATTTTTTTCTGCTTTCCACATAGCAGAATAAAGACAGACAATGCTCTTTTTCCCGAGTACGTTCCATTTGAATAAAACAAAACTTGATTCTTCTGTGGACAAAAAATTGTTCCTGATAAGTTGTATGAAGATGAGTTCTCAAAATGAACAATTAGTTCAGTTTTTATTGCATTTGAACAATCTGAAAATAGAAGATACTATAACAGCAATTCTCATAAAACATAAATTACTCAGACAAGTTTTATGTTTCTGATTCTTTTTTTTGTATTATTTTGTTTTATTTCAAAGAATTTTTTAAAAGTAAAAACCAGACTCAGTTTGATATGTATATATTTATTAATTTTAGTTGAAACACTAGACGTAAAAAATTTTTTAAAACAGCAATACTCTGTTTCTCCCAAAACGGCTCATCAGGCGATTATCGTATTGAAAGACAATTTGAATAAAATAATCGTTAGAATATGATAATCGCCTGTTGAGCCATTTTTTGGCGACTGAAACTGTTGCGGTTTTTAAAAAATTTTTATGTGTAGTGTTTTAACCTAAATCAATGAGTTATAAATCTGAAAAATAAATCTAAAAAGCAATTATAAATCAAAAAAAAAAAAAACAAATGGATAAAAATACAGTTTGAACAAATCACTTGAATGCCAGTGAAAAACGTAACACAACAACAAGAGAAAAACTACGGTTGTAATATTGATCGATGAATGAATTTTATTGTCAAAGAAAAAGTTCATAACGTAGCTTCCTCTATTTAAAAATAATACGTAAATTTCAAAAGTTTGCATTAAAAATGCGTTAACATTTTGATTAAGTAAACTGAACTGAAAACTACGGTAAGAGATGCGTTTAAAAATGACAATTAACAGGGTACGAATTAAAATTAAAACAGTAAAATTTTTTTTACAGGGTATAATTTAAGAATTTTATTAGTTCAATAAATATGTAGTGTAGAGGTGGGTTGTTTTATTTGCTAATCAAGAAGTTGGGTAAATGTGAGATGTAGAAATAAGGTAAACCAAGTATGTAAATTAGTAAATATGTTTATTAACTGCCAGCGTAATTAAAACTTCGTAGTTTAAATTTTCTTCGGTGCCGATATTTTAAAACCAACCCCGAGCGTTTATTTAATAATTTTTTTTGGAAGTCAGCCAGAAATATTTATATGATAATTTATCTAAAAATTTAATTATATATTAATGAAATTTAGTTATGTGTTTATTTAGTAATTTTTTGGGTCAGCCTAAAAAAATATTGAAATAATTTAAATTTTATACTTTTTATATATCTCTGATGATTTTGCTCCTGCAGATGAAATAGACTCGGGTTTTAGTGTTTTTAATTCCATGGTGTGTATGTTTTTAACAAATTGCTCCTACTTTCTAATCGTTGAGCTCTTTGAAAAGTTTTAACTATTACTACTTTTAAGTAAATACCTAAACTAAAATAAGAATACCTAAAAGTATCTAAAAATCAAATTGCCATTCTGAAAAATCGGATTGTCTCTTGTAAGGCGTACGCTCCACTTTGGAACCATTAATCTAGAATGAATCCAAAAATTTTGTGGTGATAGAATTTCGCCATATATTTAGTTGGGTCTGGTGTAAAAAGTATATTAGTTTGTGTTTATATGTGAACAATGAATTTCATTGACGCTCAGTCAATCAAATACAGCTAAATTCATCACTTTATTAGACAACTACAATCTAAAGCAATTATTAATCTATTGCAAAGTATAAAAAAGCACTTACTTTTCGAAATCCCGTGCCAACTAAAAACATTTGTATTTTTATTACATATAATATACACATCAAGATTATAAGTGATGGGTTTTGATATTATTAGTTCGGTTATGACAATAGTACTGCCATCAAAGTTTTCCCCATGGCAAGGAAGTGCATCTCCACATTTGATATTTTTATTAAATATTATTACCAATGAATCAACACCAAGATCTCTATTTTCTTTGCCTTTAACTACCCAGACACTTTGGGTGTAGTTCATTTTTTGAAATCGACCTCTCAGTGTAAGGTTATCGAATCCATAAGCAAAAACATTGCCAACAAGCTTCGGTATTGTTTCAATAGTGTTGGTTGCATTAGAAATACCTAAAAATAATAAAATTAACCCGTTGTACCCAGAAAAAAAGGTTTTCAAATTCCGAAAATTTTTTATCTGTTATTTAATATCGTGTCAGTACCAAATAATTTAAATCAAAAAACTTTAAATTGCGTCGCTGCTAAAATATTAACAAAATTGTTATGTTGCGAAAAATCAATATTTGTCACAAGAAACGCTTTGATATTAATTGCAACCTCACAGAATCATCACTGAAAATAATTCCTCCAACGAAATAGCAGCTGTAAAATGCTCTAATAATACAGTATATTTGTACGTCTTGCCTGCATACTTATAATTTTTTTTTTTCAAAAACTACTAAAAACCAAATTCTAAAAAATCGTTCGGCCAGCACAAACTTAAAATTTAATTTTGTTTGGCCTTATGACAATTAGATGAGCGTTTCACGTGTAGTGCCATGTCATGTTTTTGCTGACTTAGTGCTTCTGGCTCTGGCAATGCTTTCATCTTTGCCGCAGTTTCAGGGTGCTCTTGTGAAGAGTCAATTCATAACCCATCTCTATGTTTCTCACACTTAATTTTTCAAAGTTTTTAAAAAATTTTTCGACTTTTAGTGTTAACACTTGCTGCACAGTTGCTGCTGTACAGACTAGGCTAATTTCGTTCGTCGTTTGAAGAGGTATCCACTCCAGGTCAGACACAAAGAGAACTGGGGCCTAGGGTTTATCCTTGTACTACCCCAGGCTACTGTACTGCCTGAATCAGATGCTGGCACTGATGTTATTAAGCCAGCATCGCGTTTCGTCATCAAAAAACCGTCAGACCTCGTGCTCCATGTGGTGCCCGATGTATGGGGCACGCTGTTAGAACATGGTCTGCGGTTTGTTCAGAGGTACCACACTCGCAACTCGGAGAAGGAGCGAGACCCCATTTGTGCATAAACGAATGGAATCGCCCAACACCAGTTCGCATGCGGTTGAGTTTATAACCAAAACTGCTCGGGGTAAACCCATTCCAACAAGCCTGGCACCGGTCCGGGGCACAAAAGCACGGAGCCTGGAAGCATTTTCACAGTACTCCGATTTCCATTTGTGATTTGTCCATTCAGAAGCGTGGATGCCAGGTCTAGCACGGTAGTTTAAAAGATTCGGCGCAGCTGGCACAAACGGGCGTCTGGATCTTAGTCTCACTTGGCGAGTATCTGAGGACTCACTTGAAAGACCATGCAACATATGATCAGGCTCCAGAGATCCACGGTGATCCAAGGAGAGTGTCGCTCCCAGTCGGCAAAGCTCATCTGGATGGATGCCTGAGAGCATAGGGAGGTGGTCCGTTGGAGTGGGACGCAGGCATCCAATAACTATGCGCAAGGCGTCGTTCAAGACACTGTCGATGAGGCGAGTGTGAGCACTGCGACACCAGACTGGTGCGCAGTACTCAGCTGTTAAGTAGACTAAAGATAAGGTAGCTATGCGTAGTGTTTTAGCATCAGCACCCCATCCCGAGCCCACGAGTCGCCTCAGCAGTGCCACTAGACTAGATGGTGACGAAACGTGAGCGATCTGTCCAGTTTACCCAAAGATAAGTAGGAGTTGGACTGAACGGTAAAAGTCTATTGTTGTTGTAGACTTTTAGCTCACGCTTGGTTTCTCGGTTATTTAAGTGAAAGGCTGCCGTCACCGTTTTAGTGTGACTGAGCTTCAACCTTTAAGTCTGGAGATACGCTGACAGTGTAGACATGTCTTGGCTTAAAGTCCCCTCTAAGTCCTTCCAGTTTTCAGAATAGTGCAACAATGCTAGATCATCAGCATAAGCAAACTTTATGGATATCATGAAAGGAAGATCGTGCGTATAGATGTTAAATAGGAGGGGACCCAAGACCCTGAGGAACGCCGTTTTTAAGACGACGTAGACTGCTTTGCTTGCTGTTACCAGTAGTAAGGGTGAAACTTCGATTTCGGACTAGCTCCATGATCATTCTGACAATGTGCTTATCCGGAAGAAGTCTCAGCAGCTTGCATGTAAGGCCACGGTGCCTAACAGTGTCATAAGCAGCTGACAAAATAGGGCACCAGCCTTCTTTTTAGGCTCAAAAGAATTACCGATGTTTTGGGTTAGCAGAACAACTTGATCTACGATTGATTTTCCGCGTCGGAAACCAGTCTGCTCTTTAGGGAGCAGTGGATCAATTAATGGCTCAACGCGGGCGTAGATAAGCCTCTCGAGGATTTTGTAGGGAACACAAAGCAGAGATATTGGTTGATAGCTCTTTGCGTCCCCCATGGGCTTCGTTGGTTTTGGGATCGCGACTACAAGCGCTCTTCTCCAGATTTTGGAAATTTTGATTCGGCGCAAACAGGAAGAGAGGAAATCACGTAACCCGGACTTCAAAGCAGCTCCAGCATGAGTTATAAGCTCTGGGCAGATGGAATCAGGTCCCGCAGCTTTACCTGGTTTTAAATGTTGGAGGGCAGCAGTAAATTCTCTCTATGTGAAAAAGTGTCCGAGATATTTAGTGGTCTGGTGTTGTGGCCCTCCAAAGGTCAAACCCTTTTGAGAGACAATTCGAGGAAATTTGCAATCAGTAGCCTCGTATTTCCCATTTCTAACCAGCTGAGATGCAATGGCATCGGCTGTAACGGGACAGTGACGAGGAGATGTCGTGACCTACCAGTAAGATTGTTCAAAATACTCCACGCTTTTCGACTAGACTGTGAGAAGTCGATGCTCCGAACAGCCTCGGACCATCGATCCCTCCGCTTCTTGTCAAGCTTGGCGAGTAAACCTGTGGCAGCCAAATTTAAGTCGTCTCCCTGAGGAGACTGCAGGAAAGTTTTATAGAGAGATTCACACTCCGCATCCCAACATAGAATATAGTTATCTCGATACCCGCGTGAGATAGTCTTTTTGGCTGCATTCTCAAGGGTGTTACAAAAGTCCTGGTAAGCTGCATTCACATCAAATAAATCAGGCGGCAACAAAGTTTTTGCGAATTTATTCGTCAAAGCAATGTAGTGACTCCATTTGGCCTTGCGGAAGTTCCATCGCTTAACAGGCATGCTTGGCACTCCCACAGCAAACCTTGTGGGTGTAATAAGCAAAGGTCAATGTTGTGACTTGGGAAACTTTTCAAGGACACGTCTATCTGAAAAGCGACTGTTTGGACCTACGCTAGCGAAAACTAGATCTGGATTGGTGCCAGTTTTCCAGCGGCCGGAGTAAAAACTGGCAGCGTCCTTGGCATTATATAGCAGGGCAAGACAATTAATACTTGCCCAGCCAGCCAAGCACTCACCGTCCGGACTGTTGTCATCGTAACCCCAGTCAGCAAGACAACAGTTAAAATCGCCTGCGTAAAGACATGGGTGAGGAAATACTGGGAGATCCAGGAATCGCAATCGCGTTGTTGAAGGTTTTTAGACGTTGATTATTTTATAACCATCAACGTCCACACACAACCACTCGATCTCCGATGTTGGTGGAGATTGGTCCAAAAACGTGTATCTCAGTTGCTCGTGGACAAACGTGGCAAGGCCATGCTTCCTGCTTAAAGAAGACCCAGCCAGTTAGTAATTAGGAAGTACCAACTTCTCTGCATCAGTGCAGTGGCTCTCCAATAGTAGGATGACGAGTGTCTTAGACTGCATAGCAAGGTGATGAAGAACGTTCATGTTGCTTGCAGTAAGGCCTTTGATGTTCAGCTGAAGAATAGTGGGTCTTCGGAACTTGTTGGCAATGTGCCCTGAAAAGGGCAGTTTTATTTAGGCATTGCTCCGTCCTGAAGGAAGTTTGCCGATTAATAGACCCACGCTGAACATCAGAATGGGTGGATACTCTTCCGTTTTGATAGGTTTGGTTTCGGTCTTTCAAATAAAAACATGTGTGTCCGTTTAGTGGACCATATAGGTCCCTTTCATCTTATCCAAAAGAAGAAGATCGTGCTTACATAAGCAAGGAAAATGAGTTTGATTGGTTAAAAAAGGCAGCCAATCAGGAGTAGAAAAGAAAAGGAAAGATAACGAGAGTGCGTCTGATTGGTCAAGAGAGACAACCAATTAGAAATGAAAGTAAAAGGGCGTTAATTAATGAGTTTTAAACTTTAAAGAAATTTTTTGTGTCGACAGAGATTGGGTTGAAAAGATTTGATAGACGTACTTCAAAAGCGGAGAGGGGGAAAGAAGTACGTCCTCTGGCAAGGATTGAAAATTTGGTGTCACTGTATTGGCTGGCACGAGAGGTTTTTCCAAAAGATACTGTCCAATAGCAGAGCAGACCCAACACCAATCAAACTCATTCTCCTTGTCTATATAAGCACGATCGGATTGCTCTCAGTTCATCTGACAATTCCTCCCGATGAGTTTCAGATGAAAAGTCTTCGAGGAAAAAACACGCCATTTAAAGCTATCTTGAAGTTTTGTACGGCTAATCGACTCTTCAAATAAGGCTTTTGCTTAATTGCCTGTTGTTAAATTATTGAGATATCTCGTACACTATTGATATCTTGTATACTATTGCATAATAAAATTTCCGGTTAAAGTTTAACAACTTTCAAGTTAGAGGTAAGTTTGAGTCTTTTGATATGATGCTTGAGTCCATTCTAAGTCCATCGTTACTAAAATGTTAGTTTTTTTCCAGTCTAAGTCTATCAAATCTTGAATTCGAGGCCACAAAAGCTGAAATTTACATACCGCTTGTCTAAGTTGTTTCTATGCATTGTATGTTAAGACAATTGAATTAAAGCGCAAAAGAGTAGCTTCAAAATACCAGTTAATTAAAAACTCGATTTGAGTCTTAATTTTTTGTACAAAAAAGTTAAATTAAGTGGAAGTTTTTTTTGATTTTTGCAAGTAAAAAGTCGATTTAAGTCATTTTAAATCTGATATTCCTATCAATTTCTTTTCCATTAAGTCTATTTGGTATCTTCAAAATAGCATTACTGAAATGACTATCAAACCCTTGTTATGTCATTGGGGGCTTTAGATTAGGATTTTGCTCAGGCACCCGAGATTTTATATCCACCACTGTTTATAGTGAATAAAAAATGCAACTCAACTTTTTAATTACATGTTCATCTTAAAATAAACTAATAATAATAAAAATTATAAAATCTAGAAAACATAACTATAATCTTGCAAGAAAGAAAAAATATTAAAAACAAAATAGTAAAAACTACTTGAAGTGTTAATTTTTAAAACGAATGTAATTATTTTCAAAAAAACATTTTCTAATACCATTTATCACTGTTTGCTATTCGACCTTTAAAATTTTACTTTCTGTCTTCGGTATTTCATTAAACTATAATTTTTCTTAAAAGAAATATCTAGGCACAAAAAATCTAACCAATATCCTCCAATGTAAAATTTTGAAACATTGTTTTATAAACTGTATTGCAATTGGCGTATAGAATATAAATATATTAATAACTGTTTATATATAGACCTTTTTCTACTAAAACAGTCTTTAATCTTATACAACAAATAAACAGTCCGGCGGGTTAGCTCAGTGGTAACATCCGCGACTCACGTGCAGAACAACCTGGTTCGATTCTCCGTAACGTCGACTGAGTGATACTCGTTGTGCCCTTTGGAAAGGCACTTTACAAACATTCCAAGAAATGCGGTCAAGCTGCTTACCTTCAATGGTGACCGCGGTTAATTCACAGAAAGCAGCAAATCGGTGCGGGTGGAACACAACGCCATACGAATGTTGTTGTTAACAAATAAACAGCTAAATGCTGAAAAAAAAAGGGATGGTTTTGGAAACATTCTCCAACTAACAATTCAGTTTTAAACAAATCAAAAAAATACTGAGACAAAGAAAAGAATAGCGTTTGATTATATTTAAACTTACGTTTTATAATGACTATTGTCTTCCGTTCTGATGTGATGCGTGAATAATTAATAAGAGCCGATTAGCCAAACAAATCGTAGACGGAAATGTTTGTGATTGGTTTAGCAGGACAAAAGAAACTATTGAAGCAATAAAGACAGTTCTTAGGAACGCCCATCTATTAGAGCAGGATTGAAAAACCTGTGGTTTGCGAGCCAAATGTGGTCTGCAAAATATTACAACCTGGCCGGCATGTAATTGAGTGTAAGTTGTCCCCGCAATAAGACTTGTAATACTATATGGGTTGCGATTCATTTCAATCTCAATTATTTTTACAAATGTTGTGTACAAATTAGTTGAACAGGTTTGGGGAATGTTTGGCCCGCGACCTGCAAGATATTGCAATGGGGCCTGCATGTGGTTGGGAAAACCATATTAGTCCTATTACTAAAAAGCCTTAGAGTGAACCAGTCTCACGAACCGATGTGCCCCGTTTTTTCTATTTTTTGGTCATCATGAGTTTTTTGGAAAGAAAAAGGGAAATTTAGGACAGATTCAAAGTGATGACTTTGTTTTTTTGTAGTTATTACCATTTTTTGGGATGAAAATGTGTCGCATTATATCAATGCAATATGATCGGATTTCGGGCAACTGTCAATAAAGTTTGCGCAATACTGCATTGCCCCAAAATTTTATGTGGCCCGCACCTAATTTTTAAATTTTGGAATGCGGCGCGCGTGTGCAATCAGGTTTAATAATAAAATAAGAATAAATCAATATATTAATTTCTCGCATTTAGTTTTTGTCTGCTAATTATTTACCAGATTGAAAATTAAAAAAATATCTTTTTGTAAAAACTGTTCATTCCTCAACGTGGTTTTTTGAAATTCATGTCAGGAAATCAATTTTTCAAAAAAGTTTGCGGAAATATAAAGTATATATAAAAGATATATATCTAAGTTCAAAGTATAAAGTACATACGTAAGACTTTTTAAGTTTGGATACTAGTAAATAAAAAAAGTAAACCACTTTTCAATCACATTTTCATCTTAAGATAAACTAATAATAAAAAACATTAAAAGTAATAAAATCTGGAAAACATGACAATAATCTCGCAAGAAAGTAAAAACATTAAAAATAAAACGGTCAAAATACTTTAACCGCTTAATTTTTAGAACAAATTTAGTTATTTCCAAACAAATATTTTCTAATACGACTTTGTTGTTTGAAATTAAAAAAATCAAGGCGATCACCACAAATAAGATGAAACATCGTACATCGTATAACTCCAAATCGATGTGGTTTAAAAACAGGTAACTTATGCCCGTCGGAAAAATTGTAAATATTTCAAGCTGATTCCAAATAATTACTAAATAAACGTGCGAAGTTGGTGTTAACATGAGATAACCTTATGAGCGAGACTGCTTTGAGACCAAATTTCTGTGTTCTAATCGTGGCAATTTCAAAACGTTCTCTTTTTGTTTTATGTCGATCCCGTGGTCTGTCAACGGAGAGTTGTTTCGAATCAGAGTTGGTTTAAAATAACATGAATTTATATTTGATCATTTTTGTGTTTATAGGGTGACCATCCGACCGTTTTAAAGTTAAGATCTAATTGAAATTCAAGTTAAAATTTAAGTATACGTTAATGTTTAAATTAGCATAGGTATTCATTCAATGTTGATAGTTTTGGTAGTGTTATCAATGTATTTGTTGATGAATTCTGGTGCTAGTGTGAGAGTTTTAAGCTTTTGAAACAACCATCATCAATAAAGTAGAGCGGCGGAAAGATTTGACCGCACCAGTTGGTCTCCAAATGTTGACATCAAGGTAAATTTAAATTACAAAGTTTTAACCACGTTAAGCATTAATTGAATATATTTGCTACTTTACGCACTTAGTTTACCTAATTTCTACATCTTGCAAATAAAAATATCACTTTCTACATTTAGCAAATAAAACAGCCCACCTCCACGCTACATACTAATTGATCTACCATCCGTACCCTGATAATTGCTGACTTTAAACGCATCTCTTTTACCGTATTTTCCAATGCAGCCTATTTAGTTAAAATTGCAACACCTTTTAGAATGCAAACCTTTTAAATTTTTGCATTATTTTTAAATAATAGAGCAAGTAACCTAAAAAACTTGTCTTCATCAATGAATTTGATTTCTCAATTAATATCACAGCCGTAAATCCTATGATACGCCATATCGGTTCTGCTTTGAAGTCCTGGTTAAACAAGTTCCTGTCTTCCTGCATGCGCTAATTTAAGCATCCAAAAATTTGGAAAAGAGCATTAGTAGTTGCTATTCCAAAGCCAAATAAACCATTCGGGGACCCAAAGCTCTATAGACCTATCTCTTTGCTTTGTATTCTCTTCACGATATTAGAAAGATCTATTTATGCCCGCATTGAACCAATTATTGACCTACTGCTACCTAGAGAGTAAGCTGGGTTTTGGCGCGGAAGATTGACCGTAGATCATGTTACTTTTCTAAATTGAGAAATTAAGGATAGCTTTTTGGCCAAAAAGAAGGCTGTCGCAAAGTTTGTAAATCTCACAGCGGCCAAGGATGCTGTATGGCACCGCGCCCTCACCTGAAAATTTGCTTTTTCTGATAACCTGGCCATCTTACATTGTGCAAGCGACTAGCTGGCGTTGAAAAGGATTCATACTCAGGACATGGCAACCTTATTTTCTTACCTTTACAAATGGAAGCTCAAGTTTGGTATAATTAAGACTGTGTCAGAAGCCTTTTATTTTTACTACCAAGAGGCACGACGTAAGCTTAACATGATTGTCAACGGACAGGCCTTACCGTTTTGTGCTAAACTCACTTATCTGTGGTCTACTCTATAGCTGAGTACAGTCTGGTCTTGCAGCACTCACACTTGCCTTATAAACAGTGTCATGAATGATGCTTTACGCATAGTCACTGAATGCCTGGGTCCCACTCCAAAATATCACCTACCCATACTTTTAGGCATTCAGCCAGCTGAGCTTCGTCGATTAGAAGCGACACACTCCTTGGTTTACCATGGATCACAAACCCTGACCATATGCTTCATGGTCTTTTAAGTAAATCCTCAGATGCTTGCTGAAAGAGACTAAGGTCTAGACGCCCGTTTGTGCCAGCTGCGCGAAATCAATTGAACGAATTTGCCAGACTGTGCATCGGTGTTTCTTAGTGGACAAATTTAAGATAGAACACAAAGTACTGTGATAATACAGTACATCAATGCTCCATGCTTTCATACCCATAACCAGTGCCAGGCTTGTTAAATTAAGCTTGCCCTAAACAAATCGGGTTAGGGGTAAATCGCTTGCGAATTGGTGTTGGGTGATGCTCTTCGTTCATGCACAAATGGGGTTTTACTCCTTTACCGGAATGCGAGTGCGCCGCTTCTAAACAAACTGCAGGCAACATTCTAATAGCGTGCCCTATACATCAAGCACCACATGGAGCACAAAATCTCACGGTTTTGATTGACAAAACTTGCTGCTGGCTCAACACAATCACTGCCTGCATCGGATCCGAAGAGTGCAGCAGCCTATGATAGTAAAAGAATAATGATTCGGTCCCAGTCCTGTTTGTAACCAACCAGGAGTGGATGCCTATCCAAACGATGAGGACAACGACCCTTGATATTTTGTTTCATAATAGTGCTCAATCTTTATTCTTGTACTTATGTTGTTTTCGTTACGTTTCAAACACAATGCATGGTTGAAGAAACTAATTTTACCAAAACCTAATACGCCCAAGGCCAAATTATTTCCACTTTGGAAACCATTACTCTATGGCATAATCATGACTTTTCAGATTCTTGAAAGTGTGGTACATTTCAAAAAGAAAAGTTTTTCTTAAAACTGTAAATTATCAGCATTTAGAAAAGAAAAGTGGGTATTTAAAAATTGATTTTTTCTTTCTCTCTTCGCAAACACTTTCAAATGACGGTGTTGATATGTTTGACAAAAATTTAGAGGAGTTTTTTAGCACTGAAAAACAATTGAATTGCCGCAACGTGGTTAAAACGTGGTGGACGCTGCATTAGCAATTCATAAAAAAAATTTGAAACATATATCAAATGAAAAATGCGGTTTTGCTTTGAAAGTCTCTTTTTAACAAACAACACTTAGTGCTGAAACCCATGTAAGGCTTTCTACTAAAAAAATGTACCGGTTGAAAAAGCTACTTCTCAGGTAGATTTTAAATTACTGTTTGAATTCAGAATTCTTGTCGGTTTACTTCCAACTGTAAAGCAAGAATTTGCAAGAGGATAACCAGTTCTCGTTGTATAATTTTAGAAAACAATATGCCAATAATAAAAAATAAAATAATAAAAAATAAATAAACAAATTGTTTAAATATGAAAACAAGGATTTTGTAATGAATATATAAGCTCTATGTACAACTAATTGTGCGACTAACGAACATAATACAACGACAAAAATTGGTTTTGCAAACCAAGCTTTCAAAGCTTAATCTCGAAAACTCAAAACATTCAAACAAACAACAGTTGTGTATACATTACCAACTGTTTTAAATAGTCTTGGCCCTGACAGTGCGACCAAAAAAAAGAAACACTAAAACTAAATATATATAAAAAAGTAATAAATTGCTTAAACCATTACGAACTTAAATTAAAATCATTCTTTGAAATGTAAAACTAGTAAAATCTAAAAAGTTAAAAAATAATTTTTTGGGAAACTAGAAATATTTAACATTTTCAAACTAATTACTTTAATAAAACAATTTTTGTTACAATCCATAGATGTTTGTGCTTTAAAAATTATAATTTTATTAACCTCGTACATAGATTATTCATAAAAATAATTCTCGGGTAGTATAGAAATCAAGCTCAGAAAACTTAACAATATGTCTTTCATAAAGGTTAAGCCGTAGATTGCATAGTAATAAGTTCGTTGAGTATAATCCGATATAAAACACTATATACAGGTCTTTTTCCGCTAAAGTCCCACTTTTCGTTGCTGTAACAGTTTAATCATCAGCAACTGCTAAATGATAAAAAAGATTTTAATTCTATTAAATACTTTAGTTTTACAATAAATCGCGAAGATCCTGATTTAAAGGAAAGAGTCAGGTTTCATTGTTTAAATTTTTCTCTGTAATGATTATTGTTTCGCTTGCTGATTTGAAGCAAGTTGAAATAGCAAAGTAGAATGTTTTAAATTGGTTACTGTAAGCCGCTGAGATTTCTGCTGAATAACTACATGGGCCGAATAAATATGCAACTAGTTTGGAAAAAAGTTTCATTCTTACGAACGGCAACAATAAGTAAGAAAAGATGTTCTTCTAAAATCAGCTTTGACTTTCCTTTTTTTAACATCTATGCGTAAAATTTGCTTTCTACAATCTTCAACTTATAAAACATATGAAATAAAACTTTTACCATTCTGCCTAGTACCAATTTATCTCGGGAAAAATTCGACAGATCACTCACGTTTTGTCTCGTTGTTTGGCATTGCGCGCAAACTACAGTATCTTCGCGCGTCACATTACTGGGGCGACTTGCGCGCTTAGAGCGTGTGGTGACGCCAAAACACCACAATACAGAAACATTATATACAGCTTTCTTATTTATATTCTATTCCACAGCTAATAGCTGCGATCCCGTTTGTTGTCGCAGTGTATTTAGTTGCTTTCTAAATAGTGTCTTTAACCACCCTATTCGAGTAGTCACTGAATGCTTCAGTCTCTCCACAATAAACCACTTACCAGTTTTTTCAAACATTCATCCATTTGAGCTTTGTCAACCAGGAGGGGCTTATTTTTTTGTTCTAAATTAGTGCTCCGCTACCTTTTCGCTCCTGCCGCACACTTGGCCCAGGGGAAAGAGCTACATTATTAACCCTTTCTTTCACCTGAAGTTCATACATTCATTCATTTTATTCTCAATCATTAGAAAACAGTTTAGCACTAAAAATTATAAATATTGAAAAGATCAAGAAAAAGAAGAAGCAGCACAACGTCAGGCGTTAAAACATGCATAAGATAATCAGAAAGTGAAAGCAAAAAACAGTGGAAAGCATGGCCGCAACACCTTCATCAGATAAGATTATAAAAAATGAGAAATAAAAAAGAAAATACATATAATAATAATAATATCAAACAAATTGAGAGATTGAATAACCAGTGCATGATTAGTCTGCGTAATGATGATGGGTGGCACAGCTAGCCAAGATGGAAATTTAGCTCAACTGAGCAAGGTAAGTAAAGAAAAGCCACCCATAAAAAGAAACCTCATTAGGTCCGAAAACCTTTTCTGAATGCATCTGGTGACATACAAAAAATAATAAGAATAAATATATACAAAAAGAAATTACGAATTTATAAATCAAATAATAAGCAGATAATAACAATATTAAAAATAATATAACGGAACATAAAAAAAACTATTATGCTAGTCGAAGTTGATGGATAAAAAAATTATATATTTTGTATAAAAGTTTCAATTGGCTGTCATAAAAAGCCTAAATATTTCAATCTAAACCCAATAATTAAAATGATGACTTTTTTGTGTGTGATGTAACGAATTTTTCTATATCTTGTACACATCGAGCCTAAAGACGCGTTTACAGCCGTTTACAGTACTTTTTTCTTTCAGCGCGACCTTGGTTTGTTTTATTGACGCTCAAATCCACTCATGTTTTCGAGAAAAAATGAGTGAATTTGAGCGTCAATAAAACAAACAGAGATCGCGCTGAAAGAAAAAAGTACTGTAAACGGCTGTAAACGCGCCTTAAGAGATAACTGATGAAAAAAAACTCTTGAATTTATTTGCAGAAATTTAGATTGAAATCTATAGACTTTTGTGTCTACTAAATGAAGCTTCAGGTGAAAGAGAGCGTTTAAAACTTTGTAAAGGCAAAAAAAGATTTTGACATTACACGACATTACACAGATCTTAACTTTTTTCTGGTCTTCATTTGACTTTCGCAATACATTTTATGTTTGAACGTCAAAATATCATTTTTAAAAAAGTTTGATGATTCCTGGTCCAATATGTTTATTCTATTGTATTCCAATGTTTATCAGTTTTAAAATGCCCCATTATTTGGAAACCTCTGAATAAAATCAACTTAGATTCTCACTAATGGATGACCCGGGCTATTTGTAAGAGTTTTTCTACGTAAAATCAGGTATGCTCCGGACTCCAATTTTATCTATTCTTAGCTTACAATCCGTATAGATTAATGTGAGGATTTAGTTGATTACAAATCAAGCTGCTTTGAAAACGAGAAGCACCAGACTCAAGTTTTGCTCTTGTTAGAGCTCGTCAGTGATGCTTATTTCACTGAACGACTACCTGTGGTTTTCTAGGCTGGAGACAATACCACAAGACCACACAAACCAGACAACAATTCGACTCAAAGTAACTATAAGTAGTTCTCGGATTTGCTGCACAAGGCGCACCTCATGACCAAGACTAACCCGACAAGTGGTTAAGCAAGTGCTTACTCTCTCGCAGTGAGATAAGTATCACTGACGAGCTCTAACAGAAGTGAAACTCGAGTCTGGTGCTTCTCGTTTTCAAAGCAGCTTGATTCGTAATCAACTAAATCCTCATGTTAAACTATATAAAATAAAAATTCTTCCTCCGCTCGGCAAGTTCTAAGAGAATAAGCACTTATAATCCATGTTAGAGCTGCTATGAAGTCTTATTTACATAACTTACTCTTTTCTGCTTGCGTCAACTACAAATTTCCAACCTCTAGGGAAGAGCGCTTGTAGCTGCGATCCAAAAAACAAAGAAGGTTATAAAAAACCTGAATTGCTACTAATAAATGCATTTGCTTTGGGTCCCTTTAAAGGAAGTTAAGACGCTTACTATGCCCCGTTAATCCAATTGATCTATTGCTTTCTAGAAAACAGACGCAAAAAGTCAATCGTGAATTAAGCAAGTTATTCTGTTAGCTCAAAACATCAAGGACTTTCTCGAGGCTAAGAAGAAGGCCATTACTATTAATATATTCGTCGATCTAACAGCTGCAACAAACTGCGTACAAACTCGACTTTAAAAGAAAACTTTTTTATCTTACCATTTCAGGTTCAACAAAGAATTGAATATATTTTCAAAACACATTTTCGTAAAGATGGCTCTTTTATAGCGCTCGAGCATCTACATACCTGAAAGTTAATCCTATTCTTCTCAACCTTTTTCGAGCTATTGACTCCTCAACGGTCGGGGTTTAAAAGCCCACCAAAATTTCGATTTATAACTCCAAAACTACAGTATTTAAGCTATCTTTATGAAATTTAAACAAAATAAAGATCATTTATTTAACTTTTGTTAGAGCAAAAAAGTTTTTGAAAATTTATTTGATAAAGTATCTAAAATTGCAATTTAGCAAGGTCATTTCAATTTTTACGTTTAAACACTCATTTAACTAGCGTGAAATGCGATTGTAACGAATTCCCTGTTGTAAAAGTCGAAAACTTAATTAAAAATTGGACTTAAAGAGTGACGTCAACGCGCAAGACAATAGAAGGGCTTACTTCTAAATGTACCTAAGTCACATAATGTCAGTTTTGAGAAAATGAGGTTTAACGTTTTCAAAAACCCTGGCAAATCAGAGTATTGATGAAAAAACCCTAAGTGCTATTTTATTATACTATGTATGTATCACTTTCAATTTTTTAGTGTTTAATTATGACGTTATGAAGAATTAGAGTTTGTTTTTTTTAAATGGACGGATACTTTTATTGGAAATTGTGAATTAAGCACTTTTTCTACAAAACTGACTTAGGTACTTTTATTGTAAATTGTAACTTAAGCACTTTTTACTAAACTGACAATTCAGTTTAGATGAAAAATTCAATTTTAAATAATAATATTGGTAAAATATATTTAATTTTTTAAAACGTAAAATACAAGAAAAGTATGTAGGATCTAGGGGGTGTCAAAAATAAGACGTGGTGAGGTATTTTTAAACCAAGATAACGTTATGCTGCAACTTTAGCACTCTTTAAGATTACTTTGTTGCTAAATTATCACATGATGTACATTGATTCGATTTATGTCAAATTAACTTGAAAGCAATGATTGCAATCATAATAGAAACAAACAAAATGTTCAGAATAAAGTTATTTAATAATTTCGTCTGGAGTAAAAAAGAAAGTTATTATTCCAGTTGTAATCAAAAAATTTTTATTCGACTTCCTCTTCAAGATCGCTTTCCTGCAGCTCCTCAGATTTGGCTGATAGTTGTTAAAAAAGTGACGTCGTCAGAAATTTTGACATAGCCCAACAAAGTTTTGATGACATCAAGCTTGGCCTTTTTGATTTTAAGAAAATTCTAATACGCAGGAAGCAAGTTTTTAGATGCGCGCAGAAATTCTTTAAGTTTTTTCCTCTTTTCAATAAACACATTTTCGTCAAACAGTCACCAGTCATCGAGAAGCGACACATTAGCTGCTGACCTCTTCGAAATAATAATCCTTTTGTTGTAGCGAGGCTTTTAAGGAGGATGTAAAAACAAAATCTTTTTTTATAGTCCATTACTTTTATAACAGAAGCACCATCATTAGAAAGGCGTCTGTGAGTGGATGCTCTAGCTACATAAGCTATCTGAAATGGATTTGAAATGTCAGTGTTTTTTATTTCATTAACCCATTCTGATGGCTTTATAACTCTATCTTTTCTACTTCTTTGTTTTTCAATAAGAGTAAAGTCGCAATCACAGGGCAGTCTGCTATGTCCCTGAAGTGGATAAAAAAATTGAATTTTTTCTAATTTCTGATGAACTAGGCACTGTAGATAAGCTACAATACACTTATAAGGTCTTTTTGTTGTTGCTGGTAAAGTGGATAGGTAATGATCTAAGCGAGAGATCACCTCATTAGGACCTTTACCAGCATAATGTTCAGCATACAAATACATTGTTTCATACAAGCCAATGTTTCATATATACATTGTTTCATATATACATACAAGCCAAAGCTGCCTTTTGTAATATTCCTGTGATACTCCTGTTAAAGGAATGGACAAGTTTTTTGAAAATCCATTGCTATGACGGCAGTATCACCATCAATAACTGGGCGAGTGGAGATTCGGTTTCTTCTTTAAGGTGCAAATTAACACACATTTGCTTTACGTAAGTGCAGCTCATTTTCCAAAATTTTTTGTTTTACGACATCTTTATTGCCAATTAATTCGGCGGCTTCGATTTGTACCTGTTGCTTTTCACAAGTATCACAAATATCACTTCGAGAAAAACCAAACGAAACATTAAACTCGTAATTGAATAATTTGCTGTATAGGAAATTTTTACACACTGATAAAAGCTTTGGATGTTCAATGAGAAAAATTCTATGCATTTTGGCAACGTTAACAGATGAATTCAAATATTTTCTCATGCTATTAATACTACGACTGTAATGACTTTCTCTGGCAGGAAAGTTTTGAATATGCTGCATGGATTAAATGTTAAATGATTCTTCTACTTTGGGATGATTGCTTTGTTTACCACAATTATCTTTAGTGTCAACACTAAAGTTTATAACCTTTCTTCTCAATCTACTAGCTTCAATCCCATGCAAAGCTAAAAAAGTTGCTTTGCATGCGACTACAGATCTGTCTTCAACAGAAACAGTGTATGAAAAGCTATTGCGCTTTTTGGTATAAGTTGTTCGTGGATGTCGACAAATATTTTCAGCTGCTTTGTTTATGATGCATTCTTGTAAATAAGTGTTTTGCATTTTATGATCTGACATTGCATAAAAAGTTGCAAAAAATTTTTTCCGTAGGTTGTCCTTCAACTCAAAGTAGCATTAACAGCGACAATTTACTATTTTTTGCATTTTTCCTGCAATAGTTTTTTCAGAATAAGAAAGATGAGGTTGACCTAAAATAGAAATTAATTACTTTATTTTTATGATGTCTCGGTTTTAAATATCAATTAATGATTTTCTTTAATAAAAACAATATGGTGCAAAATTTAAACAATTTAAGAGTATTACCCCCAATCTATAAACCCTATTATATATAAGTGCAATATTACATACATTACTATTTATTAATTTTTGAGTAATAAATTTTGAAAATGATAAAAAAGGCAAACTACGATAAGCACAATCTGGCTAAAAAAGCTTGCATCTCATTTAATTTAATTTATAAGTAGAAAAAATTAGAAGATAATTAAATTTTTTTCGATACAACTCCAAAAATCATTTAAATTTGTCTCATCTTATACCTATGATGAACAGCAGCACTATGTCTACTCTCATTTAATCAAATTATTAACTAAATTTAAAGAGAATAAAAAAAGGTCCCATTAAGAAGTAACCGTAGCGATTTTTTTCTGTGAAACTAACCCGGATCCTCTTGCGGTTACTATCGCTTCTTCAAAAATTCTTTTTCTCTTGGTTTCTTCTTTATTCCATCCTGGTGTTGAAAGAGGGATTTCGGGTTAATTTCACTCCAACAAAATCGCTTACGGTAACTTCTTGAGTAAATCTCAAAAAAAGCTCTTTTATAAGTAGGATAGATCAAATAACTTGCATTTTAAAATTAAATCTTCTTACCTCGAACTTCGGCAGCTTTGATTTTTAATTTTTTCCAAAGAGATGGATTTAATTTTTTTTTATAGCTTTAATAGGATTACTTAGTGCATTAAGGTCCATATTTCTTTTAATTTTAAAAATCACTTGAAAAATCAATTAACTCTCAAAAATTTCTTCAAAAAATTAACCAAAAATGATTTGATAAAATATATTTTTAATCTGACTATTATGCTTTTTAACTTTATTTTAATTTAAAAAAAAAAATTAATTTTGAAAAAAAAATAAAAGCATTAATAACATTTTAACACAAACAGCATTAAACTTTTAAAGATTAGAAAACCAAATTAATTTTGAGTAATTCGACTTGAGTTCGTTTAAAAATAAGCCCTCTTACGAATTTTCTTTTAATACTCTATTGCAACTACTCAGGTTACTCTTATATTAGCCTAATATCTCAATTTTATCACATCGTATTTCACCGCCACAAAAATAGTTTTTTAATTATTGAAATGAAACTATACCATTGCATTATGTCGAATAAGATTTAACTAAAGATTACTTTTTGTCTAAATCGATATTAAATTAAAATTAAAATAAAATAAATTTTAACAAATTTTGGATTGATTCTCGCTGCCTAATTAAAAAATTTTGTATATCTAAAAAAAAGTATTTTTCAACTTACTACATTAAAACTTTATAAACAAACTTTAGCTTTAAAGCAAATATGAAGTCTATTCTTTGTCAAATTGGAATAACATTAACTAAAAACTCAATTTTTATAGCCCGTGTTACGTGTACTGACAACGAAATGCAATTGTTGTTTTTACGGGACGAATGGAATGACTCGTCTAAACCTGCGCAGTCAGGTATTCGAAAAATTCGATTGTTTTGGATCAACAAATGATTTAATAGCGTTTGAATGTGATACAAAAGAATTTCGGCTACACAATTTTTAACCAGGAAACTATTTGAAATCAGAAACAATTTAACTAGATTTACCAAATGATCTAGACCTTATTCAAATAGAATGAAAAATAAACACAAAAGAATTAATAGAAAAACATCACTAACGCAAATAAATACTTATTATAAAACATACCTAACCCTACTCTAGCTAAATTAGCATATAAACAAACACTAACCTAACCCTAAGCTAAAATTGACCACGTTAAATGAATGAAAAACTCAGATTACAACGCATTATTACGTCACTATAAACTATTTTTAAAGTCAAACGAAGGAAAATTCTAAATTAAGAAATGCTATGAAAAAGTCACTTAAACAAAGCTTTTAAGAACAAAATTACGCGCCGCGAGAGAACGGACAGAAAGAAAACAAATTACAATACTAATTAACTAAGTTAAAAAATTAGCGACGCGAGTTCAAATCCAACAAAAAACGGTAAGTTAAAACAATGAATAACGAAATTTAAAACATATAACAATCTTTTTGCCAAGCTGGATATTTTATTGTTTGCCTTCTTGACGGGACCTCACAGCTTGACGCATCATCCGTCGCAGCAATTGTTTCTCATAAATTTTGCATACACTCTTGTCACAAGACCGCGCGAATGTCATAAGATGGTGTATGTCACAAGTGACCGAAAATTATAAGACATCATGTGACGTTTCTCTCTATATAGGCGTGAAGGGGGATTGGTAGCTCACTTGGGTTGTGGCTAGTTGACAACAAAGTCATTGTTACTAAACAAGCTATAAAAACTTATACAGTATAAAGCAGAGATGGGGAAGCTGCAACCTCCATAAGTTTTTTGTAAGGCTTTCAATGACAAAAGAAGTATGTGTCAATAACTACAGCTGATAAAAGAAAATCTTTTTTTATAAATCACTTCATATTATAGATGAAAATTGAAAAACGTAAGTTAGATCCAAAGCGATGACTTTTTTTGTTTTACAGACCACTTCAATTTAAGTACAAAAATCAACAATTCCGAGTTCAAATTAAAGTGAAAACCTTTTTGTGGAGATAACTACATTTTGGCGACGAAAATTGAGAAAACTAAGATGGATTCAAAGTGATTGTCCATTTGTCTTAGGTATTTCAACTTAGGCGGCCTTCTTTTTCAAAATGTTAAATAATGGCCTCCAATAATAAAAAGGTTTCCCATCGCTGGCATAAAGTGTAGGTCTCGGTTTTCGGTGAGCGTACGCTCTGCAATAGCTTTAAGTTAAAAAAATATCAAAACTTGTATAAATTAATTTCAAGTTGTTTTTTTTCAAATAGAACAAAAAGAACAATCGAAATTGCAGTTTGGTATAGAAAAAAATTGATTAAATATTCATTTTTAAATCTATTATAAAAATAAAATGATTTCTGTGTGTGAATTATTTCAATTTTCTTCAACTAATTAAAGGCGATTAAAATTTTTTTGAGATATTTTGTTATAAAATAAATTTAGAAATAATTTATATTTTGGTAATTAATACTACAGAATAGTCCACAAAGTAAATTTTCGAAATATAAATCATCTAATCTTAGATGATTGAAAAAAAATGAGTTATTATTATTTTATTCAATATCTTTACCTTTTTACTGCATCAAAAATCAATTCCACTAGTTCCACGTGCAAACTATCTTTATGTTTCATCTATTAATCAAAATTGTGAGGTGTTTTCAAATTTCAAACAGCTATACTGAACATACTATTTCTATTACAGGTTCGGGACAGTGGTTCACTTCGGCTTCAGAATATTATTGTTGTTTTATTATTTTTTGTCACATAAAAGGTTAAAATTATAGTATTTAATTCAACGTAATTTTATTGTCAATTTATAGACTTAAAAATAATGTTGGTAATTTCCTTAAAATCAGGAGAGTAGAATTTGTTACAAGAATCCCAAACAGCTTTGCTAAGTGTTTGTGGCAATGAAAAATTAGGCAAACTAGAATATACTATGCAAAAGATAAAAATTTTGCTGAGACCAGAAAAACCAAAAGAACGAATTAAGCGAGTTTGCACACTTAAAACATGACAAAATAGACAAATTCTAAAGCAGGGGTCGGCAACGTTTTTTTTTCAGTGTGTCAATTTTCTAAAATTCAAGGCCAAAATAAACGTTTGCGTGCCGATAAAAAATTGCGTTACGTATGTAATCACATCTGAGGATAATAAAATTTGCTTTGATAGTTTGCACTACCTAAATTTACTCGTTTAAACGTACATAACGAAATTTCACGACAAATTATTGAAGTTATTTTTATTACACACACATAAAAAAATTCACAAAAACATTCAATTTTAATGGGATCCCTGTCCTTGTTTTTCCTCAGTCAGAGATTTAATATTTGGCTTGTAGTTTGTGACTTTTAGCCGAACGCAAGCTTCGGAATTATTAGCTGTAAGACGACTACGATGAGGGCTTAAGACAAACTTTATGTGCGAAAAAATTTGTTCGCACAAGTACGTTGATCCGAATACAGAAAGCAAAGCTTTTGCTACATCTTTAAGATCACTAAAAGTGTCCGGTAATGGTGCCCAGCACTGCAAAATAAACTTTGAACAATTTTTACTATCCATAGTTTCAATAGCAATAGCTTGACGCAGTTCAGCAAACTTGCTCGTCCACAATACCGAAGACCTCAAATCAATCAGCTGCATATGAAAGTCGCCAACATTCATCCAATCAAATAAAGACAAATCTATATCGTCATGACTATCTGGTTTAATTAGAAACGAAAACACTTCACCAAAACGTTGGAAATCTTGAAATCTATTGCAAAATTGTGTTTTCAGTTCACTCATATAGCCACCAATCACAGAAGAGTTAACTTGGTAATCACACGAAAATTTTTGAAGATTTTTGAAATAACGGAAAGTGGAACCTTGAACATCTTGAATATAAACATCTAGTTTGGCAACAAAAGATTTCCACGTCTCAAAAAAATCCAACACTGTTTGACCTGCACCTTACAAACGAAGATTTAATTCGTTTAAGTGTGTAGTGATATCTGTAAGAAACAATAAATCCAAAAGCCATTTTTAGTCATTTAATTCTGGGTAATGTTTCCCTTGATTCGACAAAAAAATCTTTATTTCATCCAGACATTCAACAAAGTTCACAAGAACTTTACCGCAACTCAGCCATCTGGAAGTGCAATGCAAAGGAAGGTCACGATGTGCACTCTCCATCTCATCAAGAGAAGAACGAAATTGCCGGCGAGTAGTTGCAGAATGGGCAACAATAAAGTTAACAATTTTAGTTGTGGTTGCTATCACACTAGTAAGATTTGAATTGGGAATCTTAGCACAAAGGTTTTCCTGGTGAATTATGCAGTGAAACGTCATGACTGGATGACCAATTTTCTTTTCAATAAGTGCAACAAAACCACGGTCTCGTCCAACCATGGCAGCGGCACCATCTGTCGTAACAGCAAATATTTTCTTAATATTAACTTGTATTTTTTCAAAGTGATCAATAAATTTCTCAAGTATGTCTATTCCTTTTGTAGAGCCATACATAGAGCTTAGACAGCACAACTCTTCCTGCACATCGTCGTCAGTACAATATCGCGCGATGATCGCTAAACGAGGAATATCATTAATATCCACACTTTCGTCAAGAGCAAACACTAAACGTTTTGACCGACTGCAACGCAACAGCCTGCTGTATTTTTACGTTAGCAGCCATATCTTTAACACGTCGTTCAACCGTTCGAGTAAACACTGGCAGATTTTTAATCCTTGAGAGAATGACTTTTTTATTTGGCAAATCCTCAAAGAGAACTTCGGAACAATTGACAAATACTTCTTTAATGTAATCACCATCGGTAAAAGGCTTCCCACGCTTGGCAATACATTCCGCAACTTTGTAACTACTTTTTTGCAGTTTGATCTCTACAGCGAATGGCTTTTTTAAAAATGCTAACTTGTTTTTTGTAAGTAGAAACTGCTTTTTAAGAGCTTCATTCTTCTCAAAATCATCTTTAAATGATTTTTGATGTTTGGTTTCAAAATACGTTTAATACTTGAGGTATGGCAAACAACATTTTCACAGCATAGTGTACATACAGCTCTTTCATTACGACAGACAAACCCAAAATCTGTTGTCCATGACTCTTGAAATTGTCTCACATCTGATTTTGATCTCTTGGCTGCTGACATTGTGGTTAAGATCAAGGTTAAAAACGGAAAAAAACGGAAAAAAACTTAAATACTGGGCCGGCAAGCAAGCGATCAATAATGACGTGACAATAATGAAAAAATGATAATGACGAAACAATAAAATAAAACACACAAGTATAACCACGTGTTTCGCGCCAAATGTAATTTTTTTAACATTTAAAAACGTGTTTTTGGAAAGTTCACAATGCTCCGTGCCATATAAAATCACATATAAAATCACCCCAGGCACGCGTGCCAATAATGGCACGCGTGCCGGGGGTTGCCGACCCCTGTTCTAAAGCATTTAGCAAAAATTTTTAGCACTTACAAAATGAACAGTGTTGGTAGGATAGTTGAATGTGATAACTTTCTGACTTGCAATCAAACGAGTCGTTTCACTTTTATCCCAAAGAATTAATTTACAAGAATATAAGATTAATATTTATTGAACAATGCGAAAATAAAACAAAAAAATACATTTTATTGTTCCTGATTACTTAATTGCAAATATTTAAAATCTAATGCAATTTGGAATTAATTGCATTAAATTTTAGATTTTCATAAAAAGGTACACATAAATGCAATCGCAATTTCTTGCTTATTAATTTTAAATACATTTTTTTTAACATAATTGTAAATACAAATACAAATTCTTAATACTTATACACAAATAATATTTCCCTGAATGTTTAAACAGGTAATACAAATACAAATACACAAATAGTATTTCCCTGAATGTTTAAACAGGTTTCGCGCTTTTTGTAGGCTTTCTTTGATTCCTTCGAAAAAAATAAATCACCAGGGATAGGCTAAAACAAGTCAACAATAATAATCCAATAAGCACAATTTTGCTTTTATTTCCATGTAGGAAAATCTTGTCAATGATGCTTGGCGAAAAGTCTAAAAAAATTATCTTTCGGGAAAAATCGTTAAACCTTGCAAAAAACTTTTATTCAAAAAAATAAAACAGTATATTTTAACCTAATATTATTGACTATTGTCAACAGCATATTCGAAAGTGGTAAGTAAAATTATTTGTCGACCGTCATAATTTATTGGACAAATTTTTAAGTTTTATTTTTAGGCATTTTGAAAGTTTACTTAGGCTTTGAACTAACTTTTAAATAAAAAACAATAGCAAGATATCGATATAACTTTAATGACAGGTCAAGTTAATCAAATGATTTCTTTCTTGATGTTATTAAAGCACATCTATCATGTTTTTAAATCAACAATGTGGTACGACAATGATGATAATGAACTTTTGCTTTTGTAAAACTATTATTGTCAAAATAATTTTTAAAATTTTATCTTGGTAAACAGTTTAATTTTTTTTATACATATTTTGGTATTTTGAGAAATCAATAAGTTTGCTTTTGTGTATAGTAACAATACAGTATTTCTTGCAATCTTAAGCTAAAAAAATTTTTTTATTTGCAAAAAAAATATTACCTATGCATGTTTTTCCCTCGGTGTCAATAACTTTACCAGGAGGACAATAACAAGTAATTTCTAATTTTTCAATCATGCAAACATCCGAGCATCCTCCATTGTCCTAAAAAATCAAAAAAAACTTACAGGCGTTTCGAAATAAAAAATAGAAAAATCATTTAGTTTGTGTTTAGGTATTACAATAAACTAACAATTACTTCTTCATAATACGGTTTCGTCCAAGGAATCACGTTTTGAAAATAATTTGGTGGCCTATTTTATAGAATTTATGTAATTTACATAACGTTTTATTTAATATTGCAGCCTCAGTAAAAAGGTCATTTTATTCAACTATATGTAGCAACAAGCAATATAGTAAAAATAATAAACACTTTTGTTCATCAAAACGTTTTCGGTTAAACATTAGATTTTTTTTTAACAAAGTAAAATTAGGTACAATATAATTTATAATACAGCAATAAATAAGTAAATAATAAGTATTAAACTATAAAATATTTTAAAACCCATTTTGGAAAAGAAAAATTTCCACTTAACAAAAAAATTTTTTGTTAAAAATATATTTCAAATTGTTTTTGTTTCTAAAACTTAATTTTTAAGTTATTTATCGCAATTACATAAACATAGTACGCTATACAGATGTATTTTTTTTCTTTGTCATAATTAATTTTATTGCCATTTTATAAACTAGCAAAGTTAATATTTTAATTTTTTCTTTGAAATAACCCTTTATTTGATAAGTTTTTTGATTACCGTTTTCCAATAAAAAATCTAGAAATCACTGTTTAATAACTATTGTGTTCTATAGTAGCTTCAAATGATTGCCAAAATAAATTTGATTGATTTGTATTAAACTGCTAGATAGCAGTTTTAAAGTTGTTTTTGAAAAAAAGGCTTTACCAAGTCTTCACCAGTGTTGTATGCAAGAACGCATGTTTCTAGAAAAACACCGAGATCAAAACCAGAGAAGTTTTTTGAGATCAAAAACAACAATAGGTCCGATATTTTTTAGATAACATTATTTTAAGATTAAGACGGAAAGCAGTCAGATAAAAATCGAGATCGAAAAATAATATAAATAAACTATATGCTTTTTGTAATTCAAAGAAAACCAATTTAAGATTTTTTTGAAAACGCGAAGTTAATTTGAAAACAGAAAAAACTGTGTTATGCAACAAAATATTTAATAATTAAACAACAAGCATTATAAATTCACTCAACAATAAACAACGATTTTATGTTTTTTAGTCCAAATTTTACTGGCAAAATTTGCAAACTTAATTCTCTTGTCAAAAAAAAATCAAAACCTTAAATTTAAAGGTTAGCTAGACTAGGTAGTCCATAACAAACTCGCGGCCCGCGAAGCGTTGTTAGTCATCGCAAAATTTTCAGACAAAAATCGAGAGATTGGACTACGATCAAAATGAAGACCTTTATTTTACTTCTTTAGTCTTAATTTTGTCTTAGAAGTAAAGTTTTAACACATGGTAACGGTGAACGCAAATTTTGTGACCTGATGAAAGAAAATTCAAGATTTTTTGTGCAATCTAAGTGAAGACACAAAAAAAGGTTTTAACCCTTATACTCCCAGACATTTTGAGTCGCGTTACTTCCCATACGGGTCATTTTGACCCGCATATTGTTTTCTGTGTATTAAGCTAGAGGATGTTGTTAGAAGAGGACACTTTTGGTGTTATAAAAAGGATAGATATATCTAGTCAATGAGTGTTGTAACAAAAAGCAAATGTTTTATTTTTATAATCATGATTACGAAAAATTTAACATTTAGGCAGGTAAGTACATTGTACATAATTCATATAGGTGTTTATTCCAGTAGAGAAGACGTGACAAATGAAAGTATGTTTCACAATAATACAGTGCAAACAAATGCGAAAGAGTTTATGATTATTAGTCGTAACACTTTCTGCAATTAACGACAGAATGATCACTGCAAATATAGCTATTGCATGTTTCACAAAGGGTTTTTGTTTTGCGATTGGCTTTTGGAGGACACATGGAGCAGCGCTTTCGCTTTTTTGTATTTGCTGGTGATGAAGCTGGTATTTGAATTGCATTTTCGTCCTGCAGCCCAGCCAGTTCCTTTGCCAAACTAATTAGTAGACTCCGCCGCAATTTCTAGCCACGTTTTGCAGTATAGTTTTCTTTGTTGAGGGACATCCATGCAATAAATGCGTTTAGAGCGCTGATATCCAGCATATTATAAAAGATTACCATGGGCCATCTTCGAGTTTTTCTTTTGGTAGTAAACCATCTCAGCATTTGGTCCATGGTATCTACACCACCTTTTGTTTTGTTGTAGTAAGTAATGACTTCTGGTTTTTTCTCCGGACCAGGCGATTCAGTGCCCTTTTCTAAATGCATGGCACTTAGAAGAGTAACCACCTTTTTTTTTTGGGACCATAAGAAGCAATCATCGCCTCTTTTTGAAAACCATAGAGAGTAGTAAATTCTTTTCGGTCCTTCGTGGACACAAATTCTGCAGGAAGCTTTATTGTGTTCTTTTGAATTGTTCCCACGATGGTGAGATTTTGCATCAGACGCTTTCTTCCCAATTCCAAATTTGTAAAGAAGTTATCGCTGCTAATATTTCTTCCACTTTTTTGAAAAGGCTCTGAAAGTTTTAGCACTACTTTTAAACCTAGATTTGTTTCCTTTGGCTCACCTATTTCTCTTCCTTTGTACGCATCCGTTTTCAGTACGTAATGTGCGGTTGAATCGCATATTGCCCAGATCTTGATGCCGTATTTTCTTGGTTTTGATGGCATGTACTGGCGAAATGGACAACGACCCCGAAATGTCACAGGTTGCTCGTCTATCGTCAGATTGGTTCCAGGAACATATGGATCCAACTGAGATTTATTCCAAATTTCAAATACATTTCTAATTGGTGAAAATTTATTTGGCGATCTGGCAGATCGTCGAGCTGCAGCGTCATCAAATCGAAGAACACGTAATATATTTTGAAAGCGATCACGCGAGATAATTTTACGAAAAATTGGTCTTCCATGTTCCATATGCCACAGCTGAGAAAGATCTTCGTTGCTTGACTTGTATACACCAACTAGCAATAAGGTTTCGATCACTTTTCTTAGTTCTGCAACTGTAGTATCTTTCCAGTTATTTAAAAATACACCTTGACCTTCTTTATTAGTCCATTTACATATTTTTTCCAGAAGATTATCTCTGAAAAACAAAGAAAAACAATCTCCAAGTCAGCCACTCATTCTTATGGCATATCTAGTCAGTCCAGACTTTTCTCTTATTATATTTCTTTGGCTCGTTTTAGAAGTAAGTGGAAGCAATGGCTCTGCTACCCAACTCTCTACACCACTCTTTGATGTAAAAAGTGCAGTACTGGTGTTTGTAATGTATCTACCAGATGCGTCACTAGCTTCGGCATTATAATTATTATCCTCGGAATCATACTCTGGATCACAAAGAATAATGTTTTCGTCGTTGTCGTCGTCTGAAGAAACATAATCGCTGCAATCGTCGTCATCATCCAATCTGTTGCTCGTGCTTGAATCCTCCTGATTGTCATCAAAAAGAAGACTAGCAACTTCATCTGCAGTACAATAATTGCTCATCTTGACTTTACCCAAGCAAAATAATAGCAAAAAAAGAAAACAACTGTTTACAGAATTAGCTGAAAAAATTTACACAATGTTTCTTTTTCAACCTAAAAAAGATTATTTTAGCCAAGCATTTTACTGACAACATTGTTGTGACTAACTTTATACAACAGTCAGGTATGCCCTGCACGCAGGAACTCAACACCTTTAAGTAAAATCCTGTTGACAAAATACTCATATTTCTTTCAACCTTCTAGAAACAAAAACTTTACAAGTAAAAAAATTGCCACAAAAAAGCTTTTCAATTGCTTAAGGTTTCATTGCAAATCCAACTGGATTGCTTTCTAAAACGACTAGCTTTTCCACTCAAAAAAGCAAAGGTCTTCTAAAAAATCGAGACAGTTTACCAATTATTCTATCCAGCTTTCTGCACAAGAAACAAACGCAAAAAATAAAAATATAGGTGGCCGAATCGGCACACTGGACTTCGAGTTCAAAAGTCACGGGTTCAATGCCTGCAACAAAGTTTCATTTATAATGCATAAGTGTCACTACATAAAAGGTGTCAGGTTTCATCTGTCTAAGACTATAGCTGAAGCCCGAAAAAAAATATAATTCATGTAAAATAATGCACTCTTGGGCTTGGGTCAATTTGACCCATTTGGGAAGTAACGCGACTACTACAAGTTATGGTGAAAGTTTAAATCATAATTCATTTAAAATCTTAAGAAAGTATTTCTGAAGGTTACTCGAAAGACTTATGAAATCTCATTGCATAAAAACAAGTACAACGCAAATAATACACATTTAAATTTTGCTTCGGGTCAAAATGACCCGTCTGGGAGTATAAGGGTTAACCTTCTTTGGTTAATGAATTGCAGCTCGAGGCATTCATCTTGGGTTAAAAATTTTCCGATGAGGCTCGCATAGACTCACAAATTTGACATGCCTAAGCTATACAGTTCTAATTTTAAAAAATTATAAAATGTCGCTGCTCCAATATTTATATTTTATGGGGAGCAAAGGTTAAAATTGCCACAATTAAACGCGTGTCATAGTTGTAGTGTTGTAACAAGTTATTTGATATTACTAAATATTAGCCATACATTTACCGATAAATATTTCATAAAAATCATTCACTTTATTTTTAGAAGGTTTAGTTAATACTTTTATAAAAAAAGTTGTTAAACTGATACCTTTTCACAAGATTTACCGTCAGCCGCTAATTTATTCGAAATTTGTATTGGTCCGTAAAGAAGAAGATGATCATTATCAATATTTCTTCTTTTACGTGTTACAATATTACTTGGAGGTGGACAAAGCTAAAAACAAAAGAAAATACGTCAATAAACTTGAAAATGTTTTACATAAAAAATTTTGATTTCTGAAAGAAACTTTATGAGTTACACATTATAAAATAACATTGTTTGAACAATCTGTAAAAAAAGTGAAACTGATAAGAATTAAACTGCATAAATTGCATTTAGAAAATTGATAAAAATATCAATAGTTTTTAAAACCAATAGTAAATTAATTTATGGACATTGGAAAGATTTTTTGTGAAAGATAAGAACTTGCGTTTTTTGTTTTTGTGATATAAATACCAAGACTTCGCAAAAAACTTTTTTCAATAAAAAAATTAAGTTTTGTGGAAAATGGTTTTTAAAGAAAGCCAATGATTTGGCTTTCTTATTTTAACTGTCTTTTTTCAGTCTAATCTCAAATTTATTTTGGCCTTTTTTAGCGTTTTTGTCGTTTGACCACAAAACCGGAACAGGATGGAAGATATATTTCATTTTGTTGTGCTTGAATGCATATGTTTTTTTGCATAAATATAGGCTATTTTATATAGCTGCTGGCTGAAAATACGTGTATTATCACCATATATTGTCACTATAAAAAATTAAGTGAATCTCATTGATGGAACTTTAATAAATTAGCACCTTTATGCAGACCAGTTATATTTAAGTGCAAAGTTATTATAGAATGTCATGAACTGCAAAATCTATAAATCTAAACAGCTTTTACCAGCCAAAGTTTGCCCAAGCAATTGGATTTAATTTTTAATAATAACTGTATTAGCACTTTATTTTACGGCGCTAACCGTTTAGTAGATGTCTTATAATTAGTAGAAAAACTCTGTTTTGGGAACACTTCCGTATTGCAGATGACTATTTATGTGTCAATTAAATGTTAACGGTTATAAAAAAAATAGCCCATATTGTAGCTCTGTTTTAACTATTTTGTTCATTTTTTAGATTAGGTCAGCACAACTTTTTTGGTAAATTTTTTTCTAAATTTAACTTGCTTTAGTTAGTGTGTTCAAAAGACGGCTTAATCTAAATTTGAAAATTGTTGATGAATCGTAGTTTGTTCAAAAGATGCTTTAATAAAAATTTGAAAATTGATGATGAATCATTGAAGTTATTCGTTGATTTTTCAAAACTATTTTGACCAAAAGTCTTATAGAAAAATATTCTCAAATCTCATTTAAAGACTATTAGCTTGCATCAAAATATTTTTTTGATTTGAAAACTTTACGCTCCCTATATCTCAAACTTAATTTCTGATTGTGCATTTAACAATAAGATTTTTTAATTTTAAGTGTTAACTTTTGTACTTGCTTTCTATTCTTTTTTGGATGTGACATTCACTACGAAATCCCGGGTTTATAAAATTAAAAATTCATCAATCCCGACAATTTTTCAAAAAAATTATCAAGTTTTTACTACATTCCTAATTGGCCTAAAAAAATATTGTCCATCGTCTCTAAATATAGTTTTTGTTTTTTAACAAGTTTTCAGTTCAACTTAGAAAAAATTAGATAAACAAAAAATCAGGGTTTTGTTTTATTTATGAATTATTAAACATTTGTGACAATATCGCCATCATTCGATGTTTACTTTTTTCTGTATGGGATTTTAGTTACATTTTTAGTGCTTACTCGTCGTCGTCGTTTGGAAGGGCATTTACTCCAGGTCAGACACAAACAAGACTGGGGCCGAATGTTTATTCTTTTACTAACTCAGGGTTCTGTACTGCCCCGATCAGATGCTGGCAGTGATGCTGTTAAACCAGCATCTAGTTTCGTGATCCAAGACCGTCAGACCTCGTTCTCCATGTGGTGCCCAATGTATGGGCCACGCTCTTAAAACGTTGTTTGCAGTTTGTTCAGCTTTGCCACACTCGCAATTCCGTAAAGGAGCGAGACCCAATTTGTGCATCGACGAATAAAATTGCCCAACACCAGTTCTCAGGCGGTTGAGTTCAACTCAAGCTGTTCGGGGCAAGCTCATCCCAACAGGCCTGGCACTGGTCCTGGGTATAAAAACACGGAGCCGTGGAAGTATTCTCACAATACTCCGCGTTCTATTTATGGTTTTTCTACTCAGAAGCGCGGATACCAAATACGGCAAGTGCTTACTGTAATTGAAAAAAGTGTACTGCATCATTTCAATCACGAAAATAATTATAGATCTGTGGTGTATAATACACATATATTGTTATGTAACGTAAATGATCTACCCACACTAAATTTTTTTAATATTTCTAATTTCAAAGATTGAGAATCCAAAATGTTACCAAATTTTCACATTGCATTCCAATATTGTTTTCACAAACTCTGACTTTGCAAAAAACGTAAATCATTCGCTGACTGTCAAATGTCCAAGTAAAAGAACGAAACTGGAAGCTTGCATAGTTCGGTTGATAGTTACGAGTGACATTGATTGCGTCTGCGTCGTCCAAATTATGGCTCACTTTGCATCTGTGAAACAAGGTTACTTGACTGAATATCGCATTTAACTACAATTTTCTTCAGTTTTTTTGTTTGTCACCGTCTAAAAACAAAAACTTTATTTGTCGATAAAAGTAGTAACTATCTTAAACTGATCTATAAAAAGCTTGTGCCAAAGATAGATACACTAACTTAAACTTCAATTAAAATTATTGTAAATTACATGCCCAACTCAAAGTCCGAAAATATTTGTGAAATAAAAGAAAACTTGATCTTGACTCTTGCTCTTTTAAGTTTGCACCCCTGGCATCTGCTTATCAGTAAAAAAGTTAATAAATTTCATTTTTATGAATTGCAATATTAAACAGAGAACAAAATTGAAGCTTTTTTTTAGAAAAAAGCTTTTTATTGCACAATATCAATAAAATGAGTCATTTTGTCACACATTGTTATTTAAAGTAGTTGTCTCGTTATTATTTTTCCGAGACAATAAATTGAAGTTCTCAGATAAGCTTTACCACATTAATCTTTAATAAGTAGTAAAATGTTGCTATTACATAACTATAAAAGAGTTGTAGACAAGCCAATTTGAAAGCAACTTGTCTGTTTTTTAAGTGTGAAATGCAGTATAGCATATTTAATAACAATTTTAAGCAACTAAAATATGAGCTTTAACGTTAGAATTACTAAGCGCGTCAATTGACGGTTTTATGTTTTCACAGTTTTATTGCTTAACCCTATTCTCCTCAACGGCCGGGCTTCTGAAGCCCGGCCCTTGCGAAAACGTTTGTAATTACTTCATCCTTTTAGATAAAATTCTGGAATTTCTTGACTTTTCCTAATTTGAAATGCTGAATAAGATGGTACTATTTTTAGGTGCCCCCGGACAAGGGTTAACGGTTAAAATAGACGTTCTTTAGCAAATTTGTGAATTTTTGCTGGTTTTCGCAAGCAGAGCGTGGAATTTCAATTTCACGCTTTTATTAAGTGACATGAATTTTACCAATAATCGGCTTTGCGTGTCGAAGCGAATTACGTCGTTTCCCGACGTCAATATGCCTTAGGCAATGTAGAACTTATTTCATGTAAATCGCATTTTCTTTGTTTGAGCTTTTGGCAATTGCTTGGAAACATTTTACACATATACAATATTTTGCATAAAACAATTGCTGTTGGGCTGCTTGAATACCAATCAAGCGGACAAAATTTAATCTCTACAATAAGCATTTTTATAAAACTTTCTTTTTATTATTTATTTGTGGGAAAAAAATTAAATTAACTAGTTCACATTTTAGCTCATCTGCTGACGCCTTCTTATAATTAAACAACACCTGACTTTTTACAATTGCATTTCACGTTGCATTTGAAGTAACAGGCCGTTTTTATGTTGAAATTTCCCTAACAATGAAAAATCCGACGTATTTTTTATATACAAGTATACCTGTTTGAAAAAGTTTTGTGAAAAAGTTTATAGCTTTTCGATGTGGGTTTTCCAAACAGAAAACATAGAATAAAAACTAGACGTTTGATACGATTGAATTTCAATAAAACAAAGGTTTCCAACTTGTATAAATTCATGGCGGTTCTAAAGTCTGAGATTTACACAAATGACTTTTTCCTCCCAAAAAATTTTCAAGCCAAAGTTTAAAAAAGTGTCCTTACTTATTGCAAACTGTTTAATAAATTTATTTCAAAAGTTAAATAAAAACCTAAAAAAGCTCCATTTTGGAAATTTAAAAAGAACTTTTTATGTAAACGTAAAGACCATTTTTGGTCTTCATTTGCCTTTCGCCATAAGTTTTATGTTTGAACTTAATATATCATTTAAAAAAAGTTTGGTATGATTCCTGGTCTAATATGATTATCCTATTATATTCCGACGTCTTTTTAATTTCAAAACGACCCAGTAATTCGAAACCTCTGAATAAAATCAACTTAGTTATCTTAGTTACGGATGACCTGGGCTATTTACAAGGATTTTTCCACGTAAAACCAGATAAAGCTTCGTGCCCCAATTTTTTGTGCATGTTGTATAAATTCATTAGGGCTCTAACCTCTTATATTTACACAAATGACTTTTTTTCTCCCAAAAAATTTTCAAGCCAAAGTATAAAAAAATGGTCCTTACTTATTGCAAACTGTTTAATAAATTTATTGCAAAAATTAAATAAAAACTTAAAAAAGCTCCACTTTGGAAATTCCAAAAAAATTTTTATGTAAACGTAAAGACCATTTTTTTGTCTTCATTTGCCTTTCGCAATAAATTTTATGTTTGGACTCAAAATGTAATTTTTAAAAAAGTTTGATAAACTCTTGATCTAATATGATTATCCTATTGTATTTTGACGTCTTTGTAGTTTTAAAATGACCCACTAATTCGAAACCTCTGAATAAAATCAACTTAAATTTTCACTTACGCTTGACCTAAGCTGTTTACAAGGGTTCTTCCACGTAAAATAAAACCAGATAAAACCCCGGGCGCCAATTTTATGTGCACAGAGCTTATTATCCATGTCAGAGCTATTTTAAAATCTTGATTAAATCATTTTCCTTTTTCCTGCTTGCGTCAATTCTAATTTGGAAAATCTACGGAAGAGTGCTTCTAGTCGCGATTTGAAAGACAAAGAAGGCTGTAAAGATCCAAAAAGTTATTAACAAATTTATCAACTTTATGTCCCGTAGGAGAAATTTGAGACGGCTCGCAACGAGCTAATTGATGATTTTGACGCAAAAAGTCAACCGCGGATCAAATCGTTCTGTTATCATAGAAATCGTCGACGATTTTCTCAAGACTAAGAAAAATGCCAGTGCTTTTTGTCAATCTGACACCTGCATATGACACTGTTATTTCATACAAACTTAATTTTAACTGCAAGTTACTGAGTTTTCTGCTGGATAAGAACATGGTTTAAATGATTATAAAAATAGTTCACAACAAAAGTTTTACTCTAACGGCGACAATAAGCAAAACAGTCTCGGGTGTCAGAGAAACAGTGTTTCTCCAAAATCAATCACGACTAATTCTTTTTTTAACATCTAGAAGTATAATCTGCGTTCCACAACCTTCAGATTAAAAATATTGTGAGCTAAAAGTTTACAATAACCAACATTCATCATTGCGTTTAATTTCAACTTATCTTGAGGTAAAACTAAATAAATTACCCAAGTTTCGTCACCACCGTTTGCATTGCGCAAAAATTTTTCTTTGTGAGTCCCGGCGCTGAAGTAACTTGCGGTTTTAGGCCAGGAGCTGGTGCCAAAACCATTGGTGGATATTGGGTGAGGCGAATGAGGCAGTTACCTCGGGCCCCTCCTTGAAAATATTGCATATAGTTTTATTTTGCTGTATATGCTTTTTCAGAGATCACCATTATTTTGGGAGAAAAATAGCGAAATATGAGATCAAATCAAAGTGAAGACCTTCTTTTTTTTTAGAGATTTTTATTTTTTATTTTTTTTACAACGCGCATTGAAAAAATATATGAGCCGTGAGCCGGAGCAAGACAGAATATATGAGGGTTGGGGGTGTGGATGATGGAGAAGAGTTGAAGTTGCAAGAAGAAAAGGTAAAAAAAGCCAAAAACTTCAAATACCTGGGGTCAACAGTTAGTAATGATGGAAGATGTGAAGAAGAAGTAAGGAGAAGGATCCAAGCAGGATGGATGAGTTGGAGGAAGGTATCTGGAGTTCTGTGCGACAGGAAGCTATCAGCAAAGGTTAAGGGTAAAATATACAAGAGTGTTGTTAGACCAGCCATGCTTTATGGAATGGAAACGGTGGCAGTGACTGAACGGCAAATGGGAAAAATGGAAGTTGCAGAGTTGAAAATGGTGAGATGGGCACTGGGAGTGACAAGAAAGGACAAGATAAGAAATGAATATGTGAGAGGGACTGCAAAAATTGCAAAGCTGGGAGAAAAACTTCGGAATGTGAGGCTACGTTGGTATGGACATGTAAAAAGGAGAGAAGAAGACTACGTGGGGAAAAGGATGATGGAGATGGCGGTGCCAGGCAGAAGGAAAAGAGGAAGGCCAAGGAGAAGGTGGATGGATTTGGTGAGAGAAGACATGGAAAGGGTTGGAGCTAGGGAAGGAGATGAAGTAGACCGAGTGAAATGGAGATTACTATCGCGCTGTGGCGACCCCGAGTAGGGAGAAGCCGAAAGAAGAAGAAGATTTTTTATTTTTTTTATTTTTATCTTTATATTTATCCTCCTGACTCGCAGAAAAGCGACGGAGGCGCTATACATAGGGTAAGCAATTACCCCGACCTGCTTCCGGAGATGCCAAGATATTGCTCTCCGCTAGTAATTTAGTAGAGATATTACTGTAATTTAGAACTGCTTGTCAAGACCACCAAGCAGGGGAAAGTGCCGTAAAGAAGACCACCAAGCAGAGATCACTATGATTTTGGGAGAAAAATAGAAAAATGAGAGATTAAATCGAAGTGAAGACCTTTTTTTTAGAGATCACCTTGAGTTTGGGAAAAATAAGGGAAATATGAGATCAAAGCCCTTTTTTTAAAGAACATAAATTTTTGCGAGTCCTTGCTTCACGGCCCTAATTTTGAATATCCGTCACTGGCCAAAACATCAGAAATAACTCTCCCATTTTTGTCTATTCAATAGCCGAGTACTGGATCTTGTTTGTTTTTGCAGCGCACGTATTTGGTTTATATATATTGTTTTGAATAATGCTTTGTGCGTTGTCACTGAATGCCTCTGTCCCTCTCCAACGGACCACTTACCAGTTTTTACAGACATCCAGCCATCTGAGCTTTGACAACAAGAAGCGATATTCTTTTTGGCTAGAAATAGTACTCTAGACATGCTCTGCTATTTTTTCAAACCTGTGGCACACTTTGTAAGGTTTCAAAAATTTGCAGAGCATCTGGACCAGGTGAAGAGCTAAATTTTCACCGCTTTCCGTTACCTGAAGTTTCCTTTGGCTGCCATAGAAAGCCTAAAAATTTTAATCTGAACTCTAAAAATAAAGTGATGACATTTTTTCATCTGAAGTTACCAATTTGCGCATATCAAGCACAATCCAGCCTGGGAGAAAATTGATCAAAAAAAAGCTATCAATTTATTTGTAAAGAGTTTTTATGTTCACTAAATAAAGTTTCATATGAAAAAAAGCGTTTAAAATTTAGTAAAGACCAAAAAAAAGTCATGACATTTCACAATGAGATGTATTATACAATAAATTTTTTAAGTTTATTGGTTGCTACTTCAAAAAAACATAACTTTTTATCTATTCGAAAGATTATGTTTGCCGTTTTTCCACAGCTTACGAGTTACAAAGCATTGCTGTAGAACCAGACAATCCTTTATTCATCGGTTATCAAATGCCTACCGATAAACACAAAGGTCTAAAAGCTTGTTTACACTTGCTTTGCAAAGACTTGAACAATCTTGCCGAATTAGGTACCCCTGCTGCCCAGTACATGAATCATACATAGAACACAGAGTACTGTGGTAGTACATTCCGGCTCCATGCTTTTATTACCAGCGCTTTGAGTGTACTAGGCTCGTTCGAAATAGCGCTTTCAGAACAGTTAGAGTTATGCTTAAATGCTTGTGGACGGGTTTAGGACAACTGGCCTCAGCCGACTTGCCGCAGTTTAACTAACCAATCGGCTGCGTCTAGCTGAATTGCGCCCAGTCGGTTGCGACCAGTTGGCCCATTCTGCCTGCGAACCAAAGTTGCTTGCTTTCATTTGTGCATAAACAAATAGGGTCTCTTTACTTTCTCTCATTGCAAATGCGGCGTCATTGCACAAAACAGAGATAAAGTTGTATAGGAGTGTCATGTGAATTAGGCGTTATAAAGAGCACAAATTCGGAGAGTTTTAGATAAAAAAAAACGGTTGTGGCTTGGTGCATCACTAACAGTACTTAATCCAGGCATTACAATAGCAATTTGCAGTAAATAAATAAACCATGGGGGCCAGTCCTATTTATTTGCTTTACTTGAAGTGGATACTTTTAAATACCACAATAATTTCGGCATAGAATTCCCTGTTTTATGTAAAGTTAAAAAAAGGCTTTTATAGCTTAACGTTTCCTTCTCCAAGTTATTTTGGAGAGGTCTTGTGGTGATTAGCATCTTTTGAAGGTAATCAATCTAATCTTCCAAAGTGTACAACAAAAAAACGCACTTTTTAATTAAATATATTGGAACCAAAATGTGTTATTTTATCCCGTATTCCATCCGAAACTTTTCATATTGCAAAATAAAAAAACAAATTTACCTTTGTTATCCAGATTTGCTTATTTTCTAGTTTTGCTTTTAGGTTTTCATTTTTAATTACTTTTTCGCCTTATCGCAACTTGTTTTCAAATGATTATTTTATTTTAATTTTTTTGTTATTTTAAATTATGCAATAAAAGTAACTGCTTGACCAAGACACCTTATGGTTATTTGCAAGTCACGTTGTCCTATAATTAATCTCAATTATATGTTATGCGAATATTTGTAATAGTTTAGTGACAAAATAAACAAATGTGAATTTCGAATCTTCATACACGCCACAATATTGTTGTTTAAAAATTTTTTTATTGGACACTCTAATTTTTATTAATTGATATAATTGTAATTTAGAGTTTCTAACAAAGACTTTTAAGCAGGGAAAGTGCCGTAAAATGTTTTACTAATAAAATGTGACAAAAACGGACGTATACGATCCTAATCCGTTCCCATCAAATTGCCACTCCCAACCTCTTGCTATACTGTGGACAAATATATTATAAAATTGATTTTTTCCTTAATTTTATAGAAAGCAAACAAAGTTTTTGTTAAATTTTATTGCCAAAAGATTCGGAAAATTTCTCACGTGCTGGCATGAATAAACACACTGTTCCATAAGATTACTATTTCCAAGAAATTATTAATTAAAATTGCCCAGGTTGCGGCACTGCTTACAAATTTGCACTTCATGCTTTGAACGATGCCGAGATATGTTCCACGACTAATAGTCACAATTAATAGAATAATATTGTTTTTCTCAAGTGTTTTTTTTAAGTAATGCAACGGTGTACTTCTATTTCAATAAATAAAAAACTCTTTTTGTGGCGGTGAAATACATTGCAAAAAAACAAAACAAGTGCATACAAACAGTGATAATTATATAAAAGATAAAGGTTTGTTGGTTTTACAGCATTGGTATGTCAATATTCTAATGCTGCTAAATATTAAAATATAGCCTATTTCAAATTTTTTTATGTAAAAAATAATTATTTTCATTATTTAATACTGTTTTTAAAAAAGCAACAATAACTATTGGTAACTAAAAAAACATGTGGACAAATATGTGAACCAGTAATTGAAACCAGTCTAAAATAACTTCTATACTTCGACCAAAACAATGAAGCAGGCTTCCCGTAGCTTCTTCATTGTTTATAGTTGTCGTGCGCATTGACGTCACTCTTTACGTCCAATTTTTAATTAAGTTTACGACTGTTACAACAGCGAAGCCGTTACGATCGCATTTCAAGCTAGTTAAATGAGTGTCTAAACGTAAAAATTGTAGTGACCTTGCTAAATTGCAATTTTGCATACTTTATCAAATAAATTTTCAAAAACTTTTTTGCTCTAACAAAAGTTAAATAAATGATCTTTACTCTGCTTAAATTTCATAAAGATAGCTTAAGTAGTTTTAGAGTTATAAATCGTTAATTTGGTGGGCTTCTGAAGCCCGGCCGTTGAGGAGTCAACAGCTCGAAAAAGCTTGAGGAGAATAGGGTTAAAGCATAGACTGTAATTTTTATTAAAATTTTTTTACTTTTATTTTTTTGTAGCGTTATATAATTTGTTAAGTTGCAGCAAATTTTGCTCATCAGTCACAGAAATACTGTAAACTCACACCTACTTGCGATTACCAAGCACTCAATTGACGCATCAAGCAAAATAATGCTGATAAGTGGAATAAGACGCTGTTATTTTTGATGCTACGATAGTTAATCAAAACGACAGTTAATCGAACGACGCTTGATCAAAACGACAGTTAATCAAAACAACATTTGACCAAAAAGACACTTGATTGAAACGCCACTTAATCTTTTATTTTTGTATGTTTCTGCGAATTAACAATCTCTTTGTTACTGTAAATTAGATTCATAAAAAGCAGAGGCCATCAGTAAGAAGGCAGTTTGTTTTTATTTGTTATAATTTTTCGTCAATATCAAGGTCAGGGTTTTTTAACAATATCTTTGGGTAAAACATTTTTAGGGGGCAACAAGTAGATCTCTTGTAACGGTTATGTTTCGTTAGATGCTTATTGCTGCCATTTTTTGCATTTTTTTGAAAATGTAGTCAGTGATTTAGGAGGAGGCATTGGGCCATGGCACCACTTTTGTAGACCACTTGCAGAAATCAGAGACAGATTCAAAAGGAAAGAACTATTTTTTTAGAGATCATTATGGTTTTGGGACAAAAAATTGACAAAATTGGAACAGATTTAAAATTGTACATTTTTTCTTTCACTATTCGATCAAATGTCGTTTCGATCAAGTGTAATTTTGATCAAACGTCGTTTCAATCAAGTGTCGCTTTAATCAAGTGTCGTTCGATCAACTGTCAGGTCACGGTTATTTTTTAATTATTTTGACAAATTATTCTTTATATTCTTTTGTTTCTTTTTGACAAGAATTTTACGTTTTCTCATGAAATATTAAAACCACTTACTGTAGATTATATTTACAAAATATCGCTCTTCGTCAGTTTACTGAAACTATGTAACTTTGCAGCACGAGTTTAGAATTGCAAATAGGTTCATGTTTTGTTGAAATTTAGTTTATAATCATAGCTTTTCAATTCGTAAAATGCCTGTTTGATAGCTTGCTTTTATGTTTTATTTTTAATTTAAAGGATAAAATGTCGTATTAACTCAACGCTACTCAAACTTTAGGATTGCCGTGAAATAGTTTGGCAAATTTTTTTGCGGAAACCATCCGATGATGAGATGAATGATACAAAAAATATATTTAGCTCAAGGAAAAATACTCTGATTCTAACAAAGTTAAAACATTAGATTCTCGATTTTGAATGATGCTAATAACATGAAAACTAATTCTAATGAAGAAGATTATGAGCAGATTTTACGGGGTTAAGAGAGATCATGTCGACAGGCTTTTGCAGCTAATCAAGCTTTCAGGAGGCGCTTGCTGCAGCAAAGTATAATGAAAATTTTTATCAATGTCCTGTTTGCTTATGCTGCTTTTCGCCTGGTTTCTGACACTAATCTCTTAGCGCTCCGATCTAAAAAATATTCAAAAAAGTTTTATTACTGAAACTCACTGAGTTACGGGTAATTCGAAGTAAAGAATATCTTTAAAAAACTTAAAGACTTTTCTTGGTTTTTTATTTTTTGAGAAGTTATTGGTGTAATTTTCTCAGTAGGCTATCCATCCTCAATTCAAAAAATAGATTCTAGAAATAAAGTATTTTGAAAAAAGTTATCCCTTGTTACAAAATTTTGAGATTATGAAATAATAACAATCTATTTGAGGTCTGAAAAACAAATTCTAAATGATGATGAGTTAGGTGAAATCTTCTTTGGAAACTTTTTAAAGAAAATTATCAAGTGGCATTTAAGCCTAATGCTAATATTACTTTTGATAAACTGCTAGTTTATCCTTGTGTAAGGCACGGTGCAAGTTTATGCAATGCATAGCGAATAAACTGGATAAAAGTAGAATAAGATTATATATGACCACTGACATTGAAATAAAGTGTTAATTTAACTCCTTCATAAATATAAAAAAAGATTTGAGCGGAAGTCGTGATGTACGCGTACTAATAGACGTGGTCATAAAACTTATAACAGTCTTTTTAAAAAAGGGTTGCAACGTAACCAATAAAACTCTTCACTGTGTATCATATCATGATTTGTATGATATATGCCATAGTGTATCATATTTTAATTGTTTCTGTCGTGATTTAAGCTAGATTCAAACCGCTCTTGCGCTTAGCGTGTTTGTACGTTTATCTTGCCTATTTATTTTTGTCTTGTCTTCTTTCCTACATACTGCACTGACTTGCAAACTTTTTTAGCTTTAAATAATAATCTGATTTTGTCTAAATTGCTAGCTACTGTATTTCCAAACGGTTAGTTTTATTTGGATTATTATTGTTGTTTTTCTGTTCAGATATTAGTCGTGTTTTTTGTAAATAAAAACCTAATTTATGATTTACTTTCATAACAATTTTATTTCAAAAATTAAACTATTATGGATTGTTTGATTGTTTGTTGCAATTTTATTTCAAAAATTAAACTATTATGGATTGTTTGTAAAATTAAACTTGAAACGTTGCCAGAAGATCCTGGCGTAACTAAAGTATTTGAATACTGGTTGAAGACCTTTGAAACTTTTCTATCTGCTGTTACAAGTGTTACTGATAAAAAAAAGGTTTTAAATGGATTTGAGCTGCTAACAAACTACTTGTCGCCTCAAACAGACGCTTTCATAAGTACCTACCGAATAAGAAGAAGCTGTACGATTACTTTGCTCGTCGTATCAAAAGAAAAAGAATCTTACTTCGCCCGCCCCGTCTTAATGACAAGATTGCAAGCACAGAATGAAAGTATTTCTCAGTATGTTCACACTCTCCACAATCATGCAAAAGAATGTTCCTTTCAAGTTGTATCAGCCGAAAAGTACAAGGACTCTGTAGAAAATTACCAACGCACGTGTTTGCTTTATTTCCTTTGCTTTTCTGATCATAATTTGCGCACCCTTTTTGTTTTACGCTTTAATTTAGTTAATCTCATCTCAAAGCATAGTTCGTGTCTGCAGCGCGTTTATTTAGAGCTAGCTTTGTTGCGTTATTTTTCACACTTCTCAATCTGTAAGGCGATCAGCAGTAGTTGGTGGCGGCTGCCTGAAGTCTGAGTAGACTTATTGTTATTTGTTGTACCCTGTTTAGATTGTCTCTTCTCAAACTTCGAAGAATTGAGAGAAATAGAATTGGGAAAGCCGTGTCAACTTTTCAAATAAAACGAGAAAAACAGAACATTGTGCACTGAAGTTGACTATTTTTATTATTGAGCACAAGCTTTCGTGGGCTACTGCCCACTTCGTCAGGTGCAATGGAATGAAAATACAATCAAAACAAGTTTTACACAACGGCATTAAACGTAACAAACAGACATATGTGACGTAATGAAATATGAAAATATCGGTAAAAAAGACTAAGTTTGAGAAAATATGGCAGTACGGTAAATTACAGCAATTTAAGCAAAAAACAAATGCGAGAAAATGGCATGCAAGTATAAAAAGATGCGAAATGGAGAAAGAAGTGAAAAACACAAATGACCCTCAAGTTTACAAGAATAAAAATAAATATTACACGTAGTTAGACATAAATGAATAATCTTTATTTAAACCTTGGTTAACACAATCGAGTTTGAAAATAATTTTTTGTTCTTCCACTTCCCGTTGTTGCTTTGTTTTGCCTTTAACTTTCTTGATTACTGCTAATTTGAGATTGTCCAAGCTATGGTCGGGTTTATTGAAATGTTCGGCCACTGGTTTGTTTCTATTGTGTTTAATGTCGCTCCTGTGTCCGTTCATCCGTTGACTGATTGAGTTGCTTGTTTCTCCAATATAGATTGCTTTAGGGCAAAGATTGCATGAAATTGCATATATGATATTTGATGAATTGCAGCTAAAATTTCCGGAGATTTTTATAGGGACTCCGTTAGGACCCGTTATTGAAAATCTTACTAGAAAACCAAACCAAACTAGAATCTTATGCTAATATCTTCATGGCCAACCTGGAAGAAAACTTTTTACAAAATACCCATAATAAACCATTAATATATCTCAGATACATTGATGACATCTTTTTGTTATGGACACACGGAGAGGAAAAACTATTGCAATTTTACAAAGATTTCAACAAAGAGGACCCGAACATTCACGTTACAATGAACCACTCGACCGAAGAAGTTAATTTTCTTGACACCACTATTAGACTAAAAAATAACACACTCCAAACTTCATTATATAAAGAACCCACTCATTCCCAAACTTATTTACACCCCACCAGCTCCCATCCCCCACACATCTTCGCCTCCATAATTTTTAGCCAAGCTCTACGCTACAAGCGTATCTGTTCTGATAAAAAAGAATTAAATTTACAATTGACTTCATTAAAAAATGCGTTTACCGCACTTGGATACAAACCCAAAACTGTCAAAAACCAAATCATTAAGGCCATGTCCATTCCCCGAGAAGCCCTTCTGAAATACCAAACCAAACTAGAATCTTATCGCACACCCCTAGTCCTTACTTACCACCCCTATCTTAGACCTATCAACAAAATCGTAAAAAAATTTGCAACCTTTACTAAACAAAGACCCATATCTTAACCAAATCTTCCCTGCACCACCACTTATATCATATCGTCAACCCCCTAACCTCAAACTTCTACTTACATCTGCCTCCTTACCAAATGAACGTTTAATCACGGGCACCTTTCCCTGCAATTCTCCTAAATGCCATATCTGCCCCAACATAAACACTAATCCTACAATAACGGGTCCTAACGGAGTCCCTATAAAAATCTCCGGAAATTTTAGCTGCAATTCATCAAATATCATATATGCAATTTCATGCAATCTTTGCCCTAAAGCAATCTATATTGGAGAAACAAGCAACTCAATCAGTCAACGGATGAACGGACACAGGAGCGACATTAAACACAATAGAAACAAACCAGTAGCCGAACATTTCAATAAACCCGACCATAGCTTGGACAATCTCAAATTAGCAGTAATCAAGAAAGTTAAAGGCAAAACAAAGCAACAACGGGAAGTGGAAGAACAAAAAATTATTTTCAAACTCGATTGTGTTAACCAAGGTTTAAATAAAGATTATTCATTTATGTCTAACTACGTGTAATATTTATTTTTATTCTTGTAAACTTGAGGGTCATTTGTGTTTTTCACTTCTTTCTCCATTTCGCATCTTTTTATACTTGCATGCCATTTTCTCGCATTTGTTTTTTGCTTAAATTGCTGTAATTTACCGTACTGCCATATTTTCTCAAACTTAGTCTTTTTTACCGATATTTTCATATTTCATTACGTCACATATGTCTGTTTGTTACGTTTAATGCCGTTGTGTAAAACTTGTTTTGATTGCATTTTCATTCCATTGCACCTGACGAAGTGGGCAGTAGCCCACGAAAGCTTGTGCTCAATAATAAAAATAGTCAACTTCAGTGCACAATGTTCTGTTTTTCTCTTCTCAAACTGTGAGGCGACCAGTTGACCAGACGACCAGGAGGCTTTTAGAAGAAGAAACTTTAGATTTTGATACCGTTCTAAAAAAACTGAGAAGTTGGAAGTGGCTAAGCCGCAAACTGAACTTTACTCTAAACCCTTTGATAAACTAAACAGAAATTTAACTGACCGTTTAGCAACCACTTTTGTTTCCAACGACATGGTCTTTAACAGCAAAGAAAGTGTCTCTTTAACTGCTACAACTTCACATTTCAAACGTTTGAAGAAAAAGTGTTTCTTTTGTGCTGGAGCTCTGCATGCTGGAGGAACGTCTAGCTATCCCGCTAAGAACAGAAAATGCTACGGATATGGAAAACTGGGACACTATCAAAAGGTACGCCAAAGTGAAAACAAGAAAACTATTTTAGCTTCAATTCAATCTTTTGGATCTGTAAATGACGACCAATAAACTTCTTTAGCCGTTCTCGCAAGCGCACCGCGCTGTTTAAAGCCAACCGTAGTGACCGGTTTCTTGCAGAATGTGAAGCACGATCGCTTGTTAGACTATGGTACCCGAGAAAACTTCATTAACAAAAAAATTGTCAATGAATTGAGACGCAAAATTTTTGGTGCAAAAATGAATGCCGCTATGGCCTCTCAAGCATTCTTAGTCAAAGTCCTTGGTAAAGTAAAAGCAACTTTAAAGCTGAAAGGATAAACCTATGACAATCGTCTTGGGACAAGCTTTTATGCAATAGCACGAGGAAATAGTTTTTAAATTGGGAGGATTGAAAAAAAGTTTGGTAGTAGCACAACCTCATTGTGGAGTAGCTGCATCTCGGGTCCATACCCAGAGACTTTTTCGCAACCGTATCCCGGGATGTCTGCCAATAGCTACGAAATCACGCAGATTCAACAACGATGACCCACAGTTTATCCATAACAAGGTTAATAAACTTCTTAATGACAACATTATTGAGCCTTCTTATTCTTCATACCGTGCTCAAGTACTGGTAACAAAAGATGAACGCCATAAACGTCGAATGGTTGTTAATTACTCTCAAACTATTAACAAATTTACGTTACTTGACGCTTAACCTTCTACCTAACATACATGAACACGTAAGTAAAATTGCAAAAGGTACAGTTTTTAGCACCTTAGATTAAGTCTGCTTATTACCAATTTCCATTATGTTTTGAAGACTGACCATAAACGGCTTTTTAAGCGTGCGACAAGTTATACCAGTACACCCGTTTACCGTTTGGAGTCACAAACGGTTTTTCCTACTTCCAACGTGTGATTGACCAATTAATATACAAATATCATCTATGCCTATGTTGATAACATCACAGTTATCAGGGTTAATATTAGTTATTAGTGAGAACATCCGGTTATGGAAAGGCCGACCATGATTTAAAACTGAAGGCGTTACTAGAAACTTCCGAAACATCTTTAATACTGATAAATGTATGTTTGAGAAAAAACCAAATAGACTTGCTGGGGTATCGAGTGTCACACTTAAAGATACAACATGGTTCTGAACGATTGCGCCCTCTGCGTGAAATACCCCTGCCAAAAACTAAAACGGAACTTTAAAAAGCAATCGGTATCTTTTTTTAATATGCAAAGTGGCTTTCTGATTTTTTTTTTTAAATTAAACCTCTTATCGAATCTAACAAAAACAATATTTTTCTTCAATCTAATGAATCGCATGAACATTTGAAATGCTTTGATCTGAATTAACTTCTGCTTGTTTAACTTGTGTGAATGAAGGATTGTCTTTTACGGTAGAAAGTAATGCTTCTAATTTTACTTTTACATTTTCTCCAAGAGAACGTCAGTACTCGGCTGTCGAAAAAGAAGCGGCAGCCATCATTGATGCCATACTAAAATGGAATCATTTTCTATTTTTTAAACGCTTTCAACTAATCACTGATCAAAAGCTGTGTTTTTTTTGTTTGACCCTCAACGTTTAGGGAAAATTAAGAATACAAAAATTCAACTTTGGAAAACAGAACTAAACAACTTTGACTACAATATAGTTCATAGGCCAGGCAAGCAAAATATTAGTGGAAATACACAAAGTACTTGGCAATCCAGGAATTACTCGATTGTCACATTTCGTAAAGACCAAGAACTTACCATTCTCTGTCGAAGATGTCAAAAAGGTATGTTCAAATTGTCAAATTTGAGCTGAGATGAAACCGCGCTTCTTTCGAAAACCTGTAGAAACTCTTGTTAAAGCTATGCACCCATCGGAAAGATTGAATGTTGACTTCAAAGGTCCATTACCAGGCAAAAATAAGTATGTTTTGTTTGTTGTCGACGAATTTAGTTGTTTTCATTTTGCCTTTCCATGCAAAGACATGAGCTTAACTACGGTAATAACATGTTTGTTAACCTTATTTAGCATATTTGGATTACCACTATATGTTTACATTGATTGTGGTTCAAGTTTTATTTCCAGGAAATTAAAACAATACTTCAAACATTGAGGAGTGGTTACCAGTAGTTAAACACCATATCATACTACTGGTAACGCAGAATGCGAGAGAGTGAACCAAACTGTTTGGAGAACAATAAAATTAATGCTGCGTGACCTAAATTTACCAGAGCGTTCATGGGAAACTGTACCCTCTCAGTCTTTACATGCAATTCGATTTTTGCTATGTACGACAACGAACGCAACACCCCGTGAACGCTTCCTAAACTTTTACCGCAGAAGCATGTTGGGGCGCTTTCTTTCTAACTAGTTGTTGTAACCTGGGCCGGTAGTGTTGCGGCGTTTTGTTCGAACAAAGAATCAACCCCTAGTTGATAAAGTAGAACTAATTGAAGCAAACCCCAACTTTGTTATAGTAAAATTTCTAGACGGTAGACAATCTACAGTTTCTGTTAGAGACTTGGCTCCTTCTCCAACTCGCGAAGCCGAAACAAGTGAAATCAATTCTTATCTCGACGCTCAACCACAATTAACCTCCGACGCTCCTTTGAATGAATCTCAAAGCAATGAATTGCGTAAGGAGAGATCTCAACAACCATCGCCTTCCAATTCTCAAAATGAAAATTGTTTAGATTTGAGACGCTCGACTCGAACGCATAAACCACCCGACAGATTCGGCGTTTACATAACTTACTAATTTTGTTTTGTTTTTTTTAATCTGCGTTCTATTTTTAATCGGAGGAAGATTGTCGTGGTTCAACCTAGATTTGAACCACTTAGCTTGTTTGTACGTTTATCTTGCCTATTTATTTCTGTCGTTGTCTTCTTTTCTACGTACTATACTGACTTGCGCGAACTTTTTTAGTTTAAAGTAATGATCTAGTTTTCTTTAATCGATCTTGAAAGATACTTTATTTCCAAATGCTTAGTTTTATTTGGGTTACTATTGTTAAAGTTTTGTTTTTTAATTAAGTAAAATGCATTATTTTCTTATTTAAAACTTTTTATTTTTGAAATAAAGTACAAAATTATTTTTTAATTTAATTTTATTATTCAAAATATAGTTCTTGAGCTACAGTTACTTTTGTAAGTTTTCATGTAAATTAATTTTAATATTTTAATGTAAATTGACTAAATTACACGTATAATTGTGGTTGTATAATATATGATACAATATGTGGTAGGTCATGTCTTGTAATGTGAAACTCAAAATATTGTTTGAACTGGAAACAAAAAACTAAATAAATACTAAACCAATTTTGAACTAAGATATGGCAAATCAATTTAATCTATTAGTATTTGACAGAATAGCTGAGTTTTAGGAAACTCTGACTTTGAAGCAGAAGGATGCGAGTTCAATACTCAGTCTAAACAAGTGATTTTTCTTATTTAGAAAAGGCACTTTACAAAAAATTGTTCAATGGAGTATCGCGTGGCGTATGCAATTTTAAATCCGCTTAAAAACAATAAGCAACAGCTTGGCCTCTATGGTCGTACGAAATAAAATAATAGTAAACGTATTCTTAAACGATAAAAATAATGTTAGATAATTTTTTTTCATCAAATAAAACCTTTATTAACAAATTCATGCAGAATGTCTCAGTATGGCTTAAAAGAAACGTGGAAATACTAGCTTTTCTGCTCTAGTATAGACCTACAGTCTTGGCCAAAAGTTTAGGTACACTCCTCGAAATTCTGATTTAGACAACAAATCGGATATTTAATCGTCAATAAACACATAAATGCGGTTTATTATTGAATATCACAAATGGCAAGGCGATTCCACATATAAATCACATACGTTCGACACAGAATTTTCAAAAAAGTCAGTATTTTGTTGGTCCTCCTTTGGCTTTAACTACAGTTTCCAAACGTTTTGGCATGCTTTCCACCAGACTTCCGCAATATTCAGCTAATAATTTAAGCACCCAGACTGCTTTGATTGCTTCTTCCAGTTCCTTAGTATTAGATGGTTGTTTCTCAGACACTTTTTCCTTCAAAGCAGTCCATAAATTCTCGATAAGGTTCAAATCTGGACTGTTTCCGGGCCAATCCAGGATTTAAATTTTCTTCGACTTCAAGAACTGAGTAACAATTTTACAGCGGTGACATGGTGCACCATCCTGCATAAAAATCTTGCATTTATGAATGGCCATGTGCAGTTTCAACTAGTCCTTCAGTAAATCAACATATTTTTGTTCATTCGTGGTTGTTCCTGGTGGTAGGAAAAACAGTCCGGCCGTTCCATTTACGGACATTCCACCCCAAATCACGACACTTGAGGGGTGTTTTGTTGCCTGCGTGGTGTACCGTTCATCAAATTGCTTTCCGGTGAATCTGCGGACGTAGCGCTAGCGCGTAATGAACTGCTATACTGTAGATTCATCAAAAAAATTTGCTGCCATTGTTGAATCGTCCATTTCGCGTGCTCTTTAGCAAAGCCCAAACGCTTGGCTTTCATGGTCGGTGTTAGCCTGGGTTTCTTAGCAGGTTTATGGGCTTTCAAACCAAAAACAATAACCAGACGCCGACTTACGGTTCTCCCACTAATGTCAGCATCTTTTGCAAGCAGTACGGACCGTATCTTATCTGCGGAATTTATTGGAGCCCGAACTGCTATCCACCTAATGATGTGGTCATCCCTTGGCGTGCTTTTACGTGGACAACCAGGTTGTTTGGCATTTGAAAAAGTCCCTGTTTTCTTAAATTTCACTACTGCATTGTGAACTGCATTCTTGTTTCGTTCACTAATTGAACGTTCAGAATATCCTTCCTTGTAAAGAGCCACGATTAGAGCACGTTGAACATAAGAAAGTGGCAATTTTTTACCCATTTTTGTGGGTTTTCTAAAACTTAAAAACAAGCAAAAATCACTTACAAGATGGTGCTTACTGCTTGAAAGAGAAGAAAAAAAGTGATTACAATCCATTGGCAGATGAATGAAGCAATCTGATGCAATCAATTTAATTTCTGTTGCAATCAGCGGGTTTTGGAGCAAAAATATTAATTTCTGCATGATGGTTCTAAACTTTTGGCCATGACTGTAATGAGTTTCCTGAGATACGTGCATCAAACTGTTGACCAAGATGATGAAGAACGTTCATTTTGCTTGTATTGTGGCATTAGATGTTTATCTTTACCATGGTGCATCGTTAAAACTTGTAGACAATGTTCACTGATAATTTTCCTGCTCTGTAAAATACGTTTTTCCTTTAGAAGACAGCGGATGAGTAGATACTCTTTAGTTTTGGCAGAATCGGTTTCAGTTTGATTTTAAAACAACAAAAACATTTTTACTCTTAGCCTGGGCTGCCAGATAACATCACTTAATCGCACATCGGCAAATTTTCTAGAAACTGAGAAAGTTTGTGACAGTCATAAGCGTAAAACAAGAAGACCATTCATCAAAACAAAGAAACTCTTGGAAGAAAAACATTAGAAAAACGCTTTTCTTTTTTTAACTGTAAACGTTTGCATAAATGCAAATTGTCATTTTCTTAAATAAAAAATGCCATTGTGAGGCGTTCTCTTTAGGTCATCTGTCAAGCAATTATCTCAATTTACTTTCAGAGATTGCAATATATTGCTGCCAGATGACATTTTTATTTAATTTTTTTAGTTTTTATTTGGATAGGACTGGGATTTAGAGTTGTTTGATAAAAACCTCAAGTCAATCACAGAAAAGTGCCATAGAAAGTTTTACCAAGAACAAAATAGATTTAAGTAGGCTTTGAACTGTAACTATGGAAATCCTGCCACTCTAAATGAAGCGCTGATATCCATCTAGCCCATCCTGATGACTGTTTTATTCTACGAGTAACTGTAGTGTTACTTTTGTACACGTTGTTTGAAAAATTGTGTAATACTTTTCTTTAACAAAAGCTAAGTTTTATTCTGAAATTTTTTTTGCAAAATCTTCTCGAAACACATTCTGTATCATATATGATACAACTATAAAATTACCCCGTTTTTCATTTTTTTATAATTTTTAATAAATTAATATTAATTTAGATGCATTTAATGGTTTTTAAGCTTAGTTTGAATTTTTTATTCAAGTTAAAAAATTCATGCAGTAAAGAGATAATTAAGCTGTTTTAAGTCATCATCTTTTTTTAAATTGCACCCAAAACAAAGTGCTAGCAATGTTAGTAAGATTCGACAAACCAAACTAAAAAAATTTGAAAGGGCAAAACTAAAAAGTTTAAAAGAAACTTTTCAACCGTTTTCAAGATAGCAGATGCCGCCGTTGCCACAGTTAGGTAAATTATAACTAGGTATCTGAGCTAGGAGACAAAGTTGTAAAAATAATAATTTCGTAAAATTTATTCTAGCTAAGAGGCAAAAAGAGGCAATTCATTTATTTGAAAAAAACTAAACAGTTTTTAACTAGTAGCACTTCACTAAAACGTGTAGTTTGCGCTAGTCCTTTAATTTTTGTGTTTTCTTTTGCATGATTTGTCAACAAAATGACATTAAAGACCCAGTTTGTAATTATTTATCTTAATTGAAAAACTAAATTTAGTGTTTTATTTATGTAACAGCTTATGCGTCAATTTATGCGCTTGTTAATTCTAGGTAGCTGAAAGTTCTGTTAATTTTAGAGTTCAACAACAAAGAATGTCGGAAAAAGAAAGTAAATATTTTTCCCTTTTTAAAACATGAAAAATTTTACATACCCTTTAGAAATTATTGAATATCTTCGTTGATTATACCATTCATTAAATGGAGTAGCCCAACAATCTTGAATCTAAAGAAACAATCTATCTAAATTTTTATTGTATTAAAAAATACTGATTGATTATTATTAAGTTGTAGTTTTTTTATATTTAATTCGTCATTAATTTTGATTTATCGCGTCGATTACGATTGCATAAGAAAATGAATTATCAATATATTAGTGTTTCCCAGCTGTGACCTATCAATCTCAAATGTTCTTGCAAAAAACTCCTGATTGAATCAGTAATGGAAAATAGATTTATTTAAAAATTTTTTTTAAATGCTTAAAAAATTGAAGAACTTTGTAATAAATAGTGCTTTCTGAACAGGCTCTCACAAATACAACGAAATATAACTATTAAAAAACGTTTTTGTGAAAAGGGTGAATAAAAATTATAGAAATAATATTTACATATAAAAAAAATTTAACAAAGAAAGTATCTTTACAAGGTGAAGACGTAAAAAGAAAATATTTTTACCTGAACAACGTGATTATTTGAATTTTCAACTCTTGCGTAAATTAAATCAGGTACAAATATTGTATCATTATTTTTAATTTGGTTTTGATAACTGGAGTCCTTGTAAAGTTTCATGTGAACGTCAAATTTTCCATAAAATAGAACAGTCTCCAATGTATTTTTGCTGAAGAATAAAAGAAAAATTATTGTTTTCAATAAAAGATTTAAAATAAAACAAAAACAATCAATTTATTTTTTAGAAAAATGAAAGTACATCAAATAAAATTGATTAAAATAAACAAAAGTAGGTTTTACTTTTGGCCAAGAGCATTAAACAACCTTTAGGTTACGGTTTCTCAAACAAATATTATCTTACCTAGACCGGAATCTTACTCAACCTTATTACTGTATAGTTTAGCTATCACCTTAACTTTTCATCTTTTCGCACAACGTATAACTCCATCTTAGGGATCACCAAGTGTTTCAATGCTGAGGAATAATTTACATTTATTAGAAAAACACCTACCGGCTCATTTCATGATACTGATGAAATTAAAACTAAAATTTTTTGGATTATCACTTCATATTACCGCTTTATTTAGCCATAAATTTTAAATAAAGACATAATGTTTATTTTTAAGAAATTTTTAAGTAACAATTTTTAAGAAAAAGAGTAAAAACGTTGTAAATTTAATACTTACTTATAAAGATGTAGAAATTTTGTAGCATTGGATTACTATTCTAACACTATTTTAACTTTATGTTTGTCCTACCTTTAAGCAAGTTAAATAAGCCTCATGAAAAATTTAGTGCCCGAGGATATAAGATTGTTGATACTTGTTCTATATACAATTAACCTTTTTTAACCCTATTCTCCTCAACGGCCGGGCTTCTGAAGCCCGGCCCTTGCAAAAACGTTTGTAACTACTTCATCGTTTTAGATAAAATTCTGGAATTTCTTGACTTTTCCTAATTTGAAATGCTGAATAAGATGGTACTATTTTTAGGTGTCCCCGAACAAGAGTTAACGGGTAAAATAGATGTTTTTTTGGAAATTTTTGAATTTTTGCTGGTTTTCGCAAGTAGAGCGTGGAATTTCAATTTCACGCCTTTATTAAGTGACATGAATTTTACCAAGAATTGGCTTTGCGTGACGAAGCGAATTACGTCGTTTCCTGACGTCAAAATGCCTCAGGCGATGCAGAACTTATTTCATGTAAGTCGCATTTTCTTTTTTTGAGCTTTTGACGATTGTTTGGAAACACTTTATACATATACATTCTTTTGTATAAACAATTGCTGTTGGACTGCTTGAATACCAATCAAGCGGAAAAAATTCAATCTTTACACTAAGCATTTTAATAAAACTTTCTTATAACTATTCATTCGTGGGAAAAAAATTGAATTAACTGGTTCACATCTTAGCTCTTATGCTGACGCCTTCAGACAATTAAACAACACCTGACTTTTTATAATTTCATTTCACGTTGCATTTGAAGTAACAGGCCGTTTTTATGTTGAAATTTTCCTAACCATAAAAAATCCGACGTATTTTTTATATACAAGTATACTTATTTAAAAACGTTTTGTGAAAAAATTTATAGCTCTTCGATGTGGGTTTTGCAAACAGAAAGCATAGAATAAAAACTAGACGTTTGATACGATTGAATTTCAATAAAACAGAGGTTTCCAACTTCTATAAATTCATGGCGGTTCTAAAGTCTGAGATTTACACAAATGACTTTTTCCAAGTTTAACCAAAGTTTAAAAGAGTGTCCTTACTTATTGCAAACTGTTTGATAAATTTATTTTGAAAGTTAAATAAAAACCTAAAAAAAGCTCCATTTTGGAAATTTAAAAAGAAATTTTTATGTAAACATAAAGACCATTTTTGGTTTTCATTTGCCTTTCACCATAAATTTTACGTTTGAACTTAATAAGTCATTTAAAAAAAAGTTTGGTCTGATTCCTGGTCTAATATGGTTATCCTATTATATTCCGACGTCTTTGTAGTTTTAAAACGACCCACTAATTTACCCACCACTGTAGTTTTAAAACGACCCACTAATTGTAGTTTTAAAACAACCCACTAATCCTAACCCTAATTGGAAACCTCTGAATAAAATCAACTTAGACATCTTAGTTACGGATGACCTGGGCTGTTTACAAGGATTTTTTCACGTAAAACCAGATAAAGCTTCGGGCCCCAATTTTATGTGCATGTTGTATAAATTCATTACGGCTCTAACCTCTTAGATTTACACAAATGACTTCTTTCCTCCCAAAAAATTTTCAAGCCAAAGTATAAAAAAATGGTCCTTACTTATTGCAAACTGTTTAATAAATTTATTGCAAAAATTATATAAAAACCTAAAAAAGCTCCACTTGGAAATTCGAAAAGAACTTTTTATGTAAACGTAAAAACCATTTTTTGGTCTTTGCCTTTCGCAATAAATTTTATATTTGGACTCAAAATGTAATTTTTAAAAAAGTTTGATATAACCCTTGATATAATATGATTATCCTATTATATCTTGACGTCTTTGTAGTTTTAAAATGACCCACTAATTCGAAACCTCTGAATAAAATCAACTTAAATTTTTACTTACGCCTGACCTAGGCTGTTTACGAGGATTCTTCCATGTAAAACCAGATAAAACTCCAGGCCCCAGTTTTATATGCACAGAGCTTAATATCATGTCAGAGCTACTTCAAAATCTTGATTACATCATTTTCCTTTTTCCTGCTTGCGTCAACTCTAATTTGGAAAATCTACGGAAGAGCGCTTCTAGTCGCGATTTGAAAGACAAAGAAGGCTGTAGAGACCCAAAAAGTTATTAACAAATTTATCAACTTTATGTCCCGTAGGAGAAATTCGAGACGTTTACGTACGCTCGCAACAAGCTAATTGATGATTTTAACGCAAATAGTCAACCGCGGATCAAGTCGTTCTGTTTTCATAGAAATCATTGACGATTTTCTCAAGACTAAGGAAAATGCCAGTGCTATTTTTCAATCAAACACCTGCATATGACACTGTTATTTCATACAAACTTAATTTTAACTGCAAGTTACTGAGTTTTTTGCTGGATAAAAACATGGTTTAAATGATTATAAAACTAGTTCACAACAAAAGTTTTACTCTAACGGCGACAGTAAGCGAAACAGTCTCGGGTGTCAGAGAAACAGTGTTCCTCCAAAATCAATCACAACCGATCCTTTTTAACATCTAGAAGTATAATCTGCGTTCCACAATCTTCAGATTAAGAATATTGTGCGCTAAAAGTTTACAATAATCAACATTCATTGTTGCGTTTAATTTCGACTTATCTTGAGGTAAAATTAAATAAATCACCCAAGTTTTGTCACCACCGTTTGCATTGCGCAAAAATTTTTTTTTGTGTCCCGGCGCTGAAGTAACTTGCGGCCTTAGGGCGGGAGCTAGTGCCAAAACCAGTGGTGGATATTGGGTGAAACGAATGAGGCAGTTGCCTCGAATCCCTCCTTGAAAATATTACATATAGTTTCATTTTGCTGTATATGTTTTTTAGAGATCACCATTATTTTGGGAGAAAAATAGCGAAATATGCGATCAAAGCGAAGTGAAAATCTTCTTTTTTTTTAGAGATCACTATGATTTTGGGAGAAAAATAGAAAAATGAGAGATTAAATCAAAGTGAAGACCTTTTTCTTTAGAGATTACCATGAGTTTGGGAAAAATAAGGGAAATACGAGATCAAAGCCTTTTTTTTAGAGAACTCAATTTTTGCGAATCCTTGCTTCGCGGCCCTATTTTGAATATACGTCACTGGCCAAAACATCAGAAATAACTCTCCCATTTTTGTCCATTCAATAGCCGAGTACTGGAATCTTGTTTGTTTTTGCAGCGCACGTACTTGGTTTATATATAGTGTCTTGAATAATGCTTTGTGCGTAGTCACTGAATGCCTCCGTCCCTCTTCAACGGACCACTTACCAGTTTTTTCAGACATCCAGCCATCTGGGCTTTGACAACAAGAAGCGATACTTTTTTTGGCTAGAGATAGCACTCTAGACATGCTCTGCTATTTTTTCAAACCTGTGGCACAATTTGTAAGGTTTCAAAAATTCGCAGAGCATCTGGACCAGGTGAAGAGCTAAATTTTGAACGCTTTCCGTTACCTGAAGTTTCCTTTGGCTGCCATAGAAAGCCTAAAAATTTTAATCTGAACTCTAAAAATAAAGTGATGACTTTTTTCATCTGAAATTACCAATTTGCGCATATCGAGCACAATCCAGCCTGGGAGAAAATTGATCAAAAAAAAGCTATCAATTTATTTGTAAAGAGTTTTTATGTTCACTAAATAAAGTTTCATATGAAAAAAAGCGTTTAAAATTTAGTAAAGACCAAAAAAAAGTCTTGACATTTCACAATGAGATATACTGAACAATGAATTTTTTAAGTTTATTGGTTGCTACTTCAAAGAAACATAACTTTTTATCTATTCGAAAGATTATCCACAGCTTACGAGTTACAAACATTGCTGTAGATTCTGACTATGGTTTATTCATCGGTTATCAAATGCCTACCGATAAACACGAAGGTCTAAAAACTTGTTTGTACTTGCTTTGCAAAGACTTGAACAATTTTTCCGAATTAGGTACCCCTGCTGCCCAGTACATGAATCATACATTGAACACAGAGTACTGTGGTGGTACATTCCGGCTCCATGCTTTTATTACCAGCGCCTTGCCTGTACTAGGCTCGTTCGAAATAGCGTTTTCAGAACAGTTTGAGTTATACTTAAATGCCTGTGGACGGGTTTAGGACAACTGGCCGCAGCCGACTGGCCACAGTTTAACTAACCAGTCGGCTGCGTCTAGCTGGATTGCGCCCAGTCGGTTGCGGCCAGTTGGGCCATTCTGCCTGCGAACCAAAGTTGCGCGTTTTCATTTATGCATGGATAAATAGGGTCTCCTTACTTTCTCTCATTGCAAATGCAACGTCATTGCACAAAACAGAGATAAAGTTGTATAGGAGTGTCATACGAATTAGGCATTATAAGGAGCACAAATTCGGACGGTTTTAGATAAAAAAAAATGGTTGTGGGTTGGTGCATCACTAACAGTACTTAATCAAAGAAATACAATAGCGATTCACAGTAAATAAATAAACCATGGGGGCCAGTCCTATTTATTTGCTTTACTTGAAGTAGATACTTTTAAATACTACAACAATTTAGGCATAGAATTGCCCTGTTTTATGCAAAGTTAAAAAAAGGCTTTTATAGCTTAACGTTTTTTTCTCCAAGTTATCTTGGAGAGGTCTTGTGGTGATTAGCATTTTTTTAAGGTAATCAATCTAATCTTTCAAAGTGTAAAGTAAAAAAACGCACTTTTTAATTAAATTTATTGGAACCAAAACGTGTTATTTTATCCCGTATTCCATCCGAAACTTTTCATATTGCAAAATAAAAAAATGAATTTACCTTTGTTGTCCAGATTTGCTTATTTTCTAGTTTTGCTTTTAGGTTTTCATTTGTTAATTACTTTTTTGCCTTATCGCAACTTATTTTCAAACGGTTATTTTATTTTATTTTTTTGTTATTTTAAATAATGCAATAAAAGTAACTGCTTGACCAAGACACCTTATGGTTATTTGCCAGTCACGTTGTCCTATATTTAATCTCAATTATATGTTATGCGAATATTTGTAATAGTTTAGTGACAAACAAACAAACGTGAATCTTGAATCTTCATAAATACCACAATATCGTTGTTCAAAAATTTTTTTGTTGGACACTAATTTTTATTAACTGGTATAATTGTAATTTAGAGTTTCTAATAAAGACTTTCAAGTAGAAAAAGTGCAGTAAAATGTTTTTCTAATAAAATGTGACAAAAACGAACGTATACGACTTGATCCGTTCCCATCAAATCGACACTCACAACCTCTTGCTATACTGTCGACAAATATATTATAAAATTAATTTTTTCCTTAATTTTATAGAAAGCAAACAAAGTTTTTGTTAAATTCTATTGCTAAAAGATTTGGCGAATTTCTCACGTGCTGGCATAAATAAACACACTGTTCCATAAGATCACTATTTCGAAGAAATTATTAATTGACATCGCCCAGGTCGCACAGTGTGTTGGTATACATTTCAAAAAAGATTATTTTACGTCATCGCAAAATATAATCTCGTGTATTTTAATAAAAAGTAATCTTATTTACGTAATTAAAAAGATAGCTTATAAAATTAAAAAAGGTACGACAAAAAATTTAATAAAATGCACTTTTTTTGTTTAATTGGCGATTGTGGTGCTAATATTCATAAAGCTATAAGAAAAAAATTTTAGAACACGTGATTGTGTATGTAAAGTGATGTTTATAAGTTTATTTTCAATTTATATGCGCATAAGTATAAAGAATATGATCAAAATAAAGAAGAGTTTACGTAGCTTATATGGATAAATTTATAAAAGTCAGAAAATTTGTAGAATTTTGCTTGTCAAATATGTCACTGGAAGTGATCAATATTACTATGAAGATGTTGAATTAGCTATTAAAGCAAGCTAAGTTTTGACTTTCAAGTTTAAAGTCAATAGCTATTTTCCCACAACAAAAAATTAAGCACAACGCATTTGAAAAAAGTAAAATTTTCAATTCGTGCTTTGAACGATGCCGAGATATGTTCCACAATTAATAGTCACAATTATATAGAGTAATATTGTTTTTCTCAAGTGTTTTTTTTTAAGTAATGCAATGGTGTACTTCTATTTCAATAAATAAAAAACTCTTTTTGTAGCGGTGAAATACATTGCAAAAAAACAAAACAAGTGCATACAAACAGTGATAATTATATAAAAGATAAAGGTTTGTTTGCTTTACAGCATTGGTATGTCAATATTCTAATATTGCTAAATATTGAAATATAGCCTATTTCAAATTTTTTTATGTAAAAAATAATTATTTTCATTATTTAATACTGTTTTTAAAAAAGCAACAATAACTATTGGTAACTAAAAAAACATGTGGACAAATATGTGAACCAGTAATTGAAACCAGCCTAAAATAATTTCTATACTTCGACCAAAACAATGAAGCAAGCTTCCCGTAGCTTCTTCATTGTTTATAGTTGTCGTGCGCGTTGACGTCACTCTTTACGTCCAATTTTTAATTAAGTTTACGACTGTTACAACAGCGAATCCGTTACAATCGCATTTCAAGCTAGTTAAATGAGTGTCTAAACGTAAAAATTGTAGTGACCTTGCTAAATTGTAATTTTGCATACTTTATCAAATGAATTTTTAAAAACTTTTTTGCTCTAACAAAAGTTAAATAAATGATTTTTACTTTGCTTAAATTTCATAAAGATAGCTTAAGTAGTTTTGGAGTTATAAATCGTTAAGTTGGTGGGCTTCTGAAGCCCGCCGTTGAGGAGTCAATAGCTCGAAAAAGCTTGAGGAAAAAAGGGTTAAGTTCAAATTTTACAAAAAGTTTTCGTACTGAGGCTTTTATACAATGTTGGAGTTTCTTATATTTGTTTATTATATTGTATGCCTTGTTTCTAAATGTTCTAAAATTGATTTTTTTCGATAACACAGGTCTACAAAATTTCAAAAAATTTTTCTTTCTTTTATGGAAATAGTCATTTCTTATAAATTTTTGGGCGCTGAATCCAAAAATGACAATAAAAACCTTCGATTAGCTCGCATTTTTGAGATATTTTTAATTTTAGTTTTCTACGAATGCATACATTAATGCTAATGCAACAACAGAAACGTTCATGTTCACAATTGCATTCTTTAAGCTTTCCTGCAGTAAGACAATTCCAGTTGATCTCGAGCAAGAGTCCAACAGTAATCAGCTAACATTGATGGACTCCATTTTCCTTGGTACCGTTTTTCCATGACTGTAATATGCTGGTGGAAACGCTCGCCATGTTCGTCACTTACATCAGCACAGTTTGAAGAAAAAAAATCCAAGTGCGAATGTAAGAAGTGTATTTTTAAAGACATGTTGCACCCCATATTTTTGTAGGAATCTATCATGTGTTCCACCAGTTCAATATAATTTGGAGCTTTTGTATTCCCAAAAAGCTGTGTACCATATCTTGGAATGCATTCCAGGCAACTTTCTCTCTTCCAGACAAGGTGCGATCAAAGCCTTTATCCTTTAATAGCTTGTTGATTTGGGGTCCAACAAAAATACCTTCTTTGAGCTTTGCTTGGCTTAATACAGGAAACTTGTTGTAAATGTACTAGAAAGCTGGTCCATCCTGATTCATTGCTTTTACAAAATTTTTCATTAATCCAAGCGTAATAGGCAAAGGGGAAGTAAAATCTTTGATGCTTCAACGAGTGGTGTGGTACTTCACATTTTTTGTACCTGCTTTCAAAGTGCTTTTTTTGGTTACTCCTTTTTAAGGTAATGTTCATGTTTTGCACGACTGTCCCATTCACACAAAAAACAGCAATACTTCGTATAACCAGGCTGCAATCCCAACAGTATTGCAATTACGTTAAAGTCACCACACAGTTGCCAGCAGTACTGTTCGTAATTTATGCACTGTAAAAGATTCTTCATATTCTCGTATGTTTCTTTCATATAAACTGCATATCCAACTGGAATTGATGGCAACATATTTTTATTGTGCAGCAACACAGCTTTTAGACGTAGTTTCGACAAATCAATGAACAGTCTCCATTCTTCTGGTCTGTGGGAATACCCCAATTCTTGCATAATACCACCAACATCTGTGCAATATACAAGTCCCCCTTTCATGCTAAAAAACTGGGCCAAAGATTGTTGCATGTACAAAAACTACAAACTTTGACATCACTTTGAAGCAAATTCCACTGTTTTAATCTGGAAGGCAATACTTCAGCTTTAACTTTCGGCAAATCTAAATCCCTTACAAGATGATTCAGTTTACTTTCATTGATTAAATGTGGTTCAGTAGTAACACCAAATTTTTTATTCCTGGATGTGCACGGTTCAGAAACGCTACACTCTTCACTGCTTTCTGCATTGTCTGAACTCAACAGATCTATTTCACGTGATTCAGGAATAGGTAGCTCGTCACTGTGAGGAACAGGACGAATTGCAGATGGTATGTTAGGATACTCTATTACAGACTTCTTCCTGTTGAATTCTTTTTTTATGGAAGGCGTGAGACAGAAGTAACAATCGTTTAAGTGACCGTAGGTTCTCTCCAAATCATTGGCACTGTAAATGGCATGCCTTTCTTTTCTTTTTCAACCACTCATTAAGGGCGGTTACACAGGAGTTGCAGCATATGTGAGGAACCCAGGGCTTTTCCTGATCTCCGACTTTACAACTAAAGTACTGATAATAAGCTTTCTTGTTCTAGTGGTTAAGACACGCTTCTGCGAGACACGGTAAACTCCCCACAGATATAACAAAAGTTATCTGCAGAATTTACACAAACACGAGGCATTTCAAAATACACTGACTGAAAGCTACTTTAACAGGTTATCGTACTTGTATTTAAAAGAGCTCAATTCTAAACAAAAAAGAACACAGTGCAAGTTTTCGGATATAACTATGTTACACAGGTAGTGCACTTTGCAGTATATTTGCACCTGTTAGAAGCCTTTTCTGCGTAGTCTATGTTAGGTGAAATTTTGCTGGCTAGCGTTACCTGTTGTATTTTACCGTTCATCACGCACATTAACTAAGCTACACTCCTATTTAAGCTCTGTAGCTGATATAAATTAGCGAAATGTTTTCACAGCACTTGTATTATCATGGGATATGCCCTCCTTAACTGATAACTTTATTTCATCTCTGTTGCTGAAAAACTTCTTATCAGTATAGGAGGAATGCATTATGTATTTTTATCTTTTATAACCTAGCTATTATCACAATAAAACATGTGACCTACCTCCTCTGAAATATCTTCAAACATGAGCGCCTGCAGTATGTTTGAAAGTGGCATCAAATGATCTGTGAAGGGGGGTCAAATGTAACAGTCACCAATGGCCTTAGGTTATTAAAAAGGTAACTTAGTTGTAACTTGGTGGTTGTTCTAAAAAGGTCTCCGAGCCCTGTTATCTAAAAGAGATAAATTTGTGAATGAACGAGATAAACAGATATTCGATTTCGATTTCTAGGTGAGTCACCTGTCCCCCTAGCATATGTTGCTGGTGCCCATATCTTGAAAACTAGAGCTAACCGACAATTTTATGGCTCATTTTCGGATTCAGCGCCCCAAAATTAGTAAAGGGCGGCTACTTTCATCCCAGAAAGAAATTTTGTGTTGACCAGTGTAATCTATCTTTTGAAAATCACACAATAACTTTTGACAACCAACGTTACTCTGACAAATCTCGCACTATCTTCTGACAGCACCACAATATATTGAACCTTTGTTCTTGACTATAGAATACACTCAATAACCATTATTTTTCTTGTTGATTTATAATTCAAATAAAGGAATTTTTTTTAAAAGGTTGATCAAAAAACCTAAAAAATATTTCAATTTTTGAGAGCGCAAGAATAACAACCCGTGGAGCTTTTATTGTCCTATAGTTCAAACTTTGCAGTAATCTACTAGGCTTGTGGTCGCACGATTGAGAGTTTGCTACTCATTTAAAGCGCTCAAATTTTTAATGACAATGTTTTTTTTAGTTTATTTTGATGCGTCAGTTTTGGAACCACAATTCTTCGGTAGTGAATGCGCTCTTAAACGTTCAAGTACAATATTATGTAAATAAAAAACTCTTTCTCTAGCAACACCAACCGTATTTGTGAAAAAATTCTTGTTGATCCAGCTATTTGAGAATTGTTCATTTTGCAAGATACATTTTTACAGACAAGACTATATTGTTGAATATCAGAATCATGATTAGGATTGGCTTGATTATGAAGAGTCCAGGTGAAACTTGTAACATCGCCAGACGATTCCTAAAGAATACTTAAAATTATTTTGTAGATTTTTTATTTTTATTTAGGCTGCAGTTTTTAATTCGTATTTATTTTGTTCAATCTAGGAATTGAAATAAAAACTAAAACTATTAAGATAAAATTTTTGCTGATAAAAGTTGTTTTTTTTTTGTTAATTTTATTTTATTTCAACTCTAATTTTTTTACTGTCAATTGTTTCCAAGTAAAATAAATACCTCAATAAAAACACCACAATCTTTCAAACGTATTCGAAATTCTCCTTCATTTTCTGTGGTGACACATTCCGGAGCAATGCTGCTCACATTGTTAACCGGTAAACGGGAGATCACAATATTCTGCTTTCCATTAAGTGACAACGTTTCCCGATCAATTTTTGACAATCTAGTCAAAATCATTTTAAAATCAGATTATAATATAATAAACAAGTATTTTGAAAAGAAGAGCTTTAAATATAAATTAGTTAATATCAAGCATTATTCGATTTTTAAAAGAATAACATAAAATTTATAAATTTTGATTAAAATTTATTTTTAGTAGTTTTTACTTGATTGTTGATGTATCATTGCAGATAACCTCTGTATTGAAAGTTTTATTAGAAATTTCAATCGAATCGTCTAAAAATAATTATTTTTTCTTTTTAATAAGACAAAATAATTAAGACTTTGTAGTTTAACCTTAAGGAAATATAAGAATTTAATTAATAAACAATCCAATAATTGTTTAATAATGATCTCAGATATATTCAATATTTTTAATTATAATTGCTTCACATTGACGTTTCTGGACTTTATTATTAAAATCATGATCCACATATAAAAAAAATCAGTTTTAGTTAAGATCTAAAACCTCATGGTCAAAACTTGTTTCTGTCACCAAAATAACTATATTTCAATAGAAGATTGAAGAAGAAGTTTTCATAGTTTTTGTAGCTTTTTTTATATGCACAGAATGAAGTTTTTTTTATTCCATACGGTATAATGCAAAACGTAGGTTTTGTCAAATTTTGTTTATTTTACTTACAACCTTAAATCTTTATACTTATTACAATTAAAAACTTTTAATCAATTTTTTTGATTAGTCAAAAAAACTGCTTTCTTATGGCTGTTGCTAGGTATCCCTTTTAGCAAGTTTTTATGCTTTCTAATTGCTGTTGCTAGATATCACTTTTAGTTAACTTTACCATGAAGACAAGCTATCTCGCTTTGTATCGCATTAACAATTTCTGGAAGTTGTTGAAAATTTTCCACTTCAAACACTCGTTTAGATGGCGCTGTTGTGTTGGTGATGATCTGAAATTTAAAACATGAACTTCTAATCAATCCAACATGATAAAAATTCAAAAATCTTGTCGCTACTAAAGTTTACCCTTATTTTACGGCATCAAATCAAAAAATCTATTTTTTTATTTAAAATTTTTTATTTTTGAAATAAAGTACAAAATTATTTTTTAATTTAATTTTATTATTCAAAATATATTTTTTGAGCTATAGTTACTTTTGTAAGTTTCTATGTAAATTTCTCGCTGAACAAATTCTGTTTTAGTTATTACTTCGTACTTAATTATTAGAAATCTTAATTTTAATTTTTTAATGTAAATTGACTAAATTACACGTATAATTGTGGTTGTATAATATATGATACAATATGTGGTAGGTCATGTCTTGTAATGTGAAACTCAAAATATTGTTTGAACTGGAAACAGAAAACTAAATAAATACTAAACCAATTTTGAACTAAGATATGGCAAATCAATTTAATCTGTTAGTATTTGACAGAATAGCTGAGTTTTAGGAAACTCTGACTTTGGAGCAGAAGGATGCGAGTTCAATACTCAGTCTAAACAAGTGAGATTTTTCTTATTTAGAAAAGGCACTTTACAAAAAATTGTTCAATGGAGTATCGCGTGGCGTATGCAATTTTAAATCCGCTTAAAAACAATAAGCAACAGCTTGGCCTCTATGGTCGTACGAAATAAAATAATAGTAAACGTATTCTTAAACGATAAAAATAATGTTAGATAATTTTTTTTCATCAAATAAAACCTTTATTAACAAATTCATGCAGAATGTCTCAGTATGGCTTAGAAGAAACGTGGAAGTACTAGCTTTTCTGCTCTAGTATAGACCTAATGGGTTTCCTGAGATACGATTACAAATGCATCAAACTGTTGACCAAGATGATGAAGAACGTTCATTTTGCTTGTATTGTGGCATTAGATGTTTATCTTTACCATGGTGCATCGTTAAAACTTGTAGACAATGTTCACTGATAATTTTCCTGCTCTGTAAAATACGTTTTTCCTTTAGAAGACAGCGGATGAGTAGATACTCTTTAGTTTTGGCAGAATCGGTTTCAGTTTGTTTTTAAAACAGCAAAAACATTTTTACTCTTAGCCTGGGCTGCCAGATAGCATCACTTAATCGCACATCGGCAAATTTTCTAGAAACTGAGAAAGTTTGTGACAGTCATAAGCGTAAAACAAGAAGACCATTCATCAAAACAAAGAAACTATTGGAAGAAAAACATTAGAAAAACGCTTTTCTTTTTTTAACTGTAAACGTTTGCATAAATGCAAATTGGCATTTTCTTAAATAAAAAATACCATTGTGAGGCGTTCTCTTTAGGTCATCTGTCAAGCAATTATCTCAATTTACTTTCAGAGATTGCAATATATTGCTGCCAGATGACATTTTTATTTAATTTTTTTAGTTTTTATTTGGATAGGACTGAGATTTAGAGTTGTTTGATAAAAACCTCAAGTCAATCACAGAAAAGTGCCATAGAAAGTTTTTACCAAGAACAAAATAGATTTAAGTAGGTTTTGAACTGTAATCATGGAAATCCTGCCACTCTAAATGAAGCGCTGATATCCATCTAGCCCATCCTGATGACTGTTTTATTCTAACTGTAGTGTTACTTTTGTACACGTTATTTGAAAAATTGTGTAATACTTTTCTTTAACAAAAGCTAAGTTTTATTCTGACATTTTTTTGCAAAATCTTCTCGAAACACATTTTGTATCATATATGATACAACTATAAAATTACTCGGTTTTTATTTTTTTATAATTTTTAATGAATTAATATTAATTTAGATGCATTTAATGGTTTTTAAGCTTAGTTTGAATTTTTTATTCAAGTTAAAAAATTCATGCAGAAAGGGTTAAATTAAAATGCCCTCAAATGATGAAGATGTTTTGAAAATTTAGTTGCTGTATAATAACTTATAATTCAATATTAAAAATCCTTACAATGGTTCTGTTGTATTTGTTTTGGGTTATTTCTTGGATTCTTCTCTAAGTCTCTAAGTCTCTTAGTCCAGTAAAAAATACAATAAATACCAAAAAATTATTTTTGCAATTAATGCCGATTAATATCTAAGACTAAAGTTTGGAAATTGCTTGAAATTTTTTTTACCGACATAACTCGCATAGGGCTTGGAAAGCCTAAATTTAAAATATTTGCTCTAATTGCCTCAGCTAAAAAATTGTTTGCAGAATTTTTTAAACAAAATTGGGAACCAATTTTTCAAATAAATTTATTTATCAAGATTCTCTATGTAATTTTGCGAAGCAGTAGAAACCGCAGATCACGTTTTAATAGAGTGTCCCATGCATCGGGCACCACACAGAGAATGAAGCTGACAATTTTAGATGACAAAACTTGATGCTGGATTAACACTATCACAGCCAGCATCTGATCCGAGAAGTATAGTAGCCTGAAGTATAGCAGTCCTGTTTGTATCTGACTTGGCATGGATCCCCTTCCAAACAATGTCAACTTCATCTTCATTTAGGATTGTAAGCTCTCGTCTATGAGAAGTGAGTGGCGTTCATTTTTAAAGTATTTAATGTTGAAAAAGACCTACTTACCTACGAGGATCCGAAACTCCATAGAACTTTAAAAGCATGCCTTTTTACGTTCATAAAAATTGGAAATAGGATTCCATGTTTCAAACACCAGATTGTTCAATTAGAAAAGGTTTTCAATATTACTCCATTTATCATTCTGAGCAAAACCAGTTGTTTGTCAGACTACATTTTTAAGGCAGGTGTCATGAGTTTAAACTTGGACATCCGTATGTCTTAGTTGGCTGTGTCGGCCAATTTCAATTGAAGATCAGGTTGATTCACCTCTTAAAATGTAAGAATATTTAATTGAAATGTGTCGATGCTGAGGGAACGACAAGCAAAGATAAGACTTTTTTTAACTCAGAAAACAGTTTTCTAAACACTGCGGTAATTGCAGACATCAAATGTACTGAACTTATTTGAACTATTTCAAAAAGGAAAAGTGATAAGTACCTCTTTCTAGGTCTTTGGCAAATGCAGTCAACTCAAATGCCAAAACCGCTTCCAGCTTACTCTTGGCTGTACGTCTTTTTTTCGGAAGATCTGGGTTCACTCTGTTTAGATGCACTGTCAGTCCAGCACGGAATATAACTTTTTCAGAAACTCCAGCTCTTCCAGGTTTAAATATACGAGCCCTTTGCTGCACAAGTAACTTTTTATTTCTTCTAGACCTGCAGGAAAGCGTTTTAATTCTTGTTTTCTGACCAGCTACTAAGTTTTTTCCGTTGGGGTTTAGAAGAGGAGTCTTCCACCTCGTCCAATAACAAACAAAACTGACGGTGATTTTAAACCTTTGCTATTATTTTATTAATAATTTGAATAACAAGGTTTATTAATTTAGTTCATTTTGAAGAAGATTTTTGAACTCACAATACTTCCAGATGTAGAATGCAATGAAACTGTGATATCATTACCACCTTCTTTGTGTCATTAGTATGATTTTACAATTCAAGTTATTTAAGCTTACTGGAAGAACTTTTGGTTCAAGTTGATTCAGTTAATAATTGAGATTGCTAGAATACTTACAGAACTGATTGCTAGAATAATTTTGGAATCCGAAAGTTGGGCAGCCTTAATCATGAGGGACGAATTTACTGTCCAAGTTTAGCATAGACCTAAGGCGTATACAATAAATGTTTTTTTATGTATCCACGTCTCCAAATAAAATAATTTTTTTGTAAAAAAAGCATCACATTTTTAAAAAATTGGTCACATTGAAGTCTAAACATTTTACCATCAATTCTTTCAAATCATAATTGGCAACTCCAACAGCAAAAACTGCAACGTTGTTGTTCTTGGCTCTTTCAGCAGTGGCTGGTAAATCGATTGAGTCAGTCGCTCTATATATTTGGTAAAACAAATTATTTTAAAATTCAAAGCAAACTTTATTGCGTTGAAACTACTTTTTAACATTCAATGCAAAATTATTTTATCTATTGTTTTTATTAACAATACAACATTATTCTCTTTTTAAACTTAGCTGCAAGGGTACACAAAGTACTAACGGGCAAAATTGACTTTCTAACAATAAGGTTTTTGTGAATAACAATTACAAAGTTACACGGATCATCATTTAATATGCGAGACATTCAAGGTAAACGTTAGGCGTGTAAATTTTCTAATTCTCTTATTGACAAATTAATTTTTCTGATGTAATCCAGTTGATTAATATATTTCACATTTTTTAACTCTTATAATGAATGTTTTTACAAACTATTTCTACTGTTTTGCACAATTTAATGAAGTATTTTATACAATTAAAAAAATAATTATACAATTTATTTAATCTGTCAAAACAGTCACCTTAAATTATGGTCGATATTAAATAATAGATATGGTCAATAAATAATATTATCGTCAGCATCGTGGTCAAGTGGCTAGAGCTCCGTGCTTATGATCAACATGGCCTGGGTTTAAAACTTACTCGCGCCATTCTGTTGTGTCCTTGGGAAAAACACTTTAAGGCACTTTCCTCTTCTTGGTGGCCTTGGCAAGCAGTTCTAAATTACATCATATCTCTATTAAATTACAAGCGGACAGCAGTGTCTTGGCATCTACGGAGAAGATCGGGTAATTGCTTACTCCATGTATAGCTCCTCCGTCACTTTTCTGCGAATCAGGAGGATAAATATAGAGATGAAATAAATAACTAAAAAATCAATATTTATCTAGCAACTTGCTGTAGCTTTGTCGCATTTAGTAATTTTTGGGAAATTGAGGCCCGGTCTGTTTGGGCAGATGCAGTCGACGTACGAAATTCAATAAGCAAATCGCCAAGGCAAAACTAGATAAAAAATTCAATTTAACGTTAAATGTTGGAATACTTGCTTTCCATCAGTTAACAGAATGATGGCTTGACGATTGTCAGTGTCATTCAGTTGGGAAGATTTTTGTAGGTGGTTGAGAGCTATGTTGAGAGCCTTGGCAGTAGGCGTGGTTCCTCTCAAATAGCGAATATTCGACACTTCGTTCTAAAAGTTTAATCAAAATATTATAAAATGTTGAAGTAATTACATCATACTGTCACAAACTTTGTTCGGGAATCCAAAGGACTAGTTGAGCTAGGTAACCCGAATACCTGCGCTGAAACAAAGCTGTGTCTAAATTTTATTTTATTCCGGCTGAAGAAGTAGTCTTGCTATGAGCCTGACGGTTTATACAGTTGATTTAACGAAAGCTCGGATTGATTTTGTTGAAGACTCTTCTTCACAACAAACAGAGACCACTGTCTCTAATAAGAACGAATGTATTACAAAAATCACGTCCGATCAAACTTCTATTCCACGCTTTGCCAAACTACAAAGCGAAATCAACACTATAACTCGACTCAATCAACACAAATAATTCTACCTCTGTAGAATACAACTGCCAACCACTGGCGCAAAATAAATTCAACACTCGACGACCAATACAAAAACTAACGGGCCTCCCGCGCCCAACCAATTACTTCCACTCGAGTCGTCTCAAAATCACATCTAATCTTAATAATTCGCTACGCACCGGCTTTATATAGAAACCAAAATCACGTGACGTAAACTTTCTCGTAAATTCGAGATTTAGCCAGAACTCTCTGGAGAGATCGTTACGCGAATGAGATAGCAAAGCTTGAACAAAACATATTACGTCATACTGTCGAGCGAAAGAGAAAAAAGATACATGTATCGAGCAATAGAACAAATTGAACGTATATCGCAAACAGCGCTCAAAGAGCCGCATTTATTTTCTTATAATAACACTACGAATTACTATTAACGGGGATAAATATATCGTTACGATTAAAATTATGAATGAAGTGTGACACATATATTTTAGGAAAAACAACTTTAATTAATTTATCCTGTAAATAAAAAGATATTTTTTCGATTAAAGGACTTTCAGCCACTTTTTTGTAAAATTTAGTTTTATGCAGTTGTTCAGTTGCTAAAAATCGCCCACATTATGTATATTCACAATTTCTTAAAAAATCTCTTTGATTTCGCTTTGGTCCGGCTCAAATAGCCTAAGGAATAACGGTTTTATAAGCAACTTAAATATTTTACATTTAGTTATAAGAAAATGGCAAAACTGCTTAATTTCACGATGGTTACAGAAAGATCCAGAACTATTCGCTTGACTGGTTCGCTATTGTTTTGACTATGATGTAATAGTAATTGTTTGTGATTAACTTGATTTGAGTAACTTTCAGAACGTTCGAGATACTCACGACCGAGTGATATAAATAAGGCTCGCTCGGAAGCGTTACTATGATTCGTTGTGGTAACTAAGTATTGGAAAATTGTTAGCTGTTTAAATTCATAGTTTTTGAACGCAAGTTTCTAGTTGCCTACGTTATTGTGAAGAATTAAGCTACTGAATCTATATTTGCTGTTGATTTATACTATTGTGGGGTCCTAAGTGGATTGGAGCATATTTTTAATAAAGAAGTTATTGTTGTAGTCTGAGCTGTGGTTTAGCTAGACTATATTTTTGCTGTTACTGGTTCCTAGGGCAGGTCCAGTAAGAAGATTCAAGAATTTTGTCTTTTGGTAGGCGGCCAAATTTGCGTTATCGGTGAGGCCTTCTTAACAGGCGCCGAAAGGTTGGAGGATTAAACAACGTACTGAGTTACCGAATTAAGTTCTATAAAAAATTTAAAAAACTTTTACAAAATTTCAAAAAACTAATTCTGTGGAAGTAACAGCAGTAAACATGATATTCACTTACTAACTCAGAATAGTCAAAATCAAAATATGTTTTTTATATTTGTTCAAGATAATTATATAATGTTTTTTGAAAGGTATATAACAGAAATTAAACACCATTGTTAAATAGCTATACACGTGCTGTCGTAGTCTAGAACAACTATTCAAATAAGCATTAAAAATTTTTGCGTCAATATATAAAAATTTTTTTTAATTAATAGAAAATGTAGAGTAAATTTACCAAAAAATCTTTGAAAAAATTTCACATCATTTGACATGTAAATATTTACAGAAACTACATAGTCAAATCAAATGAAATTCAACAGGGTAATGTTGAGCTTAACAAAATTTATTCCTATAAATTTGAATAAGAAATTCAAAGGCATGTAAATTCCATGAAAGGTTTCGCAAATGTTTAATATGCGCACCGCCTGTAACGCGGCACCCGTAAAATCGGTGCTCTGGCTCCTCTTAAACATACTAACAATCTCCAGTTTAACTTTCGTACAAGACAGGCAGTTAACCAAAAAACACCACCGCACTGGAGACAGTTACCCAAGACATGCCGCAGCATGTTTAGGAGGAGCCGGAGTACCGACTTACGTGTGCCGCGTTACAGGTGGTGCGCATATATTTGAAATTCAGGTGTCTTTGAATTTCTTATTCAAATTTACAGTAATAAATTTTGTTCAGCTCAACATTAACCCTGTTGAATTTTATTTGATTTGACTGTGTAGTTATTGACTGCGTCCTTAGGTTAGTTTGAAATAACACGTTGTAGCTGTTCTCAAAAATAAATTTATTCTTACGGCTATCTTTTATTAAAATTGCTATGCAACTACAATGCCGGAAAAAAAAACTTTACATTTGTACGGCAAAAAAACTTTACAAAAAAAATCCTTACAAAAAAATATTCGTTCAAAAACTTCAAAAAGCTTTTTTTTTTCTTGGAGAGGCTTTTTTGGTACGCCAGACCGAAATTTCTGTTTGGTACCAACCCTGGTGGCAATAATGTTGCTACCTTTTTAGTTGATAATTTGCCTTTTTTGTGACCCCAACATCTTTAGCTAAAGTAATCACAGGCTCTCCATTCTCTAATAAACTCAAGGCCCGAGCTTTTTCTTCGATTTGCATCTTTTTTTAACCCATTTTAATTTTTGTAACAATTTTTACAACATCTCAAAAATTTTAAAAAATGACAAATGTTGTGCAATTTTATTTACCTATTATTTAACCAGATGTAAAGCAACACGAGGCACGCAGAACAATAGCTGTACGATGAAGCATAGCCAGGGACTAGCATATGATGTAACTGTAAACGTTTGTCGGAAACAATGTTTTTGGCGGGAGCAATAAGTAAAAAACTTATGAGCATTTTGTTTGTAAAGTTTTTTGCAGTATAAATGTAAAGATTTTTTTTGCCGGCATTGTAACTTTTTTATGAAAAGTTACAATTAAAACAATTACAAGCGTTTTACACTTAAAACACCAGGTATTATTTTTTTATTATTCAAAACATAACCAACCGTAATAAAAAGTAAAATTAAGATTATATTCGGCAATCTACTGTAAATCCCACATTGTTGCCTATTGCTTTCACGAGCCCGATATAAATTTTGACTTTACAAACTCCGAATTAGGTCTATTTTCATATAAATAAAAAAAATCAATCATCAATAACACTGGCATACAAAGAAAATCAATAACATATTTCTCAAATAAATCTTCAATTAAACTATTACACTTAATAAACCCTAAAAACACTGTCTTGCTGTTACATCATTTTAACTGAATCTTTATGCTACTTTCCAATTTGTTGTAGATTAGAATAACCTTTGATTATAACTAGTATAATTTGTGTCAAGCAATAAGTTTTTTTTATTGATTATAAAAAAAAAGCATAATTTACAGGTATATATATTTAGGATACGTAAGCTGTAAAAACATGATCTATTTTTTATTTGTTGGTACGTTTCTTTAAATTTCTTGTTTGTGAAGCTATTTGGGGTCAATTTGACCTACACTGGTATCCAATGCTACTTTTTTTAGTAGGTTGTGATAAATACGCTCGTATATCCTATATTAATAATTTTTTTGATTTCAAATCCTCTTCGGTACACAATAAAAGTCAAAAAGCTTTTTGGATCTGCTGATAACGGTTTAACAACAGCAGCTTTTCAAAAATACATTTGGGGTCAAATTGACCGCATGGTAGAAAGAGGGTTAATGTATCAATTTATCAGGCTATACAGTGGCTTTTTATTTTTTGGTATAAGTCCCATAAATCATTCTTTTTATCCCTATAGTATTATATGTAGTTAGAACGCTGGTTAGAGATAGATAAACGGGAAGAGTAAAAGTCTAGCATACAAACAAGCAGGCTACAAAAATCTATTTTTTAACCCTTAACCGATTAAAATTATAATGCTTCGAGAAAAATAATTTTTTAATGTTGTATATATATAAAAAGGGTGATCAAACCAAGTGTAGACAAATGTTTAATGAAATATAAATACATTAACAGAAGAAAAATGAAAAGCAATTTTGAGTAATACATAAAAATAGACCAAAAAAATAGAAGCTTTAGTTATTTTTTGATATACCCTCCCTTTGCCTTCACAAGTCGGGTCAGTCTGTCAGAAATTTAACTGCATGAGGCACGTATGGTTTTTCCTGAAATTTGATCCCAACAAATCCTTAATCTATGCCGTGCACAATCATCAGAATGACCGGATTTATGCAGTGAATAAACAAAACATCCCATTGAATGACAGGCTCATGTTCCAGAGACAGAAACCAGCTTCTGTCATGATATGGGATGGGGTGACTTTTACTAGGGAGAAAACCCTCTCTTCTTTATTGAAGAAGGGTTAAAACTGAGTCAGCACGTGTATCTGGAGCTTTTAGGGAAAAATTGGTACCCTGGGGTGAACGCAACCTTTAAGGAAGGCGGAATTATCCTCCATTAGGACAGAGCCACATCCTACACGGCCAATCTTGTCCAAGAATTGTGTAAGAGGAATAAGGCGGGGTTTTGGCCAAAGGAATTGTGGCCTCCTTCCTCTCCAAATTTAGGCCCTATGGACTTCGCCATTTTGGAGTAGTTTAAAGAGTAAAGCCTGCTCTTTAAGTCACCAAAGTTTCGAGGCTTTGAAGCGTAGATTAAGAACTTGTTGGGATGAAATATCAGGAGAAACTATACGTGCCTCATGCAGTCAAGTTCGTGACAGATTGAGACGTGTTGTGAAGACAAAGGGAGGGTATATGGAAAAATAAATGTGGATTCTATTTCTTTGATATATTTTTATGTTTTTCTCAAAATTGCTTTTCATTTTTCGTCTGTTAATGTATTTATATTTTATTAAATATTTGTCTACACTTGGTTTGATCACCCTATATATATATATCAAGTTTTTGATTACTTTATATATTTAGTTCATTATTCATATGTCACTCACAGGAAACATTAGGCACCAGAGTTCATATATGTATGTCTCACTCATGTAGAACTTCAGGCACATAACGAGATTTTCCAGATTCACTTTTTAGCTCCGCTAATAAAACTACCTATATATTCAGTTTGGTATTTTGTATACGCAATTAAGGACAAATATAAAACAGGGATTCATAAGATAATTTACTTTAAATAGAATAGACATGCCTCCTGTTGTAAGTTTTTCATAATTGGTGCCCCTGTCTGTACGCTGGCGATTTTAACTGTCGTCATGCTGACTGGGGTTATGATGACAACAGTCCTGATGGTGAGTGCTTGGCTGGCTGGGCAAGTGTTAATTGTCTTGCCCTCCTATATAATGCCAAGGACGCTGCCAGTTTTTATTCCGGCCGCTGGAACACTGGCACCAATCCAGACCGAGCTTTCGCTAGCGTAGGTCCAAACAGTCGCTTACCGGATAGACGTGTCCTTGAGAAGTTTCCCAGGTCACAACATCGACCTTCGCTTATTACACCACCAAGGTTTGCTATGGCAGTGCCAAGCATGCCTGTTAAGCAATGGAACTTCCGCAAGGCCAATTGGAGTCACTAAATTGCTTTGACGAATAAATTCGCAAAGACTTTGTTGCCGCCTGATTCACTTGATGTGGATGCGGCTTACCAGGACTTCTGTAACATCATTAAGAAAGCAGCCAAGAAGACTATCCCACGCGGGTATCGAAACAACTATATTCCGTGTTGGGATGCAGAGTGTGAATCCCTCTATAAAACCTTTCTGCAGTCTCCTCAGGGAGACGACTCAAGTTTGGCTGCTACAGCTCTGCTTGCAAAGCTTGACAGAAAGCGGAGGGATCGATGGTCCGAAGCAGTTCGGAGCATTGACTTCTCACACTCTAGTCGAAAAGCGTGGAGTATTTTGAACAACCTTACTGGTAGGTCACGACACTCTCCTCGTCACTGTCCCGTTTCAGCCGATGCTATTGCATCTCAGCTGGTTAGAAATGGGAAATACGATGCTGTTGATCGCAAGTCATCTCGACTTGTCTGTAAAGAAGTGTCTGACCTTTGGAGGGCCACAACACCAGACGCAGTAAATATCTCTGACAATTTTTCACAGAGTGAATTTGCTGCTGCCCTTCAACATTTAAAACCAGGTAAAGCTCCGGGTCCTGATTCCATCTGCCCCGAGCTTATACTCCATGCTGGAGCTGCTTTGAAGTCCTGGTTACGTGACTTCATTTCTTCCTGTTTGCGCCGACTCAAAATTCCCAAGATCTGGAGAAGAGCGCTTGTGGTCGCGATCCCAAAACCAGGAAAGCCCGTGGGGGACCCAAAGAATTATCGACCGATATCTCTGCTCTGTGTCCCCTACAAGATCCTCGAGAGGCTTATCTACGCCCGCGTTGAACCATTAATCGATCCACTGCTCCCTAAAGAGCAGGCTTGGTTCCGACGCGAGAAGTCAACCGTATATCAAGTTGTTCTGCTAACCCAGAACATCGAGGATTCTTTTGAGGCTAAAAAGAAGGCCGGTGCCGTGTTTATCAATCTGACAGCTGCTTATGACACTGTCTGGCACCGTGGCCTTACCTGCAAGCTGCTGAGACTACTTCCGGATAAGCACATGGTCAAAATGATCATGGAGCTTGTCCGAAATCGAAGTTTCACCCTTACCACCGGTGACAGCAAGCAAAGCAGGCTACGCCGTCTTAAAAACGGCGTTCCTCAGGGATCGGTCTTGGCTCCCCTCCTATTTAACATCTATACGTACGATCTTCCTTCCATGATTTCCAGAAAGTTTGCTTATGCTGATGATTTAGCATTGTTGCACTCTTCTGGAAACTGGAAGGACTTGGAGGGGACATTAAGCCAAGATATATCCACACTGTCAGCGTATCTCCAGACTTGGAGGTTGAAGCTCAGTCACACTAAGACGGTGACGACAGTTTTTCACTTAAACAACCGAGAGGCCAAACGTGAGCTAAAGGTCTACAACAATAGTAGACTTTTACCGTTCTGTCCAACTCCTACATACCTTGGGGTAAAACTGGACAGATCGCTCACGTTTCGTCACCATTTAGTGGCATTCCGCAAAAAACTATCATCGCGCGTCACACTGTTGAGGCGACTCGTGGGCTCGGGATGGGGTGCTGGTGCTAAAACACTACACATAGCCACCTTGTCTCTAGTCTACTCAACAGCTGAGTACTGTGCGCCAGTCTGGTGTCGCAGTGCTCACACTCGCCTCATTGACAGTGTCTTGAATGACGCCTTGCGCATAGTTACTGGATGCCTGCGTCCCACTCCAACGGACCACCTACCTGTACTTTCAGGCATCCAGCCAGCTGAGCTTCGCCGACTGGGAGCGACACTCTCCTTGGCTTACCGTGGATCTCTGGACCCCGATCATATTTTGCATGGTCTGTTAAATGGGTCCTCAGATACTGGCCAAGTGAGACTAAGATCCAGACGCCCGTTTGTGCCAGCTGCGCGGAATCTCTTGGACAATCTTGCCAGACTTGTCATCCGCGCCTCTGAATGGACAAATCACAAATGGAATGCGGAGTACTGTGAAAATGCTTCCAGGCTCCGTGCTTTTGTGCCCGGGACCAGTGTCAGGCCTGTTGGGATGGGCTTACCCCGAGTAGCTTGGGTTAAGCTCAACCGCCTACGGACTGGTGTTGGGCGATTCCATTCGTCCATGCACAAATGGGGTCTCGCTCCTTCACCGAATTGCGAGTGTGGCGCCTCAGAGCAAACCGCAGACCATGTACTAACAATGTGCCCCATACATCGGGCACCACATGGAGCACGAGGTCTGACGGTTTTGGATGACGAAACTCGATGCTGGCTTAATAACATCACTGCCAGCATCTGATCCAGGCAGTGCAGCAGTCTGGGGTAGTAAAAGGATAAACTCTCGGCCCCAGTCCTGTTTGTGTCTGGCCTGGAGTGGATGCCCTTCAAACGATGACGACGATAATTGGTGCCGTATTCCATCTGGAAATATTTACTAGGCTTCATCCACAGAATCCTAATACTTACAGTAGAGTAAATAAAAAAACATACAATTCTTTACATATAGAAATAAAATTCGATGTAAATATCAAATATTTATATGAGATTTTGTGACAGAAAATACTAATTTTTATTATTTTCTTCAAACTCTTCAAGAGCAATCCAGCAGAATAGCTACTCCCCATGGTATACTGAGAAATAGTTTTTGTCACACAATGGTTCACTTTATATTTTTTGCAAATAAATCTAGTTTCAACTGTGCACTTGCTGATTTTGTATCTTTTTTTTCTCCTCAAGAAAGGAAAAGTTTCACTTTTATCAAAGCCAATGATATATTTAGGATCACAACGAAAGCGCTTGGGATTGGAATTTTAAACTTCGAATGATGGCCTGCCACTTTTATCTGCCATGTTGAGCGAAAGATAAAAAATGGTGGCATTGAGAGCACTGATGTCAATCATGTAACAGAATACAACTATCGGCCATCTTCAAGTCATTTGCTTTGTGCTATAGCATCGCATCATTTGGTCTATACAGTCAACTCCTCCTTTTGTTGAATTGTAGTATGTGATCAGTTCAGGTTTTTTCTTTTCTTTTTTTTTCTTCCCTATCTGAGTGCATAGTGCTGAGCAAGGAAACCACTTTTTCTTTTTTCAATAAGATATGATCATGACGTTATTTTAAAAGCCATAAAAATTCAAAAAAACTTCTCTCTCTTTTGCATCAACAAACTGTGTTGGTAACTCTTTCCTATTTTTGCGAATTGTTCTCACTACGGTAAGATTTTTCTGCAATAGCTTTCTCCCAAGGTTCAAGCTCGTGAAAAAATTGTCACATGTTATATTTTGACCACTCATCTTAAAAGATTCTATAAGTCTGATAACCACATCGTAACCAAGGTTTGTTGCTCTTGCTTTATTCTCCTCTTTTCTAGTATAAATGTCCATCTTCAAATAGTAGTTGGTTTCATTGTCAAAAAGAACCAATATTTTGATCCCATATTTTCCAGGTTTGGAAGGGATATATTGTCTGAATTGGCAGCGCACTCAAAAAGTTACAATTTGTTCATCGACATTACGATTTGTGCCAGGAATGAACGCATCAATCAGTGACTTGTCTATAAGTCAAAAATGCTCCTAATAAGTTGTAGTTTGCCTTTCGATCTAATGGAGCGCGTTTTCCTTTGTCATCAAAACGTAAAAACAGTACTATCACTTAAAAACAATTACGGCTAATAATTTTGTTGAAAATTGGCCGTCCTTCAGTTAGAGATTGCAGAGAAAATATCTTCAAGATTCGATTTATAAACTCCAATTAACACTTAAAGCACCTACTACTTTTTTAATTTCCCCGACGCACTTAATTATCTTCCTTATTGGTCCACATTCAAATTTCTTCAAGAAGGCTCGTTCTGAAGAAAAATGGAAAGCATTCCGTAATTGAGCTGCACATACTAAGAGCAAATCTTTTCGGTCCTAGTTTTTCACGAACAATATTTTTCGCAGTAATCCTACCAGGATTAGATGCAGCTGGTACGTTGGACCAGCATTCCGAGTTATCACGTAACTTAACTCCAAAATCATTAGTTATATCATCATCCTCATTTTTTTCATAACTGCTGAGAGAAATAATTACTAGGTCGTGTAGAACTTCATCATATTTCCCATCGTCATCAGAAGACACGTTGTGCTCATTGTTTGTTTTATCTTTGCTAGCAAAAAGTATCTCTTTAACTTTTTCCTCTGTCAAATAACTTCCTCTCATTGTTTATATTTAGACAGTTAGATTAGAAACAAATCCTAAACAAAAGCAACTATATCACTTTATCAGAAATATTAGGCTGTGACGAACTGCAAACGCAGTTACGCAACAGCTCCTGATTGCACTTTGTGCGCTATAGCAAAAAAATGTAATTATGCCAACAAACTTTTGAAGAGAGAACGCATGGAAAAACGTTTGCTGATATACTCCACATGTACAGTTACGCTACAGTCTCAAGATGCAATCAGGAACTGATGCGTAACTGCGTGTGCAGTTTGCCACAGGTTGTGCTACTGCATGATTTTCAGATTGTAGGCTAAATGATAACAGAACAGAGATAAAACTGCTTGCCTATTTACCCAATGCATGCAATTGTCAGTAAACTAAATAATTAGGCTAAACTGGATCAGGTAATCCAGGTCAATACAGCTGGATGATTTGTCTCACGTCACACTACTTGGCACCAAGCTTGGTGGGAAAAAAGTTTTCCATACAGGTTTCCAAACAAAAAGCACAATATAAAACCGTTAAATATTTTTGACAATCTTTGCTCACTAATTATAGAACTAAAAATATTTGTGACCAAGTTGTTTATTCATACTATTAGAACAAAAAGAAACCGACAACTAGCTTTTCTATTGATACAAAACACGGAAAAAATAATATCCAATAGAGATTTTAATAATTCTCACACCACATGTTCCAATGAACTGCTGATAAGCTATGCTAAAAGATATTTTTTCTGAATAAACATAATATATTAAAACTTCAACTTTGCCTCAGATGTTAATGTTTCCAAACCGGTTTTATCCGAAACCGAAATCCATTTTTTTACTACCCGAAAATCGGATTATAAAAATAAAAATCTGGGTTTTAAAAGATAGAATAATTTGTGCATATTCGCTGTCTTCTTAATCATTTTTTAAAAAAGTTTTGTGGTTTTTGTTTTTCTAAGATTTTTTTAACCTAATGTATATTTGTAAGTTTTTGGAGTCTGCTGTATGATCGGAAGTCGCTTGTTTTTAAAAATCCTATTAAAGGCATAATCCTGTCCCCTTTGTGTTATGTTTTGCGCTACACAGAACTAATCTGATAAGTTTATACACATTGAAAAACAGAAGTATATTTAAATAATAATGTTTTTTTTGTTTAAAATCGCTTTTTTTTTAATTCGAAAAACCCGACTTTTTCCGAGATATTTCTCTCAGATACCCGAAACCGGGGTTGTTTAGAACTGAAAATTTCTTTTTAATTCTTTTTTAATTGACGATTTTACCAATCCAAGAAAAATAGTTAAATTGATTTTAATCGTAATTAAAAGTCGAAATTGTCGGGTTAATATTAAAACATTGACTAACGATAACTACCTCAGCAGATAAAAATGATTTCCTTCAAAGTGGAATAACAAAACGTACCAGCTCACTTATTCCCAATGGAATCTTTAAAAAGTAGCTACTCAAAACCTTTTTTCTATGCGAGTTTTCAATTTACCTCGTAATGTAAAGACGAAGGAAAAAATATCAAGCAATGGAAAAGTGATTTAACTATATAAATAAATTAGTTCAAACCATTCCCCCCAGCGCGGAACATGTGAGCAGCGAATTCAAAGCAAAATTAAGCAGAACAAAACAAAACAAATTAACACAATTTTTCTTTGCCGTCGTCGCACAGTTCTTCAGCGGTGGCTAAAAGACACAGTTTATGAATGGGTCGGAAGAGCTTCCGTTGACCAGATAAACAAAGTTCAACTTTTCTCACGCGTCCGTCACAGCCTGGAAATGTGTTCACGACTATGGCATGATCCCAAAGTCCTCGAGGGGCTGATTGACCTTTTAGTCCTGGTTTTAAGACAATGACATAATCTCCGTTTTTTAGATTTTCTCTGAGCTTGAACCATTTACTCTGCAAAAGAAGGTGAGGTGGCATGTTGCGCATCCATGAATCCCAAAACGTGTTGATGAAGCATTGAGCACGTTTAATAGACACTCTCGGATCAATGTAATCAGGTGTAGATAATTGAGGCACAGGTTTTTGCCCATAGGGGTACAACAAGGTGTTTCCGCTGAATAGTTCCTCATCTAGATTTTCAACTGTTTTTGGAAACAGATGTCGTGGATTCACCAAGTAATTGACTTCAGAAATTATCATTTTCCACTCGGATTGGGTGTAAGCAAATTTGTTGTAATTGCAAGTACTGTTCAAGGCTTTTCGGCAACTTCTAATGAGAGATTCAACTACTCCGTTCATGTGGCTTGCGTGTGGAACATTAAATTGTCACATAAATTCGGAAGTAGTACCTTGATTTGCAAAAAGGGACTTAATTTTTATTTTGTCCCAGTTGGATATCCACTCACGAATCGGCTTTCGAGCTCCAAAAAATGTTTTTGCTGAGTTACTAAAGACATGGGTAGAATGTACACAACGCTTGGAGACAAATCTTCGCCAGGCTAATAAGAAGTCGTTGGTAGATTGAGTTTCCGTAATTTCGAGATGAACAACTCGAGTTGTGGTACAAGTTATCAGGATTATTGAAGCATCAATAGTCACATTTCTAGTCTTTTTCACTTTTACTGTTCCAAAATAGTCAAATACGATCGAAGAAAACGGTGGAAAGTGAGTGTTGAATCGGAATTTTGGCAACTGTCCCATCTGCTGAGTCAGCAAACGACGTCGAAACAGTCTGCATTTCATGCAGTTGAAAGAAATTGACTTTAATAATTTTCTTCCTTGAATAATATAAATTCCTTGTTCGTGTAAGTATGAAAGTACGACGCGGTATCCTTGGTGTCCTAAGATTTGGTGGATTTGAGTAATGTAAAGCTTCACAATCAAGTTTGATCCGGCCAGTGGAATTGGATTCATCGCGCTTTCGCGCCAAGGACATTTTGAAAGACGTCCATCAATGCGCAAGAGTTCAATACGCTCGTCTTCGGAAGATACCATGTTCAATTTTTGTCGGAGACGGCGTTGATCGGGGCGTCGAAACATTTCCTGTGCAAGCCAAAACAAAGTTAGTTTTGCATCATTCAACTCACTTGGTTGTAGATCGATTGAGCAATTCTCACGAAGCAGAAGAGGTCGTCGCAGCTATGCCACTATTCGTACTAGTCTCATTCAAGACGAGGTCCTGTTGGCAAGTAATTCTGCAAAACTCAAAACAGTAGATAAGTGAAGCGAGAGGCAAAGCTTCTTTTTTTCCTCTTGCTTAAACATTTGAGCAGCATTCTGCAAAAAATCTTTGTCAAGGGGCTCTTTGCTAATAAAGCCTTTTAAAAATTCAGGGCCTTCATGCCAAGATAAAGTTGGCTAGTTTTAATTGGTTTGGTTAACGAATCAGCAAGATTTAGTGAAGACTTCACGTAGCGAAAATCATGCGAAATGTTTTGAAGTGAGTCATGTATTTCTTGTATGCGAGTCGCTACGAAAGGCTTAAAGTTAGATGATGTGCTGTTAAGCCAGTGCAGTATTACCGCGCTGTCACTCCAAAAAGCAACGTGGTCAAATTTTATAACTTTGCTTATCGATAAAGTTAAACGTGCAAGTATTACAGCCGCCGTCAGTTCGAGTCTCGGTATTGATCATTTTTTTACCGGTGCAACAAATGCTTTTGCAGTTACGAACCGCAAAGAAAAATTATTTTCACTTGTCGGGTATCTGAGCCAAATCACTGCTCCGTATGCCTGTTCCCCAGCATCACAAAATCCGTGAAGTTCGATAGATTGTGTGCATAAAATAAGTTGAATACAGCGGTTTACCCAAAATTCTTGAAGCTTATTTACTTCGTTCAGCTTTTTCGTAATTTCAACAAGAAAATTAGTGTGGATAGGCTCATCCCAAGATAATTTGGACTGCCACAAACTTTGCATAAATATACGTAAATTTATTGTAACAGGAGACAAGATTTCCAATGGGTCCCATAATTTGGCAATTGTTGAAAGGATTATCCGTTTTGTAACAATTTTTGGTAATTTTAAAGCGGAGTACTTTACTTTAAAAAGGTCCAATTGTTTATCCCAGACATGTCCTAGTACATCAATTGTAGCAGCATCTGAAAACTCATCAACCAACTTTGAATTGGAGTGCCAGCCTTTTACAGAGAATTTTCCAGAGGAAAGTATAGTGTTCACTTCATCTTTAATTTTTATTGCTTCATGTTCGTTGTTTACAGAAAATGCAATATCGTCCATGTAGCAGCAATCTTTAAGAACATGCGTCGCAAAAGAATAGATATTGATGTACGCGTAGTTATTTGCTACAAAGTGTAGAGCACTTATTCCTAAATCTGGAGCAGATTTATCCCCGAATGGTAGCCTTTCCCATTGATAATCTTTAGCCGGTAAGTCGGAGTTGCCATCTCTCCAAAGAAACCAATGATACGCTCTGTCTAAAGTGGTTATTTGCACTTGGTTAAACATCTTTTTGATGTCGCCCATTACAGCAATTGGACTTAATCGTCACGAAATTAGAGTAAGAAATAAGCTGTTGAGTAAGTCCGGGCCTTTCCTTAAACCGTCATTTAGAGCAAGGCCATCACATACGGCGGCAGAGTTCCATACAATTCGGCACGGTGTTGTTTTATCTGAACGTAAAACAGGAAAGTGATCTAAATACCAGCTATCTTCATCCTTCAGGTTTGAATCCGGCACAGCTTCAGCAAACTCATTCAGTATTTTTTCCATTTCAATTTTGTAAGTCTCCATCAAATTTGATTTTTTCAGCCTGCATTCCAGCGAGTACAGTTTCATTAGCGCTTGTTTTCTATTTGATTTGAAGCAACCTTGAAATCCGTCTTTCCAAGGGAGTGAGACTTCAACTTTTCCCTCGTCTGTTTTGTGAATTGTCTTCTGGACGTGCTTGATAAATTGTGACTCAATAATTTGTTTCTCGCTGCAAGCGCAAATTTGAGTCGGTTTAACTCCGCAAACGTCTGTTCGTATCACTGTCGAATATTCTCCGATTCATTTCGGACAAACTGAACGCTTAGATGATCATCAATCACTCCATTTTGGGTGTTTGTGTTTGCTCCGAAAACGTACCAACCCAATAGTGTTTCTGCTGCTAGAGGAAGTTCGGCAGAAAAGTCTGGATGTTTCAAGTAAGCATGAGGTTGCACTAGATTAGCATAATCGTAGCCCAGTAGTATGTCGACATCTTTAGACTTTAAAGGAACAAAGTTTTTGTTCGGCTCAAGATAAGAATGTTTTTCAAAAAATTCTTCTTCGAGGCAGGGGGTTTTATGAGCCGGCTTAGACAATTCAAAAGTGTTAATATTAAAGCGGTAGGCTTTCTTATCAGTATTACGCACCCACAAAGATATCAAAGCAGAATCGTCAGTTAGAAAGCCTCCTCCAGCAGTCCCAAATTTTAGTTTTTGAGGCCTACGATCAAGTTTCAGCGAAGACACCAGCTCTTTCTTTACAAGGGTGACATCACTTCCTGAATCAAGAAGCGCTACACATTTATGCCATTTTCCATCAGAACCGAGTACATCGACATACATAAGTGGAGAAAATTTTTGCAAATTAGTTGAAGTACACGAATTAGTAGTTAGAATAGTTGGTTGAAAAGGTGGTGCACTTGCATTCAAGGGTGTAGCAATTTGATTAGCTTCGTTACTCCTAGCCACAGTTTTAAAAGAAACACAGTCAAGCATAGTGTGGTGTGATCTACCACAATTTTTACAAGATCATCTATATTTACAATCTTTAGGCGAGGAATGCATAGCTGAGAGACACGTGTAGCAACGCCCTAAACGCTTCATCGCGTCCGTTCTTTGTTTCGGCGTGTAGTTGATAAACGTCTTGCATTCGACAAATTTATGGCAATTTTCTCCATAGAGAGTACAAGAATTTTGAAAATGCGTCGAATAAACTTTACTAATGTTAACAAATTTGGACTTAATTGACGTGTTGTTTGAATGTGATTGATTGAGACGTTCTTCCAGCTCAGTTTCGTTCGTTAGAAAAGTAATCAATAAGTCTACACTTGGACGTTTCATTTTGTGTTCGCGATACAACCATCTTCGAAAATTTCGAACAATAGAATCAGTCAATTTTTGTTCAATTAAATTGATAGTGGCTGAGCATTAAAGATCACTTGAATATCCTGATTCTTTTGCTGAACGCGCGTAGTTTTTTATCACTTCTAGTAGTCGTCGCATTTTCTTTGCCGATCCAGAAGTCATAGACTTGGTTTCCCTAAGTCTGAGTAGTACTGCTTTTGGGATAGATTCTGAAGGAAATCGAGCGTCCAAACTATCAAATAGCTCTTTGGTGCTGATACAATTGTATAAAGTTGATTTTAAGGTTTCAGGTAGCACATCATCATGTAGAAGAATTACTAACTGTTTTCTGTCTTTGTTAAGTTCGGTTAGGGAAAAATAATCTTTTACACGAGTTTTCCACAAGCTCAGGGTAGTTATATCTCCATCCCATTTCGGGGCGCACAGGCTTTTAGGTTTGAACTTAGGTTTATAATTACAATCTAAAGCTTTGCTATTTCTCAATTCGTTTTCAATTTTTGGTGTTAACTTGTCATCGAAAGCACATTTGAGGTCTGCTGCATTGTTTTCTTTTTCCTCGAGGTAGAGTTCATTAGTTTCTAAATCAGCAGCAGTTTCATCAAATTTGTCTTCGGGTAATTTGATATGAAGATCTGAAGTTAATTTTAAATTTTCTCTAAAGTTTTTAAGCGTAGCTTGCAGAGACAATCTTTTATCTTCATACGCAACTGGGTTGTTTGCTTTTGCTAAGTTTTCTAATTGGTTTAACTGTCTTGTGATCGAAGCTTTGAGACCTGTTCGTCGAGCTTTTAACCTTCGGTATTGTTCTGAGCTTTCATCCATTTTTTCGGATCTTTTTAATTACTGTTTAGAACTGAAAATTTCTTTTTAATTCTTTTTTAATTGACGATTTTACCAATCCAAGAAAAATAGTTAAATTGATTTTAATCGTAATTAAAAGTCGAAATTGTCGGGTTAATATTAAAACATTGACTAACGATAACTACCTCAGCAGATAAAAATGATTTCCTTCAAAGTAGAATAACGAAACGTACAAGCTCACTTATTCCCAATGGAATCTTTAAAAAGTAGCTACTCAAAACCTTTTTTCTATGCGAGTTTTCAATTTACCTCGTGATGTAAAGACGAAGGAAAAAATATCAAGCAATGGAAAAGTGATTTAACTATATAAATAAATTAATTCAAACCAGGGGTTACAAATCTTTTTTTTTAAATTGGAAACGCTATCAAATACTACCCTTACTAGGTATCAAAAGTCATAAAATCTGAAGGACCTGAGACAAACAGAAAAGAAAATACAGACAATAGCATTTGTGTACAGGGTCCAATGGACCCGATTGGTAGTACAAGGGTAAACAAGGCATATGCTGCAAGCCTATGCTAAACTTGACCATAAAAGCAGCAAAAACACAAAAAATGATAATAAACTGGCAAAAAAAACAAAAAAAACAAAACAAAGTTGTGTCAACACTTATTTGGCTAAACAAACTCCTTGGCTACCTGTTAGTGCTCACACAAAGGAAATGGTAATTTTGCTGCAATTCATAGACTCGACGTAGACGTAACCATGCTTGGAACTTGCAAAAAGTTTGCAATGTAATCGACGAAAACCTGTGTAGTTAATTCTACCTCATCAGATGTACAGAGCCAAAATTTAAATACTTTGCACGACATACACTTTGAAGGTCTTAGTCATTTGTTTATTCTACAACACAAGCATACCAACTATGCATATTGTCATGCAAAAACAAGGACAAAAAGTGAGAGATATGATACTACAGGTCTTCATACCAAATGTTGCAAAAAAATACACATGCTTTATGACGCTGTTTGGTAGTAACAGTTATAAAGCTTTAAATTAAGATTAATTTTTTTTACAAATACATAAACTAAGGCAAATGCATTCTGAATCTGTCAGACAGTTTGATCGCTTTCGGAAAAAGAAGAAAATTATAACAAGCAAATTTCTATAGGTAGAAGGCTCGTTTTTCTAAAACTAAACAATAAAGTTTGAAAGAAATGTTGCCGATGTGTTGCTTAGAATTAAATTTATAAAATGTAAAAAATTTATAAAAGTTTATAAAATGTAGGGAAAATGTTTAAAATTTGCAACCGCAAGCAAACCGCAAGCAAACCGTATAACAACTAATTACTAAGTTTGCAATTTAATTAACTAGGCTTCATAAATTTATACACCATTTTCATTTGTGTATTGTTTTAAAACAGTCATTATATACATAAACCGAGATGTACTTTATGGATAAAAATAAGACTCTAATAAACTATTTCAAAAAATTTTTTTTATCAAAGACAATACTGCGATTCATTACAGTGGCAGTGTAGTTTGCTGAAAATTGAAAGAGCATTATTATTGATTCTAAGTACTAAAGATTTTGGAAAAAGACTTACGGTCTAATCGCATAGTGGCAGTAGTGAATGATTAAGTATCTTTTAAAAAAATAAACGCTGCTATTAATATAAACACTGTTACCAGGGATATTACTTATTTTAAAATTCATTGTTCTTCTGGTAAAATCAGATGCAAGTAAAACTTCAACAAATAAAAAAGGCGTAATATTTATTAAAGAAGAACTCAACGACGTTTCGTCCGTTGCATCGGGCGGACTTCATCAGGCAAAAGCAAAACACAACGCGCACCGTATTTAAAAACCAAGAAGTTAAAAACACAAACCAACAAACACAAGGTGAGAAGCGAACATACATAACGATTTCATAATTACTTAGTGCAAAAGAAACAAATTTAACAGGTTGAAAACTCAGATTAGTTGAGATTTTTTATATTGCTATATATTTTTGGAAAAACATTACGATCTTTATCATTTATTGAATTTTTTGTATTATTAATATATAATGATTCTAAAAATTTGCGTTTATCATAGTCAATGTTATAATCCAATATTTCAAAATTACCAAAATCAATCCTATGTTCACAATTAAAACAATGCTTAACCAATGCAGTTTTTTTATTCAAATCGTCTTCTTTTAGTTTAGCCAAATTAATCGGTTTCAAATCACGTTTATGTTCCGATAAGCGAGTATTAACACATCTCCCCGTTTCACCAACATATACATTTGAACAATCTTTACACGGAATTTTATAAATTGCACCACGCTTATATCTATCATCAACAGAGTCTTTTATTTTTGGTAAAATATTTCAAATTGTTTTATAAGGGTAAGTATACACATTAATATTAAATTTTCTCAAAATTCTAGACAATTCATCACTCAAACCTTTAATATATGGTAAACCGACATAGTTAGATATTTTTTCACTCATGCGAACAATTTTATAAACTTTTTTATGTTTAATTTCTTTTTTCATTTTATTCAATAACCAATCTGGATAATCATTATCACGTAAAGCATTACAAACAAATTTAACTTCATTAATTTTATCTCGATAATTTGTAATTAATTTAGATTTAGCGCGAAACAATAATGTTTCAACCAAACCAACTTTTTGAGAAAAATTATGACATGAATTAAAATTTAAGTACCTAGTTGTATGTGTAGGTTTCTATAGGCTTTTGTAGTTAATTGACCATTGTTACGAATTATTAACACATCTAAAAACGGAATAGCATTATCAACTTCTTGTTCGACCGTAAATTTAATACTTTCTTCAATATTATTTATAAATTTATAGAAAGATACCACCTCGGTTTTCTTTAGCACAACAAAAGTATCATCAATGTAACGTAACCAAATGCGAGGTGGGGAAGCAAAATCTTTTAGCATTTTATTCTCAATAGATTCCATAACTAAATTAGCTACAATGACGGAGATAGGTGAACCCCATCGCAACACCAAAAATTTGACGATAAAATTTCTTACGAAAACATAAATAAGTGTTGTTTAAATATAAATCCAAAAGCATTCATAATTTCGTTGACATTTAATTTACATCTAAATTTTAATTCGCTATCACATTTCAAACGATCAAAAATAACTGATTTGGCTATATGTACAGGAATTTTAGTAAATAAAGACACAACATCGAAAGAAAGCATCAAATCGTTATCATTAATTTTAAAGTTAGATATTCTATCGATCAATTCGAATGAATTTTTTATTGATAAATTATTGGAATTTATTAAAGGTGTTAATATTTTCGCCATAAATTTAGAAAGATTATATAGAGGTGAATTAATAAAAGAAACAATCGGTCGAAGAGGCCAGTCTGGTTTATGAATCTTTGGTAATCCATAAATGCGTGGCGCAATAGCATCCGTACTTCGCAAATAAAAATATTCTTTTTAAGATAAACGATCAATTTTGTATAAATCAAAAATAAATTTATTTAGTTTTCGTTCAATATTTTTCGTTAAATCATTTTTTATTAAAATATACGTATCTTTATCATTTAACAATTTAAAAATTTTTTCTTTGTATTTATCTCTATCAATAATGATTTAACGAAAAGTATTGAACGAAAACTAAATAAATTTATTTTTGACTTATACAAAATTGATCGTTTATCTTAAAAAGAATATTTTTATTTGCGAAGTACGGATGCTATTGCGCCACGCATTTATGGATTACCAAAGATTCATAAACCAGACTGGCCTAGGTCACAGAGAGGGATTATACGATCTAGATTTCATAAAGTTCATTGCAGAAAATTTCAAATAAACCAAAAGAATGCTTTAAAGTATCGAATGAAAAGAATTTTCAAAAATTGTCACACTCTCCATCTGACAGACAAATGAGGCTGAATTTTACACAGTAAAACAACTATTTTCATAAAAAATTACTTTAATGTGAAGTTCCAAAATCTTTAATATATTTTTTGGTAAAGGCCAAATTTACGTCAAATCTTCATGTTTTTTACCCCTTACGTGTCCACATACGTAAAACAAGTCTTTAAACAAAAAGATATGGATGAATGTCACCATCAGCATTGTTGATAACGAAAAAAGATTAGTTTAATTTTTCTACATCAGTAATTGAAATTATGTATACCAAATTAAACTCTACTCATTTGAAAAAGTGAAATAGCTAATGATTAGTTGTATGGCTGAAGCAGAACAATTAAGTATATACACAGACATGACAGAAAAGAATAAACACCAACATAAATATTTTCCTATTATTAATATGTGCTTATTTATGTTTACAGGTGAGAATAGTGAGATGATATTCGCCAACTGATAAATGCGATGCCTAGAAGGGTCCTAGCATTAAAAACAGCAAAGGAAATGTCAACCAAATATTAGTTATTAAATTTGTGGCCATTATTTTTTGGTTTTGTTCAATAAATTATATGTTTATCAAAATAAACAATTTCTATAGGTGTCTATTCTTTTTTGTCATGTCTGTGTACGAAAATACAATTTTATTAATAAACCAGAGTTTGTATTTTTCACAAACAAACATTACACTGGGAAAATAGTTGTTTTCTAAATTACGCTAAAATTTTTTTTGCATCAGGTGTTGTTTGATTGACAAACACTTTAGATAAAATAAAAAATAGGATCACAACAATTTTTTGGTATTCAGCACAATAAAAGAAACATTTGCACATAGAAAGTGATATTTAGAAATACTCGTAAAATAAAAAAAAAGTTGTGCCTAATAAGCTAATAACGAGAATAAAACTTTAAAAATTCTAGTGCAATGAATATTTGAAAGGCACAAAACAATATAAACTGATAGTAAGAATAAAAGTAACTAAAAAGAAGAACAGCAAATATACATAGTTTTGCAATTATAAGTTTTTTACAAATAAAATAAAAAGAATTTGGTATTTGAAAGTAAACGTCTAACCTGAAATTTCGTTCGGTTGTTAAACAGTTGGAGAGGGATTGGAGTTAAAACATAAGAAAACAAGTTGCCTCTTCTGAAAACATTTTTTTCTCGGAAAACAATAAAATAAAAATTGTTAATCTATGACGTAAATTTGGTCTTTACCAAAAAATATATTAAAGATTTTAGAACTTTACATTAAGGCAATTTTTTCCGAAGATAGTTGTTTTACTGGGTAATGTCGCAACCCTCCCCATTTATCCGGGCTTGGGACCGGCACCAAGGCTTCTCTGATTTGAACAACCTTAGAGGCTGGGTTTTTAAAAATGATGAGATGGGCACTGGGAGTGACAAGAAAGGACAAGATAAAAAACGAATACGTGAGAGGGACTGAGAAAATTGCAAAGCTGGGTGACAAACTTTGGAATGCAAGGCTACGTTGGTATGGACACGTAAAAAGGAGAGAAGAAGACTACGTGGGGAAAAGGATGATGGAGATGGCGGTGCCAAGCAGAAGGAAAAGAGGAAGACCAAGTAGAAGGTGGATGGATTTGGTGAGAGAAGACATGGAAAGGGTTGGAGCTAGGGAAGGAGACAAAGTAGACCGAGTAAAATGGAGATTACTGTCGCGCTGTGGCGACGCCGAGTAGGGAGAAGCCGAAAGAAGAAGAAGAAGTTGCAAATGCAGAAAAATATTTTTTTATGTTAAAAAAGTAGATAAAATTTTCAAAAAAATCATTCAAAAAAATAGCTTTAGCTCAAAAATTATATTTATAGTATAGTTCTTGAGCTAATCAAATTTTAAAGATATTGGCGCCACCAATTAGAAAATAAAGAGTTAAAAATTAAAAACAAATACATTATAGTAAAAGTGTCAAGATTGACAGTAGAGAGCTAAATAAAATCTCAGAGTAGCAAATTAAATTACATTTGCAACGCAGAAACCAACAAATATAGATAAATAGATGAAAACACGACAACAATGAGAAAGCACGACGTAAACAGAAAAAGTTAGAAATATACAGGGGATGCGAAAGTAGGTATACAGTGATAAATTAGCGGCCATGTTTGAACTTCCAATTTAATAGAAAGAAGAAAATGAAAGTACCGGCCTTTTAATAAAACGAAATGATTAAAAGTAGATATGTCGCTTTCACTTCAATGCAATATGTCACTAATTTCACTGATGTGACACTACTTTATACCTGCTTTTGCACCCCTTGTATATATATCGGGTTAGACTTTTTAGCTTGAATTTATTCCGGTGTCAGCATTTGGAGACGAACTCACAACGCCTGTTCAAGAGCGTGTGCTGGTCAGCTTGCACAATGACGAGTTTCTCGGCTAAGAAAAGATTGCAGAGTCTAGCGCCGCGGATGCATGTGGATGATTAGAAAACAATTGACCAAGCTATTCGCGGTTCGAGTCCTTTTCTCTATATTTCCATATTGCTTAAGATAGTTCTGTAGCGTTCGCTTTTTCTTGGTGGTTCAAAGATTGCCGATTATTATATTAATAGAAACGGTTTTTAAATTCAGTCTCGCAGAAGCCAAAGTAATGCTAAGTGTTAAACTGATAAATGCTTAGCAGACGATAAACTTAGCGCGGCATTTTTTCTTGAGTGGGCAGTCGGATAGATTTCTGCAATTGGATGATAAACTTTTGTCGTTTGTGTGGGGGAGCAAGAGTTCTCGTTGTGGTTATTAATGATGCTTATCTTCTTTGGCATACAACTGTAGCTTAATTTTAAGTTAAATTTATAGCATATTTTGTAAAATTTTTTGTCCACATCAGGTGAATCGAGCGGCAACAAAGTTTTTGCGAATTTGTTTGTTTGAGCAGGGTGGTGTTTTACATGGCCTTGCGGAAGTTCCATTATAAAACAGGACCGGCTTGGCAAAGAAAAATCAAACCTTGATGGCGTAATAAACAAAGGTCGATGTTGGGATCTAGAGAGTTTTTCTAGGAAACGTATGTCAGGTAAGCTATTATAAGGACTTACACTAGCAAAGGCTAGATATGGATTGGTAACGTTTTAACTCGACTTAACCAATAAAATTGTAGATTCGTATTTTTATATATACAAGTGTTTTAAATAAGGTCAATGAAAACAGGAAAACAAACACTTGTTTATAAAAGAGTTATAGAATATGAATGATTGAGCATTGCTTTTATTAATTTTTTTCTTTGCACTACTATTTGATTACGGCCATTGGGCACGATTGGTTTGTCTTTCTATCTCACAATTTCAATTTTAAAAAAACTTCTGGTTTGTTGCTCTGATGCCAAGAAGTGCAAACGTTATGATACCATTGTTTTTTTTATAGTCTAATAGTTACTTAAACCTTGCTTAAACATTTTTTATTCATTCACCCACTCAAGCATAACTTTGTTGTATTCGTTGCAAAGTCAAAACTTTAAAAATTTGTAAAATTTAGTCATTGAACCTTTGAAATAAACTGGTTGCACCATACACGGTAGAAATATTTTAAAGCTATTTGATGCTTTATTAAACTTTACGATTTACGCTGTTATGTACCAAAAGATCTCTTATTTCTTTTTAGGCAGATCGCTTATTAGAACTGCAACAGGCTTTAACAAAAATCATTTAACACTAGAAGTACCGTTGGGGTCATTTTGACTCGTACCATCATGTTATTTGCGTATATCTGCAAGGTTAATTCGAATAGGGACGTGAAACTTCCTGAATTTTCCTAAATTTAGTAATTGTACATGCTAATGGCAGTTTCGGAAAACAATATGTTTAAAATTAGCTTGTAGGTGGTCATATACCTAAAAGTAACAGCAAGGGTCATTTTGACCCAAGTGATTTTCTATTGTTTCTGTGAACACAACCGTTTTAAAAAGCACGCAATCAACAGTTTTTTCTGGACAGAATTTTTGAAATGTTTCTATTGCAATGATATCTGTAAGAGACTATTGTTTTTGTTTTGAAGGGAACTTTGACAGTTGTTGAATAGCGTTTGCGAAAACAATAAAGTCTAAATAATTTGCCCTTCTTACGAAAAAATTTGTCTAATTGTTCGAACGCTTGTGCAATGCCAGCTTCAATCCTTTTTTTCTTTTGCTTTTAACGATTCACGTTGAATGCAAATTTTGCTTGCATTTCAACAAAGATTTGTTGCATACAATTTTTCACCGAAAAGTATGGTTGCAATTTTTGTGATGAGCTATACAGTATGTTTGTTTTTCTTTGGCAGCTTAACAAAAGGTGTCCGTTTGTTCCATTTATAGCTGGTAGTCCATTTTCTAGAAATGATCAGCAGCAGCAAAGATATTCAGAGTAAGTGCGATAACTTATAAGCCTATTGTAGAAGTTTTGATAGTGTAAACCTAATTTATCAGTAGTACTAGTAGAAGCAAGTAATTTTCAGCAACAAGAACCTATTGCGTTGTATTGATTTTGCAGATAAAATTACGTTGCATAACTGCATGCAACCTATAAATATACAGTATACTAACTATTAAAATTTTTAGGTCATAAATCTAAGCCAATCTGATTTGATTTCATACCAAATTAGTGGCAGGTAGAAAAAGAGTAACTGTGCTAAAAGCTTTGGAGTTGTTACAAAGCATCCAGGAAGATGATTCGGATGTAGAAATTGTTATTGAATCAGATGCAGGTATTTATAATTTACATGAGGACAATCGTGATAATTCAGAAGGTAAATCTTCATTTGATAATGAATCGTTAGTTTCAGAATTTTCAAACTCAGAAATTTGGGATTTTGAAGATAACGAAACGAATTCTAAATCGGATGAAGATCACGTTTATCAGAATAATACAACAAGTTTTGCAACTTCAGATAGAATTACTTGGGATCTTTTGAACCCTAATCAAAAAAATTCCGAAAGACAATCTTGCCACAATGTTATCACAGAAGCTCTTGGGCCGCCTGCTCAAGCACATTGTAGTATTATCAAAGAATCGGTTTGCAGTGCATGGGATCTATTCATTGATGAAAGTATGTTGCGTCGTATACAAAGATGTACCGAAGAAGAAGCTCGAAGAGTTTTGCAAACAAACGATTGGTGCGCGTCATTACATCGTCGTCGTCGTCGTTTGAAGGGTATCCACTCCAGGTCATACACAAACAGGACTGGGGCCGAGGGTTTATCCTTTTACTACCCCAGACTGCTGCACTGCCTGGATCAGACGTTGGCAGTGATGTCATTAAGCCAGCATCGAGTTTCGTCATCCAAAACCGTCAGACCTCGTGCTCCATGTGGTGTCCGATGTATAGGGCACGCTGTTAGTACATGGTCTGCGGTTTGCTCATAGGCGCCACACTCGTAATTCGGTGAAGGAGCGAGACCCCATTTGTGCATGGACGAATGGAATTGCCCAACACCAGTCCGTAGGCGGTTGAGCTTAACCCAAGCTGCTCGGGGTAAGCCCATCCCAACAGGCCTGGAACCGGTCTGGGGCACAAAAGCACGGAGCCTGGAAGCACCTTCACAGTACTCCGTTTTCCATTTAAGATTTGTCCATTCAGAGGCGCGGATGACAAGTCTGGCAAGGTTGTCCAAGAGATTCCGCGCACCTGGCACAAACGGGCGTCTGGATCTTAGTCTCACTTGGCCAGTATCTGAGGACCCACTTAACAGACCATGCAAGATATGATCGGGGTCCAGAGATCCACGGTAAGCCAAGGAGAGTGTCGCTCCCATTCAGCGAAGCTCAGCTGGCTGGATGCCTGAGAGTACAGGTAGATGGTCCGTTGGAGTGGGACGCAGGCATCCAGTAACTATGCGCAAGGCGTCCTTCAAGACACTGTCGATGAGGCGAGTGTGAGCACTGCGACACCAGACTGGCGCACAGTACTCAGCTGTTGAGTAGACTAGAGACAAGGTGGCTATGTGTAGTGTTTTAGCACCAGCACCCCATCCCGAGCCCACGAGTCGCCTCAACAGTGTGACGCGCGAAGATAGTTTTTTGCGCAATGCCACTAAATGGTGACGAAACGTGAGCGATCTGTCCAGTTTTACCCCAAGGTAAGTAGGGGTTGGACAGAACGGTAAAAGTCCACCGTTGTTGTAGACCTTTAGCTCACGTTTGGCCTCTCGGTTATTTAAATGAAAGGCTGTCGTCACCGTCTTAGTGTGACTGAGCTTCAACCTCCAAGTCTGGAGATACGCTGACAGTGTGGACATGTCTTGGCTTAAGGTCCCCTCCAAGTCCTTCCAGTTTCCAGAAGAGTGCAACAATGCTAAATCATCAGCATAAGCAAACTTTCTGGAAATCATGGAAGGAAGATCGTACGTATAGATGTTAAATAGGAGGGGAGCCAAGACCGATCCCTGAGGAACGCCGTTTTTAAGACGGCGTAGCCTGCTTTGCTTGCTGTCACCGGTGGTAAGGATGAAACTTCGATTTCGGACAAGCTCCATGATCATTTTGACCATGTGCTTATCCGGAAGTAGTCTCAGCAGCTTGCAGTAAAGGCCACGGTGCCAGACAGTGTCATAAGCAGCTGTCAGATTGATAAATACGGCACCGGCCTTCTTTTTAGCCTCAAAAGAATCCTCGATGTTCTGGGTTAGCAGAACAACTTGATCTACGGTTGACTTCCCGCGTCGGAACCAAGCCTGCTCTTTAGGGAGCAGCGGATCGATTAATGGTTCAACGCGGGCGTAGATAAGCCTCTCGAGGATCTTGTAGGGGACACAGAGCAGAGATATCGGTCGATAACTCTTTGGGTTCCCCACGGGCTTTCCTGGTTTTGGGATCGCGACCACAAGCGCTCTTCTCCAGATCTTGGGAATTTTGAGTCGGGGTAAACAGGAAGAAATGAAGTCACGTAACCAGGACTTCAAAGCAGCACCGGCATGGAGTATAAGCTCGGGGAAGATGGAATCAGGTCCCGGAGCTTTACCTGGTTTTAAATGTTGAAGGGCAGCAGCAAATTCTCCCTGTGAAAAATTGTCAGAGATATTTACTGCGTCTGGTGTTGTGGCCCTCCAAAGGTCAGACACTTCTTTACAGACAAATCGAGATGACTTGCGATCAACAGCCTCGTATTTCCCATTTCTAACCAACTGAGATGCAATAGCATCGGCTGAAACGGGACAGTGACGAGGAGAGTGTTTTGACCTACCAGTAAGATTGTTCAAAATACTCCACGCTTTTCGACTAGAGTGTGAGAAGTCAATGCTCCGAACTGCTTCGGACCATCAATCCCTCCGCTTTCTGTCAAGCTTGGCAAGCAGAGCTGTAGCAGCCAAACTTGAGTCGTCTCCCTGAGGAGACTGCAGAAAGGTTTTATAGAGGGATTCACACTCTGTATCCCAACACGGAATGTAGGTATTTCGATACCCGCGTGGGATAGTCTTCTTGGCTGCTTTCTTAATGATGTTACAGAAGTCCTGGTAAGCCGCATCCACATCAAGTGTATAAGGCGGCAACAAAGTCTTTGCGAATTTATTTGTCAAAGCAATGTAGTGACTCCATTTGGCCTTGCGGAAGTTCCATCGCTTAACAGGCATGCTTGGCACTGCCATAGCAAACCTTGGTGGTGTAATAAGCGAGGGTCGATGTTGTGACCTGGGGAACTTGTCAAGGACACGTCTATCCAGTAAGCGACTGTTTGGACCTACGCTGGCGAAAGCTAGATTCGGATTGGTACCAGTGTTCCAACGGCCGGAATAAAAACTGGCAGCGTCCTTGGCATTATATAGGAGGGCAAGACAATTAATACTTGCCCATCCAGCCAAGCACTCACCTTCCGGACTGTTGTCATCGTAACCCCAGTCAGCATGACGACAGTTAAAATCGCCAGCGTACAGACAGGGGTGAGGAAACACTGGAAGATCCAGGGTTCGCAATCGCGTTGGCGGTGGTTTGTAGACGTTGACTATTTTATAACCATCAACGTCCACACACAACCACTCGATCTCCGATGTCGGTGGAGATTGGTCCAAAAGCGTGTATCTCAGTCGCTCGTGGACAAACGTGGCAAGACCATGCTTCCTGCTTAAAGAAGACCCAGCTAGTTGGTAGTTTGGTAGTACCAACTTCTCTGCATCAGTGCAGTGGGTCTCCTGCAATAGGATGACGAGTGCCTCAGACTGCATAGCGAGATGATGAAGAACGTTCATCTTGCTTGCAGTGAGGCCTTCGATGTTCAGCTGAAGAATAGTGGGTCTTCGGAACTTGTTGGCAATGTGCCCTGAAAAGGGCAGTTTTATCCTAGCATTGCCCCGTCCTGAAAAGGACGTTTGCCGATTAGCAGACCCACACTGAACATCGGAATGGGAGGATACCCTTCCGTTTTGGTAGGTTCGGTTTCGGTCTGTCATTTTAAAATCAATGAACAGACTTACTCACGGCCCAAGCTGCGTGAAAGCACCTCCGTCATTACATGAATTATGTAGATACATTTCTAGCGATTATTTACGCACGTGGAACTCACAAGGCAACTAAGATCAAGACACATAAATTATGTTTTAGGTTATGGGGAATTCCAATTATTTCTGAAACTATGGCGTGCAACAGATTCATTAAAATCATGAGATTTCTGCGCTTTGACTATAAACAAACACGATCACATAGACTAGCTACAGATAAACTGACTCTGCTTTCAACAATTTGGAATACCTTTGTCAAAAATTGTCTTAAGCATTATAGACCAAGTACCAACATTACCGTGGATGAGCAACTTTTTCCTATCAAAGCTCAATGCAGATTTACCCAGTACATGCCAAATAAGCCCGACAAAATCACCGTCTGCACTGTTGAAATTGTAACCCGAATCAATATGTGGATAGTTAAATCCTCTGCAGAAAAACATGCGTGGGCAAACATTGGAATACCAGAATTTTTCAGTCTGGTTGGTGGAGGTTTGTAGGCCTTGATAATTTTATAGCCATCAATGTCCACATACAACCATTTAGTATTAGATGTAATTGTAGATTGATTAATGACAGCCTAGCTTACTCAATATCAAACAGACGAAGCCAGACCATGCTTCCTGCTTAAAGTAGATCTAACCAGTACAAAGCTAAGGATTGTTAGTTTTTCTGCACTAATACAGGGTGTCCGTAAAGTTACTATACAGTCTTACAAGTTACTATACAGTAAGACTGTATAGTAACTTTACGGACACCCTGTACAATGGGTCTCTTACGGTTGGATGATTTATACCTCAAACTGCAGAGCAAGGTGAAAATTTTTTTCTTGCTGGCACTGAGGTCTTCAATATTCAGCTGTAATATAGTAGCCTTTGCAACTTTTAATGATTTTCCGTGAAAAGGGCAGTGTCAGGAATATAAAAGTTGGCAGCGTGGACGAGGGTGTCAGCAGCGTGGATGAGTGGTTAGAGCGCTGGGATTGTGATTGACATGATCTCGATTCAAAACCTATTCGTGACATTATGTTGTGCTCTTGGAAAGATACTTTATGGCTATTTTCCCTGCTTGATGATCTTGGCAAATAGTTCTAAATTTTAGTCATATTTCTATTAATTTTCAAGCGGACAGCAATATCTTGGCATCTCCGGAAGCAGGTTAAGGTAATTGCTTACCTTATGTATTAGCGCTTCCGTCGCTTTCCTACAAGTCAAGAGAATAAGTACAGAGATAAAATAAACCGAAAATAAATAAATAGAATAAAAATTGTCACTGGCTGCCTGCGTCTACCCCAACGGACAAACTGTCCATTTTTGCCGGTATGTAACCAGCTGCGACTCGCCGTCAGGAAGCCACTCTTCTCTTGGAAAGCTGCAGCATCTTAGATCCTGACCACATCTTGCACGATGATCTGGTCAAGCCATTGGATGCATGGCAAGAGAGATGAATACGCAGACGCCCACTTTTATTTGCCGCATGATAACTATTAGATAACGCTTCTAAACTCGATATCCGTGTTGGTCAGTGGACAGACGTTACATGAAACACGGAGTACTTGAACATTCCATCACAACTTAATGGTTTTATCCCAATAATTGGTTCAAAACCACTCGGACTGCGCCTGCCCATGCTTGCTTGGGTAAGATTTGACCGCTTGCAAATAGCATCGGGCGTTTTGGTTGTACATACGTAAACGTGGTCTTGCTCCATCTTGTAATTTTGAGTGTGGTACACATGAGCAAAGTGCAGACCGCATCATCGCTGCATGCATAAATACTGGCTCAAGAACAGCACTGCCATCATCTAAGTGAAATAACAACAACTGGATGATCCCAAACAATGACGAGCCTTTTTTTTGATTTTTAACAAAATAATTGTCAAACTTCATTCACAATGTAATCTTAAGTTTTTATTTATTTGTTTTTATTTTATCTCTACGTTTATCCTTCTGACTCCAGAAGAAAGATGCTAATACATTGTGCAAGCAATTACCCCAACCGGCATCCGGAGATGCCAAGACATTGCTGTCGGCTTAAAATTTATTAGAGACATGACTGAAACTTAGAACAGCATGCCAAGATTACCAAGCAAGGGAAATTGCCGCAAAATTTCTTTCCCAAAGACCCAACATAATGTCACGAACAGGTTTTGAATCAAGACCGTGTCGATCACAATTCTGGCACTCTAACTACTCATCCACGCTGGCGACCATAAACTTATGATTAATTTGCTGTGTTTTTCAGTAGTCTTAAGTTTAAGTATGACGCAATCTTTTTTATATCAGATAGTGATTGCATAGTCGGTAAACTCTTATTTAATTTGATTTATTTGCATGTTGTTATATAATTGATTATTCGCTTAGTTGTTTTAATTCAAACCGCGTGGTTTGCGCTCTAGTGTTTTTGATCGCCTGCGCAACTTTATTCTATTTTTTGTCTCTCTTTAATCTCGAGCGCTCATTAAACTTTTGGAAAGGTCTACTTGAGTTACTTAATTGTTTATTGTTTTGTCGTCTGATTGGTCTCCTAAATTGTGGGCAATGGTAAACAAAATTTAATCTTTAATTGGATAATTGTCTACCAAAATCTCAAAGTTTTTATTATAATCTTGCGTGGCGTGACATGTTTTTATAAATAGTTTGCATTTTTTTCAACTTATTGCAATTACCCATTCTAGTTACGTTATTCCAGTCAATTGCTAAATGGTTGGAACTATTTTATTTTGTTTAACCTGTTTAGCTGTAGTTGCTTAAAGGTCAATTGTTGACGCTGTCACGCTTCATTCGAAACTTGATCTTAACCGCATAAATTTATAGTTAACTTTTTGTCTGTTTCAGTGGTTTTAAAATTTTAAAACATCAGATAAAACTGCTTTTCTATTTACTCAATATATGCAATTGTCAGTAAACTAATCTATTTGGATTCCCGAGTAAAGTTGTGACAGTAATATTAATTTATATGAATTGAATTCATTTTATCATACCGAAGTTTAATTTTTTTCGTTTGGTACCAGAATTTCGAAAATAACCGTGGTTTCCTAGAGGACACCAAAAATAATGCAGAATTTTTCTACCAGCTTGTGATATAATTGTTACTATGCATTCTGATTGAAGGCAGTTTTAAAGCAGACATTTTATTTCAACTTTTTCGGTACAAAATCAATTTTTAACCAAAATAACGTAAAAAATAAGCAGACGTTTGGTGGTACAGAATTTGAAGATTGCATAAAGTAAAAGATTTTTCTTCCCAAAGCTTTTCATCTGACACTCTTCAGGGCAAATCGTCAGAATGAAGCAGAATTGAAACCGAACTGAGTTATAAAGTGCAAAGCAGAGTTCTCATTGGCTGAAAGAAGTTAGCCAATAAAAGAAAAGATTAAGAATTTTTCAAAGAGTAGACGAATTGTTTTTGTTTACACAGAAGGGGATTGAGAGATTTAATGAAAGTCGCTTCAAGAGCAGAAAGGTCAAAAGAAGAGCAACCTCAAGCAAGAATAGAAAATTTTTCGTTGCTGTAGTGAAGGGCGCATTGAACGTTGTCAAGAAGATGTTGACCAATGGAGGATTCGTAAAATTGTTGTGGGCGTGTGTTGGCCTTGCAAGAGCGGGAAAGACTTTGGCGGTTGGGCGAGGCAGGAGGATTAGCGATGGATCTAGGAACGTGTTGTTTAATTCGCTCTTCTAGGCGTTGAGATGTGTGACCAAAGTACCGACTATTGCAGTGGCACACAAACTAATAAATAACATTACTGTGATGATGGTAAGGTAACACGTCTTTCTTAATCGCTGGTAAGAGCTGTCGGGTGTTAAAAATAACACGTGGTTCGACAGAAAAAAGCAGCGTTTCACAGCAGAGGTAATATGCTTTTCAAACTTTATCGAGACATTTCCAATCCATGGGACATGTAGGTAGACAGGGCACTTTTCTACTGTGTAAACCAGGTTAAAATTTAGTTGTTGAAGTTTTTGTTTGAAAGCCGAATTGATTGCATGTTCCGGGTAGCCATTTTCTAAAAGAATTGAACGAATTTTGCCAAGCTCTGGGTCCAGTTTGCTTTTAGAAAAAATCATAAAAGCTCTGTGAATAAGAGTACCAATTAGATTGATTTTCCGTTTCTGGGGGCTAAAAGAGTTCCAACGTAAATACTGGCCAGTGAAGGCTTCCCGCTCTTACAAGGCAACACACGCCCACAATAATTTTACGAATCCTCCATTGGTCAACATCTTCTTGACAACGTTCAATGCGCCCTTCACTACAGCAACGAAAAATTTTCTATTCTCGCTTGAGGTTGCTCTTCTTTTGACCTTTCTGCTCTTGAAGCAACTTTCATTAAATCTCTCAATCCCCTTCTGTGTAAACAAAAACAATTCGTCTACTCTTTGAAAATTTCTTAATCTTTTCTTTTATTGGCTAACTTCTTTCAGCCAATGAGAACTCTGCTTTGCCCTTTATAACTCTGTTCGGTTTCAATTCTGCTTTATTCCCAGTCGTAGAATTCACTCGATTTATCTCTGATCATGTTTGCAATATCTTTGATTTTGCCAAGCTTGTTTTTTACAGAGATAAATCGAGGTTTTTATCTGAGAAATATATATGGTTTATCTTTGAAATAGTCAAACTTATTTTTTTTTCATTATAAATTATACTTGATTTATACTAGTTTTACTCATGTATGTTTACGCAGGTAAATTATACATGTTTTATGCATTTTTGTATCTTTGATTCGGCCAAAGTTATTTTTTAGTATAATTTATACTTGATTTATAATTGTTTTGCACATGTACTGTATGTTTACATAGATAACTCATACATGTTATATGTATTTTATATCTTTGATTTGGTCAAAGTTATTTTTTTAGTATGATTTATACTTGGTTTATAATTGCTTTATATATGTATGTTTACGTAGGTAAACTATACATGTTACATGCATTTTATATCTTTAATTTGGTCAAAGTTATTTTTTTAAATATTATTTATACTTGATTTATGATTGTTTTACACATGTATGTTTACATAGATAAAACATACATACTAAATATATTTTATATCTTTGATTTGGCCAAGCTTGTTTTTAAAATATGAATTATCTTTGATTCATAAGTGCTTTGCATATGTATGTTTACATACGTATATTACGTATGCTTTATGCCTTTTTTATCTTCGATAAGCCAATCTTGTTTTCATAAAAACAAATTATATTTCATTTTCACTTATGAATATATGTTTAAAGTTTATATGTATATTTACGTATGTAATAAGCAGTGATGGCCTCACAAAAGAAGAACCCAATGCAAAAAAATAGAGGGCCACTTTTTCTTTTTCCAAATGTTTTTAGCCCTCCCAAAAAAAGTCATCATTTTAAAGAGACCCCTATTTAGTGTTTCAAAATAAAGAGATTTCCAATAAAAGAAAGTCTCGCTTTGTGGGGTCAATCTCATAGTGCCATTATGAAGAATAGAACATTATTTTGCTTAGGGGATTTACACATTAACGCTTTTTAGTGTGGGGCGGTGTGTCCACTGCGTTTGTTCCATACTAAAGCCATCACTGGTAATAAGAAATCTGTATCTAGAGCATGGACAAATTTGTTTTATAAGTTGGATTATGTCTATTTATTATTGTTTTACTATTTTTGGTAGTAATTGATAAACAATTTTAAGAAACAAGATATAATAATTAATCGGCAGCTAATTGGGATAATTCGGTATGGTTATTATGATCTAAAAAAGGAGTGGCCTTTTTACTGTATTTAAAAAAATTGAACTGTAGATTTTGTAAAGGCTTTTCTCAGCCAAAAAAAACATAGCAATGAATTCTCTCCGTTAGGTAGCGCTAAAGTAAGAAAACCATTGTTTGGTTGAAAATTGAAAATTATTTTAAAGAGATGTGTTTATTGTCATAATAAGTATTCGTTGAAATTAGTCACATAGATTTTTTTTAAATATTTTTTTCATATGTATAGTAGTTAAAATGAAAATTATTGAAAAGACAAAAAGAGAACGGTTAAATATGTTCAAAATAAAAATCGAAGCCGTTTCTGAGTCGTATTTAAAAAAGTACTACAATATTCTCGGTGTGTATGGATAGGTATTACTTTTTGTTCTGTAAAAAAATTTGTAAGCTTAACTTTTTAATCTAATTGACAAGAAAAATGTCATTTTTTTTAATTTTCAAACTAGATGTTTGCGATTTCTTGTTGCATTTAAATAGTTTTCTCAACACTTTTTATATGTTTGCTCCGTCGTAGTTGCAAACAAAATCTAATTTTTTCTGTCCCGCTATGATAACACATTAAATGCCTTGATACCATGTGTTTTCTAATTTTTGATTAAATTTAAGAATACAACAAGTATATCTGTTTATGTCCTACAGTTTCGAATAAGTTGATAATAGATATGATAATGACGACAAAGAGTATAATGTAGCGTAATGAATATTGTTACATTTTTTCTCTGCTTTGGAAAATTTTCAAATCATTTATTTAATATTAGTTAAAGTTGTTTTGGCGAGTGCTTTAAACCAGATAGAGTCTCCTAATTATTTGCCTGTTCTTACTTACTTCACACGTGGTCAGATATAATAAAAGAATCTCTATTAAAGTTTTAAACTTTTCACATTTGCGCCTTCGATAACAACTACGATACGAAAAAGTGAAAGAAAACAACGAAGGGCGGACAACGTGGTAGCCGCAACAAGAAAAAGGCGATTCATATGACCGACAAACGCGAACGCGGAATCATGTGACCTCAGAAAGCGCAAGCACATATCGAAATCCGTAACATTAGTCTTTTAATAATTTTGCAATCAACACTTTGTCAATTAGCTCAGGTTTTTAGTTAATTATTCTGAATACTCATTCAGTGATAAAGCCATCTACTATTTATACTTTTACTTTGTTGAAAAACAATTAAAATGTTTCACTAAAAGCGAATGCAATCACATATTTGCCTTCGGAGTTACAGGATGCTAATGTTCGCTTGATGAAACTCAACATGAAGGTTTTGAAAAAGCTAAAAGTTTAATTTTCATGTTTATTGCAGGGTTTTTAGCCTTTTCATGATTGCCTTCTGGTAACAATCAAAACAACTTTTGCAGTCAGGCAGTGTTTTATGAAATCCAGACGACAAAAAGGTCTTCACTAATTTTTCACAACGATTTTCATTTTCGCAACCACTTTTATCTTCTTAAGCATCAACCTAGCCCTTTTTTTTGGTTTGAATTTAGCGTTAAGAATAAAATTTTTTTTATTCGAACAAAAACGGATTAATGCGAATTCATAGCTTCTTGAAAAACAAAGAAGTTCAACTGAGACTACATCAAGTGTTAAACTAAATTTTATATTTCATGTCCACGTTTCCAAAATTGTATTCTTAATTTACTGTTTCTATAATTTTAATTTTGATTATTAATTGAAAAACAATCAATCTGATTACATATAGAAAAAAAAAAGTCATTTTATAAACGTTTAAATTAACGTAATTTAGGAAGAGAGGTAATTTTTAAAATCTACTTGTAATTAATAGCAACCAATAGCCAACATTTAATCATTTATACTTGATAGTATATTTGCTTGCTAGTGAATATGTTTAATGCTTCGTTACAAAATTGTAATGCATTTATTCTTCATTAGTCTGTTGAATTTTTTTAGTTGCCGTACAAAAGCTTGACTCTTTGTGGCGAAAAGCAGTTTCCCGCTGCTTTATTTCCTTGTGTTTATTACAATAACAATCAGAGCGGATGTCGGTCAACCCGACTTTATTTTCACTCAGAGATTAGAAGGTTTCTTCGACACACAGACGACTTTATCAATTTTCGAACCTAATTTTATAGTCGAAGTTAAGATTCTAGACAATTGAAACTCGCGAAGCGATCTTTTTACAATTTCCAGAAAAGAAAAGCTTATCTCAGCAAAATCTACTAAATGCTGATTTATTAGTTTTTACAACGCTTCAATCTTTGCAACTTATCGAGAATTTTTTAAATTTTCTCAAGGTTTTGAACAATTAGCTCAAAAACTTTTTATTCAATCAAAAGAACAACAAATTATCTTTAGCGAGAATCAAATTTCTTTTGGTTACATCTCAGAAACTATCTTCATACTTGCTCGATTAAATGTATATAAAATTGTTTCAATTTAAAAAATTGGTCCGGTTTATTGCTTCAATCACAATATTTTTTTTAAATTTCCAGAAATATTTTAGATGATAAATTTTTTTACATTGTCATTAGTAGTAGACCACATTAATAGTAGTTCAGATTGATGCAATATTTGAGCATTCAGGCGTAACAAATACTTAATTTTTGGAATTTAGGTTGTTTTATTGTTTATTGAATTGATTATATACTTTGTAAACGATAAAAAACCTACAATTTTTTAAAAAAAGTCATTGAATCATAATGAAATTAGTGCAACTTCATTAAAATACTTTATTATTTATTCAGTAATCTTTCTGTCATTTTAACGAACAACACTAAAATTCTATTTAATATAGATAATATTTAATTCATTATTCGAATTTTCTATTAAATTGAAAAGATAAAAGACAACCAGGACAACCATTAAGTGATACCAAATATTCAGTTTTACTATTTTTTGATTCTGCTTATCTGAAAGTTTGAAAACAGTTTGCAGCGTGACGAAAAGTTAGGAAGGGCTATTTCAATCGCAACCATAATTGATATGATTTTGGTTTAAATTCCATTTTGTTTTACCAACTGCAAAAAGGTTACAGTAATTTTTTTGCTGGTTGGTTTTTTAAAGCGGGTTTTAATTACAATCAGACAACTCTTATACAAAAATATAAACTAAAAAATTTAAAATTTACTTTTTAAAGAAGTCAATCTTAAAAGTTAACAATTCTTTAAAACTTTTGTTTTCTTGGTTGAAACTTAATTACACAAAAGCGTTTAAACCATTCTTTCAGCTTAACAACCGAAATGTCAAACAACACCAAATGCCATTCTTCCTAGTTTTTATTTAATAAACGGTTAAAATAAGTGATACTCTATTCTGTATCATCCGTATTGTGCGGAAAAAAAATTGCTAGTCCTGATTTTGAAAGAAAATAATGCAAGCACTGGGTGTTGTTACCAAACATTATGTACCACTGTCCTGCTCTTTATTTACTCCTGCGCAACCGACATATTGCTCATGAGCAGCAATCCTTTTTAAAAATGCTTTCAGGCATTGTTAAATGCCCATGTTTTATTCTACCTTTCACTAATTTTTTCATGCGCCAACTAGTTTTTCTTTCTAGACTCAACCCTCTACTCAGCTGTATATTATGTTCCGAACAATAGTTCCCATGCAATCGAAGTCAAGATATTTCTTCCAATAATCATTGTGCCACTGTCCTTATATAAGTTGTTGGGGAAAGAGCCAAGAAAAGACTAGTTCGCCTGGTAAATGTGGATAACTCAAGTGGAAAATGCTTGGATACCTTGCTACAAAATTCACTTGCAGAGATAGGCCTGATACTAGAACAATGTATTGGAGATTCATTTGATGGAGCAGCTATTTTGAATAGTCTTTACTCTGTTCTTTAAGCACTTGTGAAAGCAACTTGCTCAAATTACCTCCATATTTGGTGCTATGCACACAGTGATTGCTTTAGTAGGAGTTAATAAAAAACATCAAAAATCGATCCCTCTTAGGCAAGATATTGCTATATTTCTTCATAGTAGCACCAAGACGGTGACATCCCTAAAATAAAGATTTTTTTTAGAGATCACTTCATTTAATACACTGAAAAGTGGCCCCCTAAAACAATAACCTTTTTTTAGAGATCGCTTTGCCGTTTTGCTTTGGAACACTAAAAAGTGACCCCCTACTTTTCTCGGACCGGGTCTCCCTTCTTGTAAAGCCATCACTGTATGCACCTGTTTTGAATCTGGTGATCAGTCATGCAAGAAGTGTATGTGTTGCAGCAGTTAGTCTTTTTGGTCTGCTTACTGAATTATCTACATTTTTCAATGATTTCTGCAAAAGGATGAAGGTCTGGAAAGAGCATATGCAAAGTAAAACCAGGAAAGAAGAAACGCCTTAGACTAGAGCGCATTGGTCAAACTAGGTGGTCAAGTAGAGGTAGAGCACTTTTAAAATTGTTTGGCAGCTACACAAATTAGTCATCAAAATTTTATTCAGTCCTTCTGATCATCCTTCAGCAAGTAAGTAAATACCTGATCTCAAGGGATCAGTTTGCTATGAAGCACAGAAATTAAGTAAAAACTTACGCAAATTTGTATGTATGTATGTTTTTATATTTCTCAGCCGCAACAGCACAAATCAAGGACAAAAGAACATTAAAAGTTGACAAAAAGGAATCAGTGAAAAACGATATACGTTATAGGACATGTAAACAACACATTGTACGGATATAACAAACAACATTTTTATCTGCATGCTCACTGCACCTTAAATTTGAATTTGAAACTATCTTAATAGTATTTACATTCATCCGAATTTTTGATATTACCATACCAGTGTCAGATTATCTGCATAAATCAGCCCTGAATATCATGCAAGCTTAGCATATTATTAAAAAAGCCATTGAAAATGTTGAAAAAATCTCAAGAGATTTTAGTGACATTTTTTGAAACAACATCTAATTTTGTTGTTTATTTTTCATAAATCGATTTTTCATAATGATACAGTTGGTTTTAAATTTTTAACTTTTATTTGCTATAATAAATTGAAAGTTGGCCGATTTTATTGATAAATTCATGCATCGCAAGTTTATTGAAATAGGGAGGAAAAATTGTGTTTACCGTTCACGTATAAAATTTTGAAAGAGAAGTTACTTTTTTATACCATAAAATTGCTATGAAAAGCAGCTGTATTGGATTTAGCATTTCTGATTTTGTTTATTATTGCCATCTATATATCTACATTATTACGATAAGAAAAAAGAAGACAAAAGAAAACAAGCGTTCATGGCTAACTTAAGCCCTCATCAGGTTTCATAATGATTGATTTTTTATGATGCTTTCAAATATGTTTAGTAAAAAGATAGAACCACTAGCATATAATAGAAAATTTAAATTAGAATTAAACCTTCTTATCACTAGCGTATTTAGGAGGGCATTGTGCCATGGCTCCTCCCTGGAGATCATCAATACTTTTTGGGCAGAAACCACTCCAAAACGAAGACAGAACCCATATGCGGGCCTCTTTCGTTTCGTTTTTATCAGAAATCATTAGTCTACAGAGACGAAATTCATAAAATCCGGGACCGATTCAAAGTGAAGACCTTCTTTTTAGCTAGCACTTAAATAAATTTTTCCACTAAGCATATTTGATTGTGGTCGTATGCCCCCCATTTTCAAAAATCCTCGATACGCCACTGTTTCTAATTAATAAAGCTTCGCATATTTTAGTGAGAGATTTTGATTTACATTTGCGCATGCAAAAATCTTTTGAAATCAAATTAATTCAATTCAATTCAATTTTATTTGCAATCAAGGTATTACGTTTCGAAGTTCTTATTGAAAAAGTGATTGCGAAATAGGAAACAGCGGCTAAACGATATACGCATTTTTCAGGTTATTTAGGATATACCATATATTAAGATATATATTAAGATATCAGGCTAAAGGATATACGCATTTAAACGTATTATTGCATTTTAACATTATTACACGCACAACGTCAATTGTGCGTGGTCGCCGTACCTTATTAACCCTAATTTACCTAAGGGGGGGTCCTCAAAGGACCTCCCTTTTTTAAAAACATTATAACTTGAAAAGTTCTGATGATAAAAACCTAAAATTTTATGACTTTTCCTAAAATTTATTCCTGAATATTTTGATATTTTGCTTGAGCAAATCCGATGTGTAGTTTTAGTGTAGCAGGCTATTTTTTTCACTTACCTCATGATTTTTGTACACTTTTTGCTGTGGCATAAGATAATCCTATTTACACAGAGTCACGTGAGCGGCAACGTAAAGATTTACTGCGGCGACGTCGGTGACGCAGATTAACTTTTGTTTGAACAACTTTAGCAAACAACGGTTTTGCACAAAACTAATTTGTTGCTGTTCAATAGTTTCTTCACTCCGAGTTTAGTCGAGTTCTTTGACTTTCAAAAAATTACATATTTATTTCAGACCGATTTGATAAAATCTTTTTTTTTCCTTCCATTGATTTCGTCTCACACTAAAACTTAATGAAATTACCCATACAACAAGATTGATTTACCAAATTTTCGTAACAAGCCAGTTTACTGTTAGCTTATTTATTATTTATTTTTTCTTGTCAACTTACTCTGGATGTTTGCATTAGCTTTATCTCATGCAGGTACATCAAACACTTAATATGAATACTCACACAAAAAGATTTGATTTGTTCAGTCACTTTGTTTTTTGATTATTTATTTTGTTTTCATTCAACTTTCTTAGGATGTTTGCTTGAGCGTTATCTCATGTAGTTACGCAGAGTACATGAAATAAATAGGCACAAAAAAAGATTTGATTTGTTCAGTCACTTTGTTTTTTGATTATTTATTTTGTTTTCATTCAACTTTCTTAGGATGTTTGCTTGAGCGTTATCTCATGTAGTTACGCAGAGTACATGAAATAAATAGGCACAAAAAAAAGATTTGATTTGTTCAGTCACTTCGTTTTTTGATTATTTATTTTGTTTTCATTCAACTTCCTTACGATGTTTGCGTCAGCGTTATCTCATGCAGCTACACAGAACACCTAATACAAATATCCACACAAAAAAATTGATTTGCTCAGTCACTTCATTTTTTGGTTATTATTTTTTTTTCATTCAATTTTCCTAGGATGTTTGCTTGAGCGTTATCTCATGCAGCTACGCAGAGCACATGATATAAATAGGCACAGAAAAAGATTTGATTTGTTCAGTCACTTTCTTTGCCGGTTATTTTTTTGTTTCATTCAAATTCCTTATGACGTTCACATCAGCGTTACATGCAACTATTATTATTTTGGTATAAATAGGTTCGTAGAGCTGATTGAAAATTTGTATAGAGCCGTAAAAATTGGCTAAGGAAGTTCGAGTCAAAGAGTGTGTTGGTTCAGTTGAGCAGAAGAATGTGTGTTTTGTGTTTCGTACCTATTTCGATAGAAAATTTGCTATTATATCTTTGACATCGCCTTATGTCATGATTCAAACATAATGCCTACAGCTAGTTTTTATATTTTTATTACGGTATTACCAAAATATCGGAGCAGTTTTGTAATAGTGAATAAATTTATAATATAGAATAAAAAAAATTATACTTTTGAGACTAACATAAATTGTTCTTGTGACAGATTTAATAATTAATTCAAAAAGATTACTGTAACTAATAAAAGCATGTCTAGGCAATTTTATACAGCTGATGAAACGGCGGATGTTATTCTGTCTGACATCGAAGCCAGGTTAGATCAGATTTCTGAGATAATTTCCGACACGGAAAGCTCATCAGAGGAAGAAGATTATCCAACATCTATTGCCCAAAATGAAGATATTGAAGCAGCAGATACATCGTTTTACCCACAAAGACGAAACACACCTAACTCGTCCAGGTTAGTAGCGACATCCGAAGTTTTGTAAATAAATTTACGCTGCTAAAAGTGTTGACAAAACAAAATTTCTTTTATATTCAAAATATATATGATTGAAATTTTATCATAAGCTCCAAAAATTTGGCATATGAAACAACCATTGAATAGATTAAGTATCAGATTACAAAACACTAAAATTTTAACCAAGTTGTGTCAAATGTGTGGCAGTTTTTATGATAAAACTGCGCAAAAGAGGCATTAAATTAAGAATAAATAAATCTTGACCAAAATTTTTAAAAATTTGCAAGTTTAAATTGTACAACTAAGAAGCACGCCTCCATTTTGTTAAGGGAGACCCCTTTATAGATGGCCGAGGAATCCGTTTCATTTGTCTTGAATAAAATACAAAAGTGTTGACAAAATAACTCTTTTTTTAGCTCTAATCCTACTTTTTTGAGTGTCATGTGCTTCAATGACTCTCTGGTTTTTCGAGGTTATTATGAAGTCGGGACGAAAAGTGGGAAATGCGGGATCGATTTGAGGTGAAGACCTTTTTTTTAGAGAATACTTTAATTTTGGGAGCAAAATAGGGAATTCAGAGATTAAATTGAAGCGAAGACCTTTTTTTTTCTTTTTTTTTTAGAGAACACCTTGATTTTGGGAGCAAAATAGAAAAATCAGAGATGAAACCGAAGTGAACACCTTTTTTTTTTTTTTATCTTGATCATCATGATTTTGGGAGAAAAAAGTGAAAGACGAGATCAAAGCTCTTTTTCTTTTTTAGAGAAGATCAATTTTTTAAAATTTTTGCCTCGGGCCTGAATTTGAGTATCCACCACTGCGGGTGGCATAGCCAGGATATTGTTCGTTGAAGTGAATATTTTTTTGGTTTTGTGTTGATAGTTTGGAGTAAATTTTGAATTCGTGGTAGGTGACTTAGTTATGTGATGTATCGGAATGATAGTACATCATGTGGTTGCCATTAGGACGAATTGAGATAGGTAATATCTTGAGGCAATGTTGTGGTCTTTGTAAATATTATTTTAATTAAAATCAATATAGAAGTTCAGTTCTGAAGCTAATTAGATAAGTTCAAGGAAAAGGAGGGTGATCATTTTCTTTCCCAGTAACTTATAAACTCTGCATTTTTGTAAGGTGTAATATTCGTTTATATATAGATTTATTCTTTACTTCAAAGCATTTTAAAAAACTAAAAAAAATATTGGCTGCAGGTTGGTGTGCGACTTGGAATCGGCCTTGAACCCTCAAAACTATGACGACGTGTTGCTTCCTCAATCGAAACCGAAAATGTATACAGCAATTATAGAGAAAGCACCTAACAAAAAAATTTCGAATGAATACATTTCATGGACAAATCAGAAACCTCAATCTGCTGGACGGCAACCTAGATCGGCTGTGATTATTGGACAACCCGGTCCAACTGGAGTTGCAAAACACGCAACTGATGCTAAATCATCATGGGAGTTGTTCTTCTTGCAAAAAATTCTGGAAATTGTGGTAAAATGTACAAACCAACGCATCGAAAAGGCAAAACAAAATTTAAATTTAAGCAGCAAAACTTGGTATAATTTTATGGACGTTGTTGATGAAACTGAAATTTTAGCATTTATTGGGCTGATGTACTTACGTGGTCTAGCATTGATGTGTAATCACGATGTAAAATATTTATACAGTGCTCTCATGGATCCTCAACCGTTTGGAGCTACCATGAGCAAAAATCGATTTCAGTTTTTGTACGCTTGCATTTCCTTTGATGATCTTTCTACTCGCCAAGCACGATGGAAGCACGACAGGTTTGCCGCAATAAGGGAGCTTTTTGAAATCTTTGGAGAAAATTGTTGCAAGCACGTTATTCCCGATGAATACCTTTCACTGGACGAGACTTTGTACCCAATGAGAACAAGCATCGGATTCAAGCAATTTAACCCAAGCAAGCCCGCCAAGTATGGTCTGCTATTTAAATCTATAAATGCAGTGAGATACAGTTATACTTTTTCAACAACCCCATACTGCGGAAAATCTCGTGATCAACCCACAGCCTACTACACACAAGGAACGGAAAATGTTGCAAAGTATTTGGTTATGCAATTGCAAAAACATGTTGACATACAGGGTAGGAACATATCTTTTGACCGACTTTATACAAGTATTTCGTTAGCCAAGTGGCTACTTTCAAACAATATAACTTGTGTGGGCACATTGCAAGCAAACCGAAAGGGAATACCGATGGAGTTGAAGAGTACGAGCGGTCGCCAACCACTGTCTTACGAATGCTTCTGGGAAAACGAAAATAAAAAACTTGTTCTTCACTCTTATGTTGTAAAAACTAATAGCACAGGCTTACGAAACGTTCTTCTCCTTTCTTCTATGCAGCCGCTTCTGGGAACGACGAAAGACGATGGAAAGAAAAAACCTGCCATTTACAAATTATACGACTTCACTAAAAGGTGGTACGGATGTTATGGACCAACGAATGGCCACTTTTAGTTGCAAAACAAAGTCAAATCGATGGACAATAGCAGCATTTGTTTATATGCTTGATATATGCCGTGTAAATGCTGCTACAGTTTTAGCTATGAACCGTGGTTCCAACCCCCGCAAGGTAAATTCCTATGATTTTGGAATGGACTTGGCTCTAAGGCTTATCCGGCCACATGTCCAACAACGTTCCCTCACTGGGCTTCAAATCTCGATAGGTTATAAAATTGATTTGCTTCTAAATGATGGCGTTTTTAGCTCATGACAACAATATGCTTCATCTTCAAATAACACACAATATCCGCAAAAGTCCGAAAACAGAAAACGGTGCCTTGCCTGTGTTTTAGAAATATCTGGTCCTGGTCAGAAGAAAAGAAAAAACGACATGACAAAAACAAAAAACCAGTGTCAAATTTGTGGCAAGCCTGCCTGTTGCCAATATTCTATACAAATGTGCGTTGAGTGCTACTCGTTGAACAATAACTAGCTTTAGCTCTGCTGTATCCCTTCAAATATATCAAACATGTTTATTTTTACTGTGTGATTTTAATGATTTTTTTTGGGTTATATTCGCAATATTCTTGCTGTACATTCATGGAGCTTAATTGTAATTATTGTTATCGCGCAATAACTGAAAAAACAGAATGTTGTTTGCCTGAGAGAGAAAGTTTTTATGCAATGCTAGTTTTTTATTTTATATTAAAATAATTTATAAAAAAATCACACTAAGAGATAATTTTGAATAAGATTTCCCGGAAATGTATACACAACGAATTAGAAGCATAGCGGTAATAAAATTAATATCACAAGTACATTCCAAGTTATTCCGAAAACTGACCTCTGAAAATTGCTAGATTTACTAAATAAAATATACGCGATACTCGTAAACGGTTTTGACGTTGACAGCAATTCAAACTTTATTTACCAACATGCGTCTGTCTTGCTGTGTTTGTCAAGATTACTGCGTCACGTAGTAGTTACGAGTATTTGTTTTTGCAGCAGCCGTGACAAATCCGATTATGTCGGCAAAACAAAGCAATCAACGAAAATTTGAGGACAATCAATTTTATGCAAAATAAGAAGAGACTAGTTGCAAATATATTAAAAGTAAAGACATTTGACTAAACTAGAATAAATTTTCTCCAACATATCAAAAAATCAACTGCGTAGCTACTGTCTATTAAGAGTATTGGACATGTAAACTTAGGGTCCTCCGAGGACCCCCCCTTAGGTAGTCAACAGAAAAAAACATCCTAGGTAGATAAGGGTTAAAGTTCGAATAAAACTCGCATCAAAAAATTTTATTTATATATTCTTGTTTTTTATTTATTTTTCATATAATTTGATTTACCGCCATTGTGTGTAGTTATGATAGTTTGGTACATTGTTTTCTGCTTTCATTTTGTGCGGCTTACTTTCAAGAGCGGTTTACAATTTTTTCATTGCAGCATTTCAGTGAAAATAAGAATCACACAAATTATAACGACCTCAGAAGTAAACACCCGCTACGAATCGAGAACTATTGAAGCGTAACTATCATCGAAAAACTAGGTTAATCACCAGCAGCTTTTATTGTTTGAGCGTAGACTTCTAAAGAATAGTAGCGGTATCTGCACTGGTAGCAGCAGCACAAATCGGCTTATCGCCATTGAAAATGTGACTGAAAGAAAACGAGGAAGCAGTCGATGCTAGCTGCTTGATAGTAAAAGAGCAAGGTGTTAGGAAAGTGGAAAGCTACTGTAAAGATTGTTTTATAATATACGAATAAGAGCCGAAACTTGTTTACGGGTTTCTTTGACTTAATTCTTATTTTTATTCATGTTGCGTCACAGACGGTCATAAGTTAAAGAATTTAAGTTTTACAGTTGTATGTGCGCTTACTTTCAAGGCGGTTCACAATCGGATAAATACGGTAATTGCTTTTTTAATTCAGGAATGTGCAATCTGCGGCCCGCGAAGCAAAATCATGTGACTGGCGAAAAGCTTTAATTTTGAAAATAGAAAGTGACAAGTCTCTCCACTAGAATGATGTTGAATAATTTTATTGCCTTTCAGATTTATGTCTTGAAACTAAATAGAGGAATAGACAGTAAGGTTAACTGCAAAACGCTTATTGAAGCAAATGCAAAAAAAACTTGTTTCATGATTTGCCATAAAACTAAATCTTGAAGTAAAAGATTTTTCTTCCCAAAGCTTTTCATCTGACACTCTTCAGGGGAAATCGTCAGAATGAAGTAGAATTGAAACCGAACTAATTTATAAAGGAAGAAAGTAGAGTTCTCATTGGCTGAAAGAGTCAACCAATGAGAGAAAGGTTAAGAAATTTTGAGAGAGTATACGAATTCTTTTTGCTTACACAGAAAAGGATTGAGAGATTTAATGAAAGTCGCTTCAAGAGCAGAAAGGTGAAAGGAAGAGCGACCTCGAGCGAGAATAGAAAATTTTTCGTTGCTGTAATGGAGGGCACATTGGGCGTTGTCAAGAGATATAGAAAATTTTTCGTTGCTGTAATGGAGGGCACATTGGGCGTTGTCAAGAGATATTCTTGACAACGCCCAATGTGCCCTCCATTACAGCAACGAAAAATTTTCTATTCTCGCTCGAGGTCGCTCTTCCTTTCACCTTTCTGCTCTTGAAGCGACTTTCATTAAATCTCTCAATCCTTTTCTGTGTAAGCAAAAAGAATTCGTATACTCTCTCAAAATTTCTTAACCTTTCTCTCATTGGTTGACTCTTTCAGCCAATGAGAACTCTACTTTCTTCCTTTATAAATTAGTTCGGTTTCAATTCTACTTCATTCTGACGATTTCCCCTGAAGAGTGTCAGATGAAAAGCTTTGGGAAGAAAAATCTTTTACTTCAAGCAATCTTCAAATTCTGTACCACCAAATGTTTATTAAAACTAAATCTCTTTTATAGTAAGAAGCGGATAATTAACGTGTTGGAAACGCCGCCGTCTTATCACACCTAAATAGTGAGATAAGTCGATGACCGAAACTGCATCCGGCGGAAAGTCTATAGATCACTTTACTAGATTGATTCTATTTCTTGCCGGTTTACAAATGCGTACGTCACGGTACGTGTACGTTTTGATCAATTTTTGACAGTATCCACTATTTTAAGCTGAAAAAATTTATTACTTCGATGTAGCTGAGGGAAAATAATTGCAAGGCCAAATTACGTAGTATGAGTTTTACGTAGTTTAAAAACAAAAACGAAATTAATTGAAGCCACGATTGAGCGCCAGTTTGACTGAAAACAGAGAACACGAAAAGAAGAAACAAAAAACAAAGGGATTAGCAACATTTAAAATACATAACATAAATTTAAAATGAGGTCGCTAATTATATATAATAGATGAAATCCTCAACGTCAAGAACCTGAGTGTTTGGAAATTTTATGAAAGTTTAAGGAACTTAATAAAAAAAAAAGCCAATTAAAAGTGAAGCAAAGAAAGAAATTTTCGCAGCAATAGCATGCATTTGGCATGGCAGCGCTAAAGGTTGCACAGCCCTAGCTTACTTCAATAATAGTTTTCTTAAAAAGCATTTCTTCAGAAGAACTTTTTTGTATTTGTATTTGTACAATTACATGCTGTGCTCTATATTAACTCACGTGGTTTTCAACTTTGAACATTTCGCGTTCTATAGGTGGTAAAGACAAGCTTTTAAACAGTGATATCAGCGGAAGAGGATTTATATTGATTAACCAGAGAAACGCTAGGGCTACATAAATAAATAAAGTATGAACAAGGTTGTAGTAATAAAGTTAGCGTGGTTCTGGTGTAATGAGAAATGCTTTTTCAAAATATGGTTAGATTTTATCTTAAAAACACTATTTATTTCAGTTAAAAAAATAGGTAGTGGTTAGAGGTTCGGTACCGAACTTCAAATTTTTAAAATTTAAAATATAGTAAATTTTACTGTTATAATTTTTGACATTAGGTCAAGAAAATTTTTATTGTTTTTATTAGAGAGTATAAAGGACGATTGTCCTTGCAGCAAATGTTGCTATGATTGTTGGAATGTATAATGCACGAAAGTAAATATCATCAGAATTTAACAAAAAAGTGAGACCTGTAATAGAACTTGCAGATTGCAAAGCAGCAGAATTCAGTTTTAGCTATGTTGTATGTCGGATTTCATCATCTTAAATAACAAGAAAAAATTTTTTTAATAACAATATACTAATTGCATTAAGTTTGCTTCTTCTATGAGACTTCTAATTTTCACTAAAACTCTTGTCGTATATATATATATTCTTTTGTTCCTACCTTCTTCAAAATATTTCCGGTGATTCTTTAATTTTATACGGTAAAATTTTTATGTCTTTTAGCAATCACAGTAGAATAAATTTCGTTGATTATTTCAAATTATTTAGGTCAGTAGACAATGCTTATTGTTTTTCTTCTGAATGTTACCTTGGGTTAGTCACACATTGATTGCTTAATTTTATGATTGTAATAATAGAGTAAGCTTTGTAATTGTAGAGTTTGCTCTCATTTTCGTATTGTTTTATTTTTATTCTGGTTGCCAAATCATTATTTAAAACAATGCTGATTTAAAAGTTTTTATTAACAATTTTATTGCCAAAGTAGTTAATGCCAAGTTTTATAATTGAGATAAGCATTTACTAATCAAAAAATACCAAATTGTAAAAAACTTTTTTATAAAACTTTTTCTTTAATTTGAAACAAGTCAAAGGTTGTTAAATGTCTAATTTCAGTGACGATTATAATAGAAAGTTTATTTTACGCTTCGCTGATGGTTCGAGCTTGCAAATCAATATATTTATTTTTTTTAGTTTTCTTATTCATTTTTCAGTTATTTTATTGTACCTCTATGTTTATCTTTCTGAATCACAGAAAAACTATGGAGGCGCTAATACGTAGGGCATGCAATTAACCCGACATGCTTTCGCAGTTGTCAAGATATTGCTGTCCGTTTTAAATTTTTTATTTTAATTTTTTAGTTTTATAGAGAAATCACTGAAATCAAGAACTGCTTATCAAGATCACCAAGTTAGAGAAAGTGCCGTAAAATATTTTTCCTAAGGACATAACAGAATGGCACGAGTAGGTTTTAAACCGAAACCATGTGGATCACAAACCTCGCGGTCTAACTACTCAACCACGCTGCCAACCACGCGACGATTATAAATGATTTTTTGTTTATCGTCTTCTGCATTGTCGTTCATTAAACAACATGCAAATATTTGCAATGCGCACTTTTCAAAGAACAAAAAAAACACTAGTCAAGTCAAAATACATAGTTGTTAAGCTTATCTAACAGGCAGTCATCAAGTTAGACTTATTGGCAAATATTGCAGCACAGGACGGAAAATTACGCTTATTCATATTCTCAAGGTCGCGAAAAATTTCGTGAGATGATGCTGTTTATCAAGCTTATAAGTTTTACCTTCTAGTGTGGCTTCGATTGAAGCTTCGAGTTTGGCAAAGCTTTGGCTTTGATAAATCTCTATTGCCGAAAGTGTTGAAAATGCCACTAGTAATTTCTGAGAAACGCCTTTGATTATGTTTGACTTTATTTTTAAAAATTAATAGAATAAAGTAATTTTTTATTTTTTATTTTAGAATTATTTTTAAAGTTAAAAATTTCTGCCAATTATAAAGCACAAAAAGTTTAATTTGTAAAAAAAAGAGACTGACAATTCAACTGCTACCGTGCGTAAAAGACGGATGATCAATTCAACTATGTGTTCTCAGTCTGCAAGCGACAGTCAAAAGTTAGCTAAAAATGTCACTTATCTCTCTTGTGACTAGAAATTTAATTACACAATAGAGCAAGTAAGTTATATAACATTAAATATTTTTTAGTATTGTTAAATATATCTCTATCTGTATTAATGTATAAAAAAAAGAGAATTTTGAAGTTGTTTTCAATTTTAATGTTAGCTATAACCAGGGCTCAGCAATTGTTGGACCGTGGACTGAAGCCTACATAAAGAATGTTTTATTTAAATAGACACAATTTTATTCTCAGCGTATAAAGATAAAGATCTTTTTTTAACTAATTTAATTTTATATTTGAAGAATTAAGAGGATTTGGAATTAATTTTTAAACAGTGAGTCTGGTGTTTCTCATCTTTATGCAGCTTTTTTAAAAGTGAATTGAACTCGAATAAGTGAAACTTTAATAAGTGAAACTCGAGTCTGGTGTTTCTCATCTTTATGCAGCTTGTTTAAAAATAATTTAATTTTTTAATTAACTAACTGCAATAAAAAAATCCTACTTATCTTGGCTTATTATTTTCAGAAATGAAAAAAATTTTATGCCTCGTTATAAAATTAAGAACGTCCATCTAATTGCAGTCAATTATTAAACCGTTCTAGAAAAATTGACTTGTTTACGCTTTCTACATAATTATGATAATTCTATAATTAGAAAGAATAATTCTTATCTTTATGTTTTTTTAAATAATTTTAAATCAATTTTTAGAATTTTATAATATATTAATGTTATTAAATCAACTCATTATTTCTTTGTTTAGAAGTCCTTGCACGTTAGAAAATCAAAGTGCACCATCCCTGGATTCGCCGCAATGTGCAGCAATTGTGCTTTCCAGACGGAAAACTGGGAAGCTGAGCAAAGCAAGAAAATGAGAAACGAAGAAGAAACATGCTAATTTGACCTATAACTTTTAAAAATTTTAAATTGTGACCTCATTTTGAATCGTATGGAACATTTTATTAAATCTAGTTTTTATGTCAAAAATGGCCAAAGACTATTAGGCTGGGGAACAAACTTTTAAAAACCATGGTTTAAAGTGCACATTTTGTGTATTGTGTTTTTTTGTTTGTTTTTATTAATTCATTTATCTTTTACTTCGATTTTATTTTTTAAATCAAAGGCTATGGTTTATTCTACAATGTATTAATTGTTTTATTGTTTAGTTTATATTTCCGCAAATAAACATGTATTGCTTGATGGTTTGTAACAAAAAGTATATAGAATTTTAAAAGCGTATAACATCCTATTTATAAAATGGAATTAAAAAAACTGAAATTTTGTAGTGTATAACCCATTAGAAAAGTTCAATTGATAGCAGCTTAAATTTTATTAAATTTTTTTAAAAAAAGTTAAATAAGAAAACGTTTACGTCATTTTTACCAGCACCTACGACAAATTTTTGTGGCTAAGGACCAGGGTTGCGGAGTCGGAGTCGGAGGTTTTCGGAAGGAGTCGGAGTCGTAGTCGGACTGTCAAGTAGACTAGGAGTCGGAGTCGGAATATTTTATCCGACTCCGACTCCTCATGTCCACTTTCTTTACGTATTAGTGATGTTAGCCGCGCAACTTACGCGGCCGCGCGCGCCAGTGGAGTGCAGTACAGTAATCTTTTTAAGAGAACCTTGCCGCGTATCACGCGACACAGCGTGCGACTCATAAAAAGTTTACATTTTAATTTGTAAGCAAATAATATTTTGCGTAATGCTATGCTCGGGCAGCCTATTTAGTTGCTTCCCTTTCTTCAATCCAATGACAGGAAGCAAATGCCAGGTGCATAATCAATTTACTATCTTGAGCAGCCTCTTTCTATAATACGTGGTACCTTGACACACGAGTTTAGTTCGTTCCGTGACCGAGCTTGTACCTCAATTTACTCCAATGACAAAGAGAATTTTTCCATTAAAATTAATGTAAATGCCATTAATCCGTTTCAACCTCCAAAATGCCCCCCCTTTTTTTATATTTTTGACATGTCTTTAAATAAGTACTTCCTCCAACAGAAGCGAGTGTTGAACGTGTGTTTTTATCACTAAGCTTCATCAGAATAGACCAAAGGGCTGCAATAAAGAAGAAACTCACAGAAGCAATTTTGTTTTTACGAGCAAATTATTAAATTAAAATTTTTGAAAATTAAAACTTAGTTTTCTTGCTCTATTCTTTCAAAAAAATATCAACCAAAAGTTTAGAACCAAGGTGAATTTTTTAATAATCTCCTAATATGAATGTCAATAAACGGCAGGGAGCCTGCATGTTCAGTCTTGTACAAAATTACAATAATTGAAATATTCATGAGATAGAAACTACAGACCCCCTTTTATTTGGTTTACAAAATCCGACAAAATTCACATATATATTCTTACTATCAATATATAACCATAAATTTCTGTGAAGAAGATGGACTTCATGCCATCAAACTAATGGCTGAAATTTATTTGAGAGATATAAGGATGAGCTTATTATTGGTATGGAAATGTCAACATTTTTCTCTTGAGTTTCTTTTTATGCAGTTGGTGATTCAGGATAATTCTAAAATTAGTCGCATTTTATTGTTTTCCTTGTAGTCTATAATTGTGTGTTTAAATTTTTAATTCTTTTACATATGGTTTTTTTGCTTCTTTTGCTTTTATAAACTTTTGTTTTCGAATTTTCATTGTCAATAAATTCCATAGTTATTACTAACATTTGTAAAAATTTTTACAAGTATGAAATTTTTATATTTACGTTTTAACCTCATTACCTACTGATAAAAACAAAACTAAGCCACCTAAAACAAAAAGTACCAGACTCGAGTTTTGCTCTTGTTAAAGTTCGTCAGTGATGCATACCTCATTGAATTTCGAACCGACTACATGTGATGCAGTCCTAACACGCAGGAGACAACACTCAGGGTCTAGTCCTACACCCACGCCCTACACAAGTCATTAATTCAGGGGTGCAAAAACACGGTCGCGCACTCGCACCGCGCGACCAGAAGATTTGCCCGTGCGACGTAAATCAGGGACGTCCAACCCGTGGCCCGCGTAAAGGTTTTGAGTGGTTCACGCAGTATTTTTTGAAGCCCTCTGTCGCGTCAAGTTTGGCAGAAATGGAAAATAGATTTGTGTGAAAACCTTGTTATTTTTTAAAGTTCATTATAAATTTTGGGACGAAAAGTCGGAAATCTGAGACTAATTTTAGGCGAAGACATTTTTTTTTCTTAGAGATCACTATGATTTTTCGACAAAAAGTGGAAATCTGAGACTAATTTTAGGTGAAGACTTTTTTTTTAGAGATCAATGTATTTTTTTTGGAGATCAAAGTCAAAATGGCCCTGGGCTCAAAAACGTTGGACAACCCTGATGTATGTGCTACTAAAAATTTCTGTGTGCTACTAAAGTTAACAAAAATTTTTGCACCCCTGCATTAATTGTATTAACATTAAGGTTTGTCGCGGGTTCGATTTACCATGGGAAAAATAATAACTGTAAAATAGACTAGAGATAACATCATGATTATCCATAAAATACTTTGATGTTCAGAAAATGTGATAAACATTAAGTATAGAATACATATTTAGTTTCGAGTTACGTATGCCATTTCGAGTTAGTTTTCCAAATGTGATTTGTATTAATGTTTCATTCAAACGCAATAAGAATTATAGTTAATGGGTTGTGTATAGAATATAATTATATGTATATACGTATTTATCAAAACATAAATATAACAAAAAAAAACATGTTGTATAAAAATAGTTCCAACAAATTGCTTCGCCTGTGAGGCTCAACAATTAAAAAAAGTAATATTATTTACGTTGAAAGAAATAAAATAAACAAATATTGAAAGTTAAAATAAATTTTTAGGCTTCAGAAGAAAACTCGCATCTTAGAAAAATAACGCTACCAAAAGTTTGGGTTTTTACAATTATTTTACCCAAGTTAGTGATTGATTAGCAAATAATTACTTTTGTTACGAGATATCAAAAGAGGACATGCTGTAATGTTGCGCATACTTCTAGATGTATTAAACTTGGCCAAGTTGCCGAAAAAATTAAAGTGTAGAAAAGTTTATGGATCATTAGTTAAGAGTAAGTGCTATAAAAATTTTTTTTATACTGTATAAAACATTTGTATGGATCATTCGTTAAAAGAGAGTGTTATACAGTAAAATCATTTTTTTATAAAAAGATTCTTTTATAACACTTTCTTTTAACCAATAATCCATAAATTTTTTTACGCTTTACCCGTAATCTTTTCGGCAGCTTGGTCAAGTTCAAGAATACATCTATGTGCAACATTACAGCATGTTTTCTTTTAATATCTCGTAACAAAAGTAATTATTTGCTAATCAATCACTTATTTTAGTAAAATAATCGTTTAAACCCAAGCTTTTGGTAGCGTTATTTTTCTAAGATGCGAGTTTTAATCTGAAGCGTAAAAATTTATTTTAACTGTGTCCCCTGATGAGCCTTACAGGTGAAACAGTCTGTTGGGACTATTTTAATACAATATTTTTTAATATTTGTGTTTTGATAATCAGGAATAATCGTTCTGACTATTGAAGTCATTGAGCACTCTTCCGATTAGCAACAGTAATTTGCAGTTATATATGTATGTACCAGGGGTGCAAAAATTTTTGTTAACTTTAGTAGCACACAGAAATTTTTAGTAGCACATACATCAGGGTTGTCCAACGTTTTTGAGCCCAGGGCCATTTTGACTTTGATCTCCAAAAAAAATACATTGATCTCTAAAAAAAAAAGGTCTTCGCCTAAAATTAGTCTCAGATTTCCGACTTTTTGTCGAAAAATCATAGTGATCTCTAAGAAAAAAAAAGGTCTTCGCCTAAAATTAGTCTCAGATTTCCGACTTTTCGTCCCAAAATTATAATGAACTTTAAAAAATAACAAGGTTTTCACACAAATCTATTTTCCATTTCTGCCAAACTTGACGCGACAGAGGGCTTCAAAAAATACTGCGTGAACCACTCAAAACCTTTACGCGGGCCACGGGTTGGACGTCCCTGATTTACGTCGCACGGGCAAATCTTCTGGTCGCGCGAATGTGTTTTTGCACCCCTGGTATATACATTCATATACATGTACATAATCTTTTAAAGTAAATATCTTTTTATGTATTTAAAAAAACCTGACTTATTTTGTGCAACTAACAACTTAAAAGGATGATTTTTGCTTAGTTAAATTTAATTTAAGAAAAATATTTTGCTCATAGTAGGGAGTCGGAGTCGGAGTCGGGAGTCGGAGTCGGAGTCGGAGTCGGAGTCGTAGTCAAAGTCAAAGTCGGGAGTCCGAGTCGGAGTCGGAGTCGGAAATTTAGAAATTCTCGGAGTCGGAGTCGGAGTCGGATCTTAATCTTCCGACTCCGCAACCCTGCTAAGGACTTTATACGAAGAATGTCCAATCTGATAAATATCAAAGGTGCTTACCAGTCCATTTGCAAAACCGGCTTTTTGCTTCAAATTTAGGAACACTACAGTAGCTACATTTAAAAGTAAACTTTAAAATATAAAGTATTGTTGAGTTTTTGTTTTGCAATTTTAATCAAATTAAAATACTAAATTTCGTGTTAATTGAGTTTTTCTGTAATATTCTACAGTAGTAAAAAATTTTTTTTTAAAAAGTTTTTTGTTGGTACAAAACTTTAAAATAGCTTTTAACAACAAATGCTTCATTTACAGCTCTTTTGTTAATTAAGTAGCCTTAAAATTTGTACTAAAACACTTTACGACGGTCACCTCCCTGCTCCAGTTATTCCTAAACATGTTTATTGAACTGATGAAAACTGCAACCACTTCTGTTGAATTTAGCTTTAACAACATTATGTACAGGCAAATTGATGGAGTTGCTATGGGTAGTCCCCTTGGTCCCGCTCTAGCAAATATATTCGTTGGCTATTATGAATCAAAACTTTTCAATGAAATTTCAAAACCTACCGTATACTGTCGGTACGTTGATGACACTTTTTCCCTTTTTCACAAAGAAACTGAATTCCAAAAATTTTTAAATTGTCTTAACTCGCTTCACCCCTCCTTAAAATTTACCAATGAAATTGAAACCAATAATTCTTTGCCTTTTTTGGATGTACTTGTTACGAAATCTGATAATAAATTCATCACTTCAGTCTATCGAAAGCCCACTTTACAGGTCAATATATTCACTGGAATTCCTTTGGACCAAAACAACGTAAAACAAATCTCATTGATACTTTAACACATCGAGCCTTAAAAATCTGCTCTAAATCCACATTAACACTAGAAACCCCAATGGGTCATTTTTGACCCATTTATGATTTTAAATAGTTACCATTCAATCAGTGAAAATTTTTTTTCAACAAAACTTGGTGACTTTTCCTAATTCGGTTTATACTTTTATATGGTATATGCACAATTGTTAAAATGTGAAAGTTTTTTCCAAAAAATCTTGATATACCTAGAAGTACCACATGGGTCAAAATTGACCCATCTACATAAACAATCTTAGTGTTGCTTTAATATATTTGTAGAGAAAGCCTAGAAAAGAACAAGCATTTTTTTATACTTACAATCAATTATTTAGTGTATTATATGGTATATATTGCAACCTTATTTACATTTTAGAACAATTAGTTTTGTTCCAAACTTGAACTTGTTAGTATTTTCCAAAGAGTCAAAGAGTAAAGTTCGTTCAATTGACATTCATTTCTATCTTTCAGAAAATAAGTGTGATTTGTTACCTATTCCTAAGATATTTTTGACCCTAATAATGAAAAAATTAAACTTTCAAGAAACTCTCAAACTTTTACAAAGTGATGACATTTACTCATCTTGTGATGAAAGTGACTTTGATGAAACTCAACTGATTGAGTCTTTTTCATCTGAAGATAGTGAGGAAGATGACTCTATTATTGAAGATGAAGTGGTATGCATTGAACAAGAAAATTTGTCCAATGTTCAAGCAAGGAAAATGATCTTCCCACTGATGTGTGTCTTTCCCTTTTGAAACCATATTTCAAAAAGGGATACAATGTTACTACAGATAATTTTTTCACAAATGTTAAACTAGCTGAAACTCTAAAACTTGAAAAAACAACTATTGTAGGAACTGTAAGAAAGCAAAGAAAAGAAATACCAAGTGTAGAATCAACAATGAAAAAAGCATCTATTTTTTCTTCAGAAATACTTCTTTCTGATTCAGGCTGTTCACTTACCATATACAAAGCAAGGAAGAACAAAATTGTTTATATTCTAAGTTCAATGCATAAAGATGTCTCAATTGACAAGAATCACTCGAAAAAACGCCCTGAAACAGTTGAATATTATAACAAAACTAAAGCTGGAGTCGATGTATTGGATCAAATGTCTCGCTACCATACATGCAAATCAGCAACTCGAAGATGGCCAGCTGCATGTTTCTTCAACATTATTGATTGTGCTTGCATAAATGCCTTCATTGTCTATAAAGAAGTTACCAAAAGTTCAATTTCAAGAAGAAAATTTCTTTTAGAATTAGTAAAAGAATTATGCAGATATAACAAAATTGCTGAATCTGAACCCTCATCAAATCCAAAATGTTCTGACTCTACAAATTCACCAAGATCTCTGAAGCGCAAACACTGCCAAATAGATAATTGTCCAAATAAATCTAATAACTATTGCATTGAATGCAAAAAATTTTGCTGTGGGTTTCATACAAAAGCAAAGAAGTTAATTGTAACTTGTTCAAAGTGTGTCAAAAATTTGTGACTGTTTGTCGTTGATTTGGTTTTGTCACTATATAAACATATAACCTATAGTACAGCATATTGGACTATGGCATACATGTAACTTTGTAACAGCTAAGTTTGTGAAATGAGTAAAATTACAAATTTTTTTCAATAAAATTCTGGAAAATAACTGGTTTTATTTGTTTATGGTATGTAGAGTTAACACCACAAAAAATATATCAAAACAAAAGCAAATTTAACTAATGGGTCAAAAATGACCCATTCGGTCCTTTTAGGTAGTCAAAAACCTTGGGGCTTCTAGTGTTAAAACATGAACTAGATAATATTCGCTCTATTCTTATACAAAATGGTTATCCAGAATTCCTTATCGATTCGAGAATTTCTAAAAAACTTTTACGTTTCCAACAAAACACTAAAGAAGGCCCCAAAAAATGTCCTGTCTATGTAAAACTACCTTGGATTGGCGAAAATTCCCTGAAATTTGAAAGAAAAATAAAATTATCTATTAATAATTGTTTTGGAGCGGTCCAACCACGAGTGGTCTTTTCCACCAGACGAATTTTACCTGCTATACATAAAGACGTTCTTCCCACTTTTCAACAAAGTAACGTCGTATACGAATACTTGTGCCACTGTGATAGTCGGTACGTGGGTCGAACGTCTCAACGTTTGCAGGACAGAATCCGCCAGCATGTGCCGAAGTCTATTCGGAATAGAACCAGTAAAGAACGCAAACAACCAGAACGTCCAGGTAAACTAGCTAATTCAATACCGCACTGTGACTCAGCGATTGGAAACCATTTGTTACATAACCAAAAATGTGCATCTCACTATAAGGACAATCAATTTTTTATTCTCTCTAAAGCACGATCCGATTTCCACTTATCAGTCTTAGAATCAATTTTCATCACTCTTCGAAAACCTAATTTGTGTAGACAGAAAGAGTTTGTTTACAAACATAAATTGTTAGCATAATTGTAAAAATTTTCTTTTTTAGTTCCAAATTTTAACACAAAGCTTGCATAATTTTGTTCCTTTTTTTGCCAAAAAAATTTCTTACGCTTACGAAACGTGATTTTATTTATTAATACTTTTCAATTATTATGATAACTATTATTAACCTTAATTTTTAGCCAATCAGAATCAGCTTTAAAACTTTTGAAATACTACATTCAGTTCTGCAATTCATTCTAGCGAAACCTCCTGAAGAGAGCTAGACGAAAACGTTCGAGTTTTCAAAACAGCCTTTTTTAAGGCTACTTAATTAACAAAAGAGCTTTAAATGAAGCATTTGTTGTTAAAAGCAATTTTTTTTTACGAAATCGCTTTTAAAACGGGTATTAATTTATAATAACCATACATAAACAAAAACAGGCTATCATATTTAAATTAATTCTTAAACTCGTTTGATTTCTAGTAAGAAATATACATGATTTTTTTTCGATATAGCTTTGAAATCAAAGATTTATCTTTGATACTCATGTTTAAGTCAATGATGACAATCATGTTTAAATCAAGTATTTAAACTCGTTAATTTCTGGTAAGAAACATACATGATTTTTCTTCGAAAAAGCTTGGAAATCAAAGATTTATCTTCGACAATCATGTTTGAATCAGTGATGAAAATTATGTTTAAATCAAGTATTTAAACTTGTTAATTTCTGGTAAGAAACATATATAATTTTTCTTCGAAATAGCTTCAAAATCAAAGATTTATCTTTGACAATCATGTTTGAATCAATGATGACAATCATGTTTAAATCAAGCTTAAAAGTGTTCACTTTCGGTGTATATTTCAAGGATATATCTCTGTCTTTCAACTATGATACAAACTTAAAACGAAGATAAATCTTAATGATATATCTTTTATTATCCTCGAGATTCTACGACTAGGCTCTGACGATTTGCCCTGAAGAGTGTCAGATGAAAAGCTTTGGGAAGAAAAATCTTTTACTTCATGCAATCTTTAAAAAATAAACACTTTATATATCTTGTAAAAATATCTTTGCGTGTCACATTGCTAAGAAAATTTGCAAATTTAGGATTGAATTTTGGAAACAAAGTCTTGCGTACAGCTGCTCTATCCTAAGCCTACTTGTCAGCTGAATATTGAGTGTCAGTTTGGCGTTGTTACGCACACACTCGCCTCATAGACAGTGTTTTGAATGATACCTTGCGAATTATCGAATTATCATCGAATACTCGCGTCCCATTCCAATAGACTATTTACTCATACATAAAATTGCAAAAAGTTCGCAGAAAAAGCTCAAAATTGGTGAAATGCACAAACATTTTTTATTGTTCACGTCTTATTATCTAAAAAAAGTTTATAGAACTGAATTGAAAATTTAAAGCCACAATGAATGTTAAAGTAAAATATTTTTAGTTTTTACTTCAATGTCAAAGCAAATAATTTGAGGTTTTTAGTTTAAAGTAAAAATTTTTTACATATATTGATACAAAAGTATAATTAGAATGAGGGTTCAAAATTTTAACAATGGCATCGAGGGGTGTCATCAAAAAATTTGAGAACAAGTGTTATAAGGTTAAAAAATTTTCACAAAATATCCCCCAAATTTTACTTAATGTTTATTTCACGCTGTTACACAGCATATTTTTTATTGCGATATATATGAAACTGCGCTATTGTAACTTATTATAACCATGACTACAAAAAGATATAGAAAAACGCTTTACTTACATTTGCACTAGTTCTTCATACACAACCACTCCCACTTGAATACTGGAATCGGCCGGGAAACCATTGCTGACATTTTTCACCAAACGTCTGACCAGTTCAAAGTTAGCAGGTCCAACAGACGAAGATGCATCCAATACAAATATCACATCAATTGTACGGTTACAGCAATCTAAAAATAAATACAAATTAGATAAAAAATTTTAGCTTATGGTTTTGTATCAAAACTTTCATTTTAATAGCAAGAGATTAACCTTCAAGACAGCAATCTGTCATTTAAGCGAATATTGAAATTGGTTTGTTGCATTACTGGCTTAATTAATATGCGAGAGTTCTTACGCGTATGGGCGGATGGAGATTACAAAGCTGTAGCACAGTGTATACAAAGCTAAAAAGAATCGAGCCATTGAGTAAAGACAAATAATGTAGGAGCGTGACAATTTTTGTTAAACATTTGAATTTTTTGTAGCTAGTATTGTTCATCAAGACGAATATGACAAATTAAGTCGAAAATCTTGTATCCTTACACCAGATTAATTTGTAAAACATATAGATGGATGAGCTAATGTAGAGTTTAAGTGATACACTTAGCTAATAATATTCTCTTAGAAAATAGTCAGTGTGAAAGAAGCGGCAGAACTTATTATGCAGTTTTATTAAGATTTTACCATTGTTGAATATTTATCAAGAGTATAGTAAAAGTTTGAATAAATTGTGCATTTATCTATGCATGACAATTCACTATCAGTATCTTTTACTTCCGTTCTGCCAGTAAAAAAAAGACACAAATAACAACAATAGATCACTTAACATTAAGCAGAACAAGAAAAGGAAGAAGGCAACAAACGCTGAACGTTATATCATGCAATAAGAAAAGAATAAAACAGTTGGTAGAAACAATATGCATGGTTGCAGCACCTTTAATAGAATAATATTAAAGAAAAAAAGTAAACAATAATAATAATAAAAAATATAAATAAATAAATGAATAATACGTGCCATGTGTTAAGGCATTGCTGCGTTGGCGGAAAATGGTGGAATCACAACAAATCTATGACCAAAAGGGTCTTGGCAGGCAAAAAAACCCACCTAAAGAAATCCTGTTACGGATAAAAGGTCCGTTTCAAATACACATGGCAAAATAAAATAAAGTCTTTTACTTAAATGAGAATTATGTCATAGTTTAAAGTACAATGAAATAATAGTAGATATAAAGAGAAAATGCAGCCTCAAAATATATACGTATACAATTGTAGAGTTTGAGGAAAAAGAATTTGCATAGTCTTCAGCCCATGTCTTCGTACCAGAAAATAAATACTGTAAAGATGGATATCTATCTCTATGAAAATCAAAAGCAAAAAACGAACAAGTAGCAGAACAAATTAATAAGCATAAGAAAGGAGTTTAATTTATCCAGGTATTTGCGAAAGTTTTAAAAAATGTTGAGTTAATTTTCTCTTAAAAATACTACTCGATTGACAGTCTCTGATTGCAAGAGGAATTTTATTCCAAATTTTTGTCCTACAAATTTTAGAGATTGCTGGCTGACTGTGGTCCTGCAAAAACTAGAAATGATTTGTCTGTTACTTCTGGTTTTTATACAAAACGTTTTTAATGTGAAAAAATTTTGAAATATTAAAGGAAGCTGTTTATTTTTGTGTTTAAACGTTATTTGTGCAGTTTCAAATTTGTAGAGGTTGTCAATGCTTAAAAATTTATTTTTATGCGTGGTGGAGGTGATGTCATTTTTGTAATAGATACCAAAAGTTAATTTTAGAAATATATTACAAATTTTTTGCAGCTTCTTAATCCAATTTACGTTTCCAAAACACCAATTTGTAATGCAGACTCATAATAAGAGAATGATAAATTATTAATAAATATTCTTGCTGAGACATGGTCTTATTTTCATGACCGCATCTAATATTGCATGCAGTTACTTTTTGAGTAAAATAACATGATTTTTCCAATCCAAGATAGTTTCTAATAGTTTGAAGGAAGATACTTTTCCAATTGAAGTATTTCTGATCATTAATGATAATGAAGTAGATGTTTTTGAATTTAAGGTTTTTGAAAGGATACATTTAGTTTTTTCAAAATTTAGAGAAAGCTTATTAGCAATTAATTAGTTATTTATATTATTAAGTTTTTCATTTCCCTTTTTATACAAAATTTTAAGATTTTTGCTAGAGATCGGTATGCTTGTATCACCTGCAAAAGCCAAGTTACAGCTGTATTTCAGGCACCTTGGAAAATCATTTACATATATTATGAAAAGAAAGGGACCAAGAATTGAGCTTTAGCGAACAGAAGAAGTGACATTGTTTGTGTTAGTAGATACTGCACCACCATACTCAGTTTGTTGGGTTCTGCCAAGAAGATAGCTTTTAAACCAATTCAAAGGTATGTCTCTTACTCTTTAATGTTGTAATTTTTGTAAAAGAATATTGTGATTAATCGTATTAAAGGATTTTGAAAGATCCAAGAAAATGCTCAGAGTGAATTGCTTATTTTTGAAGACTGTGGTTACTTTGTCAACTGATAATGTTATTTCATGTGAAGTGCAATGGCCATGCTTTTAATCCGAATTGGTGATTTGAAAAAAGGTTAAAGCTATTAAGAAAAGAATATACGCGGTTGTAAATAATTTTTTCAAGAATTTTGCAAATATTAGATAATAAACTTATTGGCCAATAATTTGTTACATTTTTGGCATTTCCTTTTTTGTACTGTAGATAGGACTTATTTTAGCGTAATCTTGGTATTTCATCAGTAAAGAACCTAAATAAATAAAACCAATTAATTCTCTGTATACCATTTGGTCTGAAAGATCCCAAACGCACTTTTATCGTTTGATTACTCTTTCAGTTTATGTGCACCCTATTCAAACTCAATGACTATGTACAAACCCCACGACTATAACCAACATAAATCTCAGTAAACAAAAGTAACTTATAATACGTTTAAAAAAAAAAGTAACAGCGTGAAACAAGTGGGTCTGACTGACTCCAAATGCTTTGCAATGTAAATCCTGTTGTTATAGGGAAACAAACTTTTTTAATCTTTGTTTTTTATATGTAACACAGACAATTTACGTAATATCAATAGTTTTTTTAAATTAAGAACAATCTAAGAGTAAAACCCTCAAAAATCAGTTGATTATTTTAAAATATTGGTGTTTTAAGTTGCTTAGAGTCAATAAACCTTGTTTTCCAAAAAGATTTGTAAAAGAGTTCCATTTTGATACGAAAAGTAAAAAACTATTTTTGGAAACGTTGAGCATTTGCTGGAAGAAGAAAATGGAAAATAAGTGATGATAAATTTTTATCTTTTGACAACAGCGCCAGATCTGATAAAAAGTCAGAATTTTACAACTCTACCAAAACAGACATTGATACGTATATGTGGATATACATTGGAAAGATATTCATACTTTATTTCAGTGTATAGAATTACCGGTGCGGTCATTTTGACCTTTTTGATTTTTAATCGCTCATATCTCTGCTTAGGTAAACGTTAGATTATTAAAACTTTCTAAAGTTTCTTAAGTCTTCGTCAACTTTTAACAAGTTATTTTTTATTGCATTTCAATAAGCACAGTTGGGTTTGGGAGCGATTTACCGTAAATTAGCGCCAACGGACGTTTTGACCGGAAAGCAGCTTGTAATTTCTCTAAGATTAAAATTGCCTTTAAAATACAGTAAAGCATTTTGTTGTGTTATTGTTTCAAAGCAATCATGCAACCATTACTGCAGCATCTGGCAACAGTTAGTTACTAGCCAGTTGATATTGTAGAGTTATTTTCAGAATGTTGAGACCAGAACGAGTACGTAGTGTTGTCATTCGTGGATGCCGAATGTGTGGTTGCAGCATACTCGGCTTATGCTTTTATTTTGTCAATTGTGTTCCACTTCCCATAATATTTATTGTGCGAAATTTTGTGCGACGGCGTTTCTGTGTCTCATGGTCGGTGATTTGTACATTTGGTCATGCTTGCTATATATATAGACGTGGCTATATCATTTACTAGAAAGACGAAAAATATAATGAATAACCTGATAGGGCTGCACTCTGGGACAGAGTCATGGTTTTGTTATAATGAATTAATAAACTCTGTTTGAATAAGTTTTGCAATCTTGTGTTAGGGTTAGTTTTAAAGCAAACCGCCTAATCCTAGCAGTAGTATCGAAACTCTAGCTTGGTTGAACGCGATTGCAGAAGATGATTTGGCGGATGAAAGCACAAGTGAAAATGTTTGTGAAGGCTTAGATCAGGGATTGGCAAATTCAAACCAAGTTCAATCTACATAGAAAGTGATTTCTTTAAATGGATCGAATTCAGAGACTGAGTTTGATGATCTGGAGCAAACTGATTCTGCATTCTGTCAACGTGTCAGCTACGGTAGTGGCAACTATGACACAAGTACTGTAGCACAAGCGCTTACTCCAAATATCCCGGAAATTGAATTGGTTGCTAAGGACGGAACAAAATAGGAATACATCAAATTTTCTTTAGAAACGAGGGTTAGGCTACAAGATCAGAACGTGCTAATAGAAACCAAAGGTCTATCATCTAACGCGATATGCCAATCACATGTTAGATGGTACGCTGAGTGCGTTTGAACTACTCGTTGATAATTCAATGCTTAACCATGTTCAACCATGTACAGAAGTGAAGCCCATAGAGTGAAAAACACTGATAAGTAAAAATTATCACTAAGTAAACTGAAAGCTTTTATCTTCTTACTGTATGTACGAGGAGCATTATGTGGAAAGAACCGACTCATTTTTTTAATTTTGGCATAAAAATTGGAGAGTAGCTTTTTTTCAAAAACTATGGGTAAAAATTGTTTTTGCAAAATTATGAGAACTCTTCGATTTGATATACGGAGTACAGGACTATCTCGACTTCAAACGGATAAGTTTATTAAAAACTGTATTGTTTGCTGCAAACCAGGATAAAATATTACAGTGGACGAATAATTATTCCCTATTAAAGCCCGCTGCTGATTTATGCAATAAATGGCCAACAATCGGACAAATTTGGTATCAAATTTTGACTAGCTGTTGATGTGGAATTTAAACATATACCGAACGCCATACCATATCTTAGCAACGATGCAGCCAGACCAGCTACACAAAGCTTGTCTGAGAGTATGGTAATAAAAAAAGTGGAGCAAAGGAAAGGAAGGAACGTCACCACTGACAATTTTTTTACTTGGACTTATCTTGCCACGCAGCTCCGGAAAAAAAAGACGTCACTTGTTGTGACCTCGAAAAAAATCCGAAAGAACCTTCAGTCACTGGTAAAAGTTTTACAGAAAAGCAGATATTCCAGCAAACTATTGCAAACAAAAAGCAACAACAGTCAAGCCACGACTTTGACAATTTAATAGTGTAAACAAAAGAAGAACGTTTGTATCCTTAGCAAGCTCTACAAATTTGTTATGGTCGACACAACAACAAAAAAGAAACCGAAAACTATTACATTCTGCATCAAAACTAAATGTTTTGTTGATATTGCTGACCAGATGGCACCACAATATACGGTGATGGTAGGTACACGGCGGTGGCCGGTAGCTTTCTTATACAAAGTTTTAGATCCTGCTTCTATCAACGCCTATGGGTTGTACCAGAAGAAAATCGGAGATGCTATTCCTATAAAAAGTTTTATGTTTCAACTCATTACGTATTGAACTGAGAGAAGCTCATTTTCAAGGAAAAACAACTTCACTAGCCGCAGTTTTGGCTTCACTTTTAAACAGTTTTTGTCAAAACTTAATGGTTACGGAAGCGGAAAGCAATTGCAATGCCAAGATAATGTAAACTGTGAACAAAAAAAACTGCAAAATTTTGTTGTGGATGGCGCAGATCAGTTTTCGAAAAGTGTACAGATTGTGTAAAAGTGGAATGTGTAGATAATGCAGAATGCTGCTAATTTCTTTGTTTTTATGTGGTTTTGAATTGCCGCTTATGGTCTATGTAAACAAAAGCATAATGAAAAATAACCATTTTATATTTTGAGCTTATTTCAAGGTAAATTGTTTTTCATGAAATTTTAGTGTTTACAGGTATGTTTGTTGTAAATACAATGAAAAATTTGAGAAAATTTCAATTACGCAGCTAAAAAGCAGGTTGAAGGCCTACAATGTAATTCGAAGATCAGGGCCTATGCAGTATATTCCAGGACATGATATTAAAAAGGAGCCTACAACGCACCAAACTCACACCTACAAAGATTCAAGTCAATACTAGCTATACAGTATTACAAAGTTAAAAAAACTTATTACATAAAGTCAAGCTAAATTTTGGCGCATTTTTTTCTTTATTACAAAATCGATCATTTCGACTGCTCGCGGTAATTCTATTGTGAACAAGATGGCCTGTTGCATTCTTCCAGACTGTTTTCAATGTTAGATTTTATTATTGTCATAAATATTACAGTATTCTTAAATGGCAACACTGCTTCATAATAACTGGTTCTACGCTTTTGTATAAAAACAGACGCAGTAATATAATCGTCTTAAAAAGCGTAAGTTCTTATGTTATCAGGCGAAATTATAATATCAGCCAATGGTTTTCTGTGTTTTTTGTTTGCTTGCTTTCTAATTTGTAGTTTATTTTTAGGTTCTAATGAAATAAAACCAAACAGCAAAATTTTACAGCTTTTGTTAACTATTGGTTGTTGCCAATTATTTCACTAGAAACACTTTTAATCTTTTTGAAGAATAGATCGCTAACTAAAGCCAAAAGATTTGACTATTGATCCAATGATCCGGAAGCTTTAAGAGTTTTCAAGTACTGGTTATAAACCTTCAAGAATTTTGTGGTAGAACTAGAACAAACGTCCTCAAACGGAGATGCCGAGAATCGACTTCCAGCATTAAACAAGCAGAATTTGCTGATAAATTTTTTGTTGCCCATTGTGTTTTCCTATGTAGAAGACGTCGATTCTTATAAGGATGCTACGAATACGTTGAAACAACTTTACTCAAAACGAAAGAATAAAATTTTTTCTCGACACGTTCTTGCAACTCAAAGATAACAGTCTAATGAAATTTTGGAGCAATTTCTTCAATTATTAAAAACGCTCTCAAAAGATTGTATAATTGAGGCGGTTGCTGCGGAAAAATACAGAGTAGATCTTATTCAAGGCTTACTTTATCAACGACTTGCTGTCCAGTTTGGTACGACAACAAATTTTAGAAAACAATGATCTTTCGTTGCAACAAGCATTTGAACTTGATTAATCATTGCCAAGAGCTCAACAACAATCTTGCACATACGATCGTGACAGTCTACGTTCAACCTCTTGCGTCTCCCTTCAACCAAAACGATGGATACATCAAGTAATTTAGCATCCATGAAACAAAAGAAGTTATATTTTTGTGGAGAAGCCTTTCAAAAACGCCAGAAATGCCTTGCATTCAATTGTGAATGCTGTTATTGTGGAAAAATTAGCTATTATTCTAAAATGTCTCGATGGTTTTTATCGTCTAGTCAGGAGCAATGTTGATAAGTTCCAAGTTTTCTAGCCTAGTTACATCTGCAATAGGAGCCCCTCCTTGCCTCGAAAACGATTTCATAGATATAGCAACAACGCCAGAGTCTGTTCAAGCTTTAGTAGATACAAAAGTTTCAGAGAGTTTTTTAGATTGTTTGTTAACTAAGAAGCTTAATCTAAAACTACCGGACGGAAGACGTTTGTTTCTTTCGCTTCAGATACCAGCCAAGCGCAGTGTAAAGGTTGTTTGTGGTGAATACTTCAATTCTTAAAAACAACTTTATCATGAGATTCAACATGATTAATGATCTTAGCGTCGACGCCATCTTGGAGCAAGATTTTCAAATAAGCACCATTCGATTACTTTTGAAATGAAAGGCGAAAAACCTCCTATTACTATTTCTAAAAACAATGTTTGTTCCACTTTTGCTGCCGCTAAAGTTAAATCTCCTCGGCTGTTTGAGGTTTTAAACCCTACTTGTAAACCAATTGCTAGCAAATCACGACAATTCAATCAAGAAGATAGAATTTTTGTTTAGAACGAAACCAAGAGGCTTCTAAAGAAAGAAATAATCGAACCGTCTATTTCTCTCTGGCGTGTCCATGTTCTTGTAATTAAAAACAAACAACAAAAGAAGCAAATGGTGATAGACTACTTGCAAACCATTAACTGGTACACTTTTTTCGATGCATATCCCCTTCCACGCGTTAACGAGCTCACGAATCAACTCGCGCAATGTAGAATCTTAATAGTACTCTTGATCTAAAATGTGCATATTAACAAATTCCAATTTCGTCTCAAGACCGACCTTAAACAGTTTTTGAATCCGACAGTAAATCAGTGTTGCAGAATGCCTTTGATATTACAAACAAAGTTTCGACTTTCCAAAGAGTAATAGACAATTTGATTCAACAAAACAAATTAATGAAAACTTATGCTTATTTAGACAACATCATAATTGATGGTGAATCCAAAGTGGAAGATGACCAGAATCTAAAATCGTTTTTAATTGCTGCAAAAGACGCTAATCTAACTTTTAACTAAGCTAAATCCACTTTTTCTGTTTCAGAATTTAATGCACTTGGTTATTGTATTTCTCATGATGTTATTAGACCAAACCCTAAACGATTACGACCTCTCGTTGAGTTGCCTTTTCCCAGTACTAAAGCAGAACTGAGAAGATACATTGATATGTTTGCTTATTGCGCTCGCGGGATAAAGAATTATTCTGCAAGGTTTGACCATTAATAGCAAACACCAAAATTTAATTGGATTCTTTGGGGCAGTTTACTTTAGAAACCCTAAGAAATAACCTAATCAACGTTTGTTTTGGTAGCATTGATGTACTGAGCCATTTACTGTTGAATGTGACGCCTCAAACTACGCAAGAGAATTCACATTAAACCAAAGCGGTCGCCCTGTTCCTTTTGTGTCAAAAACTTTGTCACCATCGGAATGTTACTACTCTACTGTAAAGAAAGAAGCAAAATTTAGTGTCGAAGCTGTTCGAAAATGATCTAACTATCTAATTTGGTAACCGTTTAAAGTCTGGCCTGTTGAATTGCTCCGTTAATAATGCTTATGCTTATGTAAACCTGCGATATCGCCTTGCTGTTCTTGTTTTTCCAGCGACTTGCCCTAAGGCGTTCAAATTACGTATCTGTGTAGTATATAAGAAGTGGCTTTTGGCATATCCTCAGTTAGTCAACATTTGGGCATCACTTATTCTCCTTCAGGAGGTGGACCTGAAAACACCAGCATCATGATTTTTACGAATGAGAAATCCACCTTCGAGGAGTGCGTTAGGACAATTGCCACCGATTGTGTACTATGTTATACCCTTTCGCTATTGTTTAAATTGCTTGTTTCCATTGCTTTGTGCCAAGTTCTCGATCTTGGGCCATAAGCAATTCACTCGTATCCGGTTCTCTACCCGGTAATAAGTGTTTATCAGTTTGCATTAACCGTTTACAATTGTCCCTCATCGCAATGACTGCATGCGTTTATGTACTATTTATGCTCCTGATGAGCCCCATAAGGGCGAAACAGGGCCTTGTCGAGCGTTATGTCATATTCGTACATTGCAAAATACAAGGCTTTCTATTGTAGCTGAGTTCGGACAATTAGACGGTAACCAGGCTTTGCCCAATCGGAAATTTCGTGCCGAGTTCTCTATCTCGGGTCATGATGTTGATGGCCGTGTCCGGTTCTCTACCCGATAACACCATCATTGTCAGGTGCATATAACTAACTTTTGCCATCCTTTGTAGTGTATTTACTGCAGTTTGCTTTACGTTCATATTCCTGATGAGTCCCTTAAGGACGAAACAGGGCCTTGTCAAATATTTGTATCGCATTTAATACACAAAACACGTTGCTTTTGAATATCGTTGTGTTCAGACAAGTAGTAGCTCCTCCCGGCATTGTCCAATCATTTGTTCTAATATATATATATATATCCTTAATATTTTTTTTATATTATATTATATATTAAGTTTACTAAATAAACTTTAACATTTTTTATTGACACTAAGTGTAAAAATATATGGAAAAAATTTTTAATTACTATTATAAAAATAGCCAATGGCTTGCAAAATTTTAAGTTGTTTTTATTTTAGCTTATTGGTAACACAGTAGCCTATTTAATTAATCGTTTACATAACCAATTCAATTCAATACAATTTGTTTGGTAATAGACAATTCAAATTGTTTAATTCTTCCTACTTAAAGAACGACCTCGCATGTTACATTTCTTGTCGAAACTGGAAGCGGCGGACGTTTCTTTGTAAATGTGCGCAAAGCAAAACTCCCCAGAGAAAGTTATGACGAAACGTTAAGGCAATAAAAAAGATTGACTCAGCCAAGTTACAGTATCACTGCTACTATTTTAATACAGATAAATTTATGACGTAAGATTGAAGCAAATAAAAAGTTTTAAGTCATCTAATTTTCACTACTTCAGGCGTTGTAGGGAGTTTAATTGTAACATTTGAACATTAGCTTTTACAGTTTACAAGTGTATTACAATTATAATTTTTAAAAAATTATCACCACCAGTTCTATAATAAATTAGATTTTATATTATTTTCAAATAATAAAATTATTAATTAATGTGTAAAGCAAAGTATTTTTTCAACAGATTAATTCAAAAATTGATTTAAATTAAAACGTTTGGATCTCATTCACTATTCGCTGTGCTCACTTAATAAACTTTTAAATTTTGGTAAGTCACTAAAGTCTGCAGGTTAGTACTGTAATGGCAAACGGTAAACGAGATGCAAACCTTTTGGTGTTGTTTTGGTTACAGTCTATAACAGGAGTGGGCAAACTGCGGCCCGCGGGCCGCATGCGGCACCTGACGACGTTTTCTGCGGCCCGCGGAGCTCTTTTTAAAAAATACATACCCTCACTTTGAGCCACAGTTGCATAGAATTATGTCGGGAATACCCCAGTTTCAGTTTCTTATGTTTTAATGCTTTTAGAGAACACACCAAGATTTTGGGAGAAATAGTGAATCACAGATCGAATGTAAGTGAAGACCTTTTTTTTTAGGGATCACTGCGATTTTGGGAAAAAAATAGCGTAATTTGCGACCCGCGAACAAGTTCAACATTCAAATGCGGCCCTCAGTTAGCTTCCACGGCCGCAATGCGGCCCGCAAGCAAAAACAATTGCCCACCCCTGGTCTATAAAATTCATTAAAAAAATACAACTTACAGCATTCGCACAAACGTGGATAAAATACAAAAAAAATATTAAATTCATGATTAACATTTTCAGTTCGCAATATTTTAAAAAATTACACCAAAAAAAGATAGTTTTAAAAAAGACTAAGTTATTTATTTTGTATAATAAGAATGCAAAACAGCTATTTACACTTAAAGTTTTTATCAAAGTTATTTTTAAAAAATGCATCAAAATATTTTGAATGTAAAAAATTACAAATGAATTAAATTGAATAAATATAGTCAATTAGCTTATTAACTCTTTATTTTCATTAATTTTTTTGCTAATATTTTAGTTTATTAATGAATTCTTCACATTTTATATTTTTTTATTTCATTAATTTATTGAATTATTAATTATATAAAGCCATTTGGCTAAATTAGATTTAGGTTCGTGCATTCAAGCATTCAACGGGCGATACAAAATCAGGTCATGTGATTGAGTTTCCAATCATGGAGTGTATATCGTTGGACTGATCAGCAATCTCTAACTTTTATTCAAAAAGTATATAAAGTATATAAAGCCATTTGGCTAAATTAGATTTAGGTTCGTGCATTCAAGCATTCAACGGGCGATACAAAATCAGGTCATGTGATTGAGTTTCCAATCATGGAGTGTAAATCGTTGGATTGATCAGCAATCTCTAACTTTTATTTTCTATCTAGTAAAACGAACCAAGACCAAAACAGAAAAATTAAAATGTGGCAAGCAGAGTTAAGTTCCTTCAGATACTCTATACTTCGCAAACCTGCAGTTGAGTACATAGCCCCAGACGATTTTACAAGACTCTATGGAGCAACTATTTCGGTAGGAACTTTAAAAGATATACATATGTTTCTCGGACATCCCGGTGTTACAAGATTAATGCACTTTGTACGATCAAAAAATCTCAATTACTCTCTTGACGAAGTTTGCAAAGTGTGCTCTGAGTGCAAAAAATGCTTCTTGTTAAAACCAAATTTTTATTGGAAGCTAGATAAAAGCCTGATAAAAGCATTTCAACTATGAAACAGAACATGCATAAATTTCAAAGAGCTTTTAAGGTTGTCTGAATACAGTTTTTTGTTTGTCATCATTGACGGGTATAGCATACTTTCTTTTGCGTACCCCTGCAAAAATATATTCTTAAAAACAATAATTACATAAGTGTCTTTTAGATTTGTTAACAATTTTTAGTTTTCCAGCTTTTGTGCACAGTGACCAAGGCAGTTACGTCATCACCCAAAACCTGAAAAACTTTTTAACAAAAGAGGGGTGACAACAAGCTATCCTACTCCATATCATCCGAATGGAAATGCTCAGTTTGAGCAACTAAATCAAACTCTATGGTGAACTAATGAATTAATGTTGAAGACACGAGGATTAGATGAAAAACACTGGGATGAAGTTTTTCAAAAATCGCTACTCTCCATCCAGTCACTTCTCTGTATCTCAAGTAACGCTACCCCTTATGAGCAAGTTTTTACTTTCAGAGACCTTCGCTTTTTGGTTGGTCTTTTCCCGGTTAGTTGGTTGATGTAGGACAACTTCTCCTATGAAAGCATGTCCAAAAAAAGTAAACCAATATGCAAAAAAGTAGAGTTCCTACATGCAAATTCTAACCATTCTGTTGTGCGGTATCGAGACGGCAGGGAATCTACGGTTTCAATTACCGATCTGGCACCCAGTCCTTCAAGAACAAATCTTGGTTCACCGTGTCCACTCTCCGAGGAAAATCCTCCTTCAAACAATACGCCCACCAACTGCCATCTTCAAGTACTCAACCTAACGCGGAAGAGGTTTTAAGAAATGAACCAAAATATTTTTTAACAAATGCAATAGACTCTGGGGAATTTAAATTCTCTCAAGTTAATTCTCCCGCGCTTCGACGTTTAGAAAGAGTTCGCAAAGCTGTCAATAAATATGGCATTGTACCATACAAATAGTTTTAAGTATTTAAAATTTTGCTTATCGCCTTTTCGTTTCTTTGGAAAGTGTGTCGTAATAATTATTCTTAAATAGAATCTTTTTGTAAAAAAAATGTTTTTATAACACTCTTTCTTAACTAATGATTAATATTAATGTTTAATACAGTATAAAATAATCTTTGTATAACACTTGCTCTTAATTTATGATCCATAAACTTTTGTACGCTTCAATCTTTTCGGCAGCTTGGCCAAGTTTAATACATCTATGCGCAACATTACAGCATGTTTTCTTTTACTATATCGTGACAAAAGTACTTATTTAATAATCAATCACTAACTTTAGTAAAATATTTGTTTAAACCCAAACTTTTGGTAGCTTATTTTTTTAAGATCCGAGTTTTCATCTTAAGCTTAAAAATTTATTTTTACGTTTTATTTTTGCTTATTTTATTTCTTTCAACGTAAATAATATTGCTTTTTTTTAGTTCTTATGTTCCCTGATGAGCCTCATAGGCGAAACAGTCTGTTGGATTATTTTAATGCAACATGCTTTTTTTGTTATACAGAGTGTTTCAAAAAACCTGACACTATTTGATATGTAAATGTGATAGAAACTACACAGTCAAATCAAATGAAATTCAACAGGGTTAATGTCGATCTAAACAAGATTTATTCATGTAAATTTGAATAAGAAATTTAAAGGCACCTGAATTTCATGAAAGGTTTCACAAAAATGTTCAATATGCACACCGCCTGTGACACGGCACACGTGAAGTCGGTACTCCGGCTTTGGATAACAGTCGCCAGTGAGGTGGTGTTTCTTTGTTAACTACCTGTCTCGCACGAGAGTTAAACTGAGATGACAATGCTTCCAAACTAAAATGACAGCGATGTAACTTTTGCAACAGAAACCAAGTTAGGAAGAGTTTTTCTTTAAGAAGAACATTTGCAGGAAACACTCTTAAGTTTATTTGTCTGCAAAAGCGTTAGTTCTGTTGCAATAAATGTTGATGATTGCAAGTGTTACTTGCTACTGTTATTGATTTGTTGATTGTTAATTCATTTGGTATTGTTGAAGTCGGTGTTTATTTCTAGTAATGCATTTTTCTATTAGAAAATGTAAGCACGGTAACTAAAACAGCATTTTAACTTGAAAATAATTTCAACTGGTGAAAAGAAATACAACAAATTTATAGCAGTCAACTGCGCAAAAGTGCACTAAGTTTGCCAAATGATGCCAAAAGCAATACAAAATGCGTGGTTATGCTTTATTTAACTATTATCGATGAAATGCACCCACAGACCTTATAAATTACAACAAGCCTACATGGGGTCTAATAGATACCTCTGGCTAACAACATCAGATTTATTTGTGGCCGACATAGAGCTAATCGTTATTATGTTGTCAGGTGACAAAATCAAAAAATAGAAAAAAATTTTTTAAAGCGACTATGTTAATGTCTTACATATATGTTTGTATATTAAATCGGCTACTTCACCACTACATATACTGCAGATCTTCGAGTTTTTGAATTTGCAGTTTTTTGGAAATCTAGAATAGTTAATATTCGTGAAATAATATTTCTGTATAATTAGATAGTTTTGGTTACATTGTTTTGTGCAGATCTTAGTTTTTTAAGTGTAGATCTTATAATTGATTTCCCGCACTACAATTCCATATATCAAGTGTGGATGAACAAGAGCATAGATTGATGATAATATTTTGAAAAAAGTACTTGTTTTACTTTTTACAAAATAGCAATTGTCTTTGTTGATTTGATTTTAGTAAATTTTATGTGGTTTTTGAAATTAAAATAATTACCATTATACTGTATCTGAAATAAAGAAAAAAGAATATACTGTAAATGACAGAACACATAAATTTAGAATCAAATTTTTTTTTTTTTCACTCAAATAGTCAAACAAATAATATTAAACTAATAGATTATAATGGACCAAATTGTTTTTTCTACCTTTAGAATGTTACCTGACTTTTTGACCACCCCCAGGTATTTCGTATATTGATAATTTGAAATAAAATTGTTGTTGTATTACGTAGACTTTAAACTTATCGTATTTAGTATACGTATAATTTAGGAGAAATAAACAATGGTTGGGATTTTGTTGGATTAGTGGCTAATACATTTGCATCACAGCAGTGTTATAATTTTGCCAACTTAATGTTGACTTGATCGTGGTGTAACGTGATTTTTTGGCTAATCAACAAACAACAAGTATCATCAGAAAATAATTTAGGAGGAAAAGTTAGTGGGTTAGGTAGGTTGCAATTATAGTTGTTAATTTGTGGGACTCCGCAATTAATTTGTTTGAGTTTTAATTTGAAATTATATTGGGAAACATATTGTGTCGTGTTGTAAAGTAGCTTGCAAAAAGGTCTAGAGTAGTACCACGTTATCCATAATGTTGCAAATTATACAAGAATTTATCGTGAGACATAGTTTCAAAAGCCTTTCGTAGGCCCATGCAAGGACCTAGTTTCTTTGAAAATTTTGGGGGAAACAAAATGTGACTTAAGCACTTTTAAAACTACACTATTTAAATCTTCATATTGAAATAAACAAAATAGTCCAATTTTCGTCCGAAAATCATGGTGTTCTCTAAAAAATGGTCTTCACTTGGAATTAGTTTCAATTTTCATCCTATTCGAGTGCATTATTCTACTAATGTTACGTTCTAAACCTGACGTTGCGCCCGCTCCGCTCTTCAGTGATTATTTTCTCATGTAATTTGAGGGACAAAAGTTGTTTTGTTTCCCCTTGTCTAAATATTGGGGAGACATGTCCTCTCTGTCCACCATCTTAAAATATGTCCCTGGGCCCATGATTACGGGACTAACAAAATGTTTTGCTTAATTTTGCTATATGCCAGAGACATTACATTTAGTAGGATATGCGTTATCGAGTGAGCTTTTCGAAATCTTTGTCGGTCTCATTATTATCTAAACATTTTGTAAAGCATACTTTTATAAATTTCTTAAGAAATCTAGATAAATTAGGTCATAATAATGTGGCGCACTAGTTGTTTAGTTGTGGTTTATTGCCAGATTTAAAATAGGCACAGTTTTTGCTAATTTTAAGTTTTCGAAAAAAAAAGTTTTTAAAACCAAGATAATTAAAATATGCTTGAAAAGGAAATATAATTTAAATGCTTTCAATTAAGAAGTAAGAGGAATATCATTTTACGCAAAAAATTTGTTAGGTTATAAAGTGTAGATTGCATTAAGTATTTTGACAGCGTTTCGTGAGTATAAAATTCTTGTTTTTTATCTTTGATTTTAAAAAAATTTTGCATTCAAGATAATTGCTATAAATTTTTTCTATAAAGTAAATCGTTATTTCCAAAATATCTGTTTAAAATTTATTCACCTCTTTTGCATTTGATATTAATTGATTTTTTAAATACTTATTGATAGTTTTTTTCTTTCCACTCTTATTTTTCTTAGTTTGTAAAATAAATTTTATTTTCTGCCAAAACTGCTTAGAATTGTTTTTACTATTTTGAATTTCTTAACCGTAATCCATTTTGTTACCAACAGACTTAATTCGAGTTAGTTTCTTTGCATCTTTATTAAAATACTTCTAGTCTGATGCAGATTTTGTTAGAAAAGAAAGGTTTTCACAACTTTTTTTATTATTTTACTAAAAATGAAAACAATATTCTTGGATTATTCCCGGCGGAATTGCAGTTTTTATACTGTAATCTTTTAGAAGTATTTTTTAAGCAAGCATATCTTTCATTGGCGGAAGTTATTGTAATTATAAACTTATTACAACTCTTCTCAAAATTATTTTTGTGTCTTGAAGATAAAGTTTTAAAGCCGGGATCCCGGTTCCTGAAATGTTAATATTCTAGGGAATATTAACATTTCAAGATACACTTTTGTGCATTCATGATACAGATTCGTCAACTTGGTGACGGAAAATGCAAAAAGCACTTAATTTTCCAACCGGGGATTAAGTCCTTTTTGTATTTTCACGCAACAGCATTGCACGAAGCCTTAGTTTTGTTGATCTTGTTGGTGAAGGTACTAACGAATCAACTTCAACGTCTACAAAATCTCAGGCGACAATGGAGGTTTGTACCGATTCTGTAATTGTTTACAAGGTAAATTCTAAAGATGATAAGCGAGCGGTCTCACTGCGAACAAACGCTATGTATGTATGAACCACTGTTACTGAAAAATCTACCATAGCCTATGCACAGTTTGACACAGCTTCCCTGGCAGTTTTCATTTCCGAGAAATATGAAAAAATAATTTAAAATAACGTTTTGGAAAATCCACTTTATTTTGTGCTTTGCTGAAGATACTAATAAAAATTAAGCAGACCTTTTGAAATTCAGTCGCTTTTTTTGGGGAAAATTTTGCACTAAAAAAAAGAGGCCTTGCTGATTTTAAAATTTGTTGTTAAAAAAATCCATTGCGGCATTACGTTATTACTTCTAACTTAAATAATTTTGAATAGATGTAATTATCTGCCTTGCTGGCATTCGAGAGCATCGATTCACTTATAGGGCAGTCAGATAAAGGACTTCTTACGGTACTAAGGAAAAATAAAAGTACAAATTCTGATGATCCAAATTTTGTGTTGAAGCATTTGGCTTGTGGCAGTCCAGTAAATGCTTTCTCAAGATTTTTGCAGAATAGAAGGAAGGAATTATCCATTTGCTATTGCAATGTGAAAATGTCCGGAATAAAGTAGAGCAGGAAAATGCCGTTCCAAAAATTCTTGACTTCAAGTTTAAGAAATATTACATTAAAAAATGATGAGGGTACTAGGGTATTAGTGGAATCATTTATTAAAGCCGTAGATGAACAATACAAAATTCCAGTTTCTATTAGGCAAGCGGCAAAAGAATTTTTACCTACCAATTATCAATATGTTTTAAAACGCACAAAAAGTTAAGGGCTAATGCTCTTAAAAATTTGGTTTGAAACAAAACCTTATGCTTTTTACAAATTAATCAACTAGTAATAAAAAGAATTCGCAGAGAAAAAAACTCCTATTTACTTGCGTGGCATCTTTTATTTTTTATTACGAAATAGAAATACCCTTAAGTTGTTTATGATAATTTTGATTCTGCAACAGAAATCACTTTCAAGAGTGTAGTAGTATGCACTTTTGCTAACATGTTTAATAATTTAATAGAGGTTCTGACACAATTTTTTTGGGTAAATATGCATTTATGGCCGATTTAAAGCCTATAATTTTTCCAATTTTCGTACAGAAGTTGCAGAGAAATATGTTTTGCATTGTTTGGTTCGGAGAACAACAATTTTGACGGTGCAATTCACAAGTATTTTGTTTTACTCAGCACGTGTGGTGAATAAACTCCAGTCCTTACGCTGCTATACTTTTTGTTAATCTTTTAATTATGGGGAATCCAACTAATGCTTGCAAATTGACTTTAAAAGCGCTTGATAAAAACCATTACATAGAAGACTTTTATTTAATTAAGATATTTTGCCCGATTTCGTGAAAGTACCTCCAGTCTGTCTTTCTGTTTAAGAGTCGTGGTTTTATTTTTAATTATTTCTATATTTATTCCCCTAACTCACAAGAAAGTGAACGAGGCGCTAATAAATAGGGCAAGCAATTACCCCGACCTGCTTCTGGAGATGCCAAGATATTGCTGTCCGGGTGAAATTTCTATTTTTTAGTTTTGTAGAAATATGAATAAATTTAGAACTGCTTGCCAAGACCGCCAAGCAGGGGATAGGGCCATGAAGTGTTTTTGCCAAGGATACAACAGAATGACGGAAGTAGGTTTTGAATTGCAATCATGTTAATTCAACCACAGCGTTTTGAGCACTCGATCACGCTGCCGACTAAATTAAGAAAATTGGTTTTCTAATTGTCAAATTTTTTGGAATCCGATATGATACTTACAAAAATAAAGTGACCTTTTGGTGGCAAACTATGCCGGACTCTACGGCTTTGGGAGTTATTTTAGATGTGGGAAATGATATATCTAAGAAAATTTTTAATAAAATAGATTCGAATGTTACTACTAGGCGCCAAATGTCAAGCCAGTGCTTTTGACCCTTTGAGCACAGTGGCTCTTTGTCTCTTAAAAGGCTAGTTAATTTTTGCAGAAAGCGGCCTTAAAACAGTTTGGTTGGGATAAAAAACCATAATATGTATGTTGGGATAATATGTCGTTTCTGTTTTCTAAATTCTGATATGAATAGTAATGAAAGTAATGCGTCTACCAGTTACAATGGTTTTGGATTTTTTAACCAATGCTTTTTTGTGCGTAAATTACCTGCGTCGCTTTGTCAAAGAACACATTCCCGTCAGCTTTGGTTTTTGGAAATCTAAGGTGGTATTAAAACATCAATCTACTGTAATTAAGATAATTAAGATACTCAAAAAGAACTTCAAGTTAAAGTTATGGCTTACAAATTAATTCTCTTTTACAATCAATGCTTACCGGTACCTGTTCTGTAGCGTAAACTTACAAACAAACTCACAGGTTCTTTTCAAGTACTTTACTAATTCTAAGTTGTAACTTTCTCATGTTCTTAAAATACCTGTAAATAAGAATTAATTTCTGCTTCACTTTTTTCTTGAAACTATATCGGTATGTTGTTATACCAAGCCAACCTTGGCACCAGGAAAAAGAGTTCTAAAAGTCGAAAACATTTGGACTTTGGATGCAAGGAACTGAGTTTCTTTTACAGATGCAAGAAGACCGAAAACCATTTGACTCTCTTTTATGTATTTGTCAAGTTTCTTTGTTTAAATCATTTAAAAGTTCCAAGTTTGGTAGATGTAAATGTCCTTTTAAAACTATAGTTAAAGCTAATCCAGACTTTACACTTAGAAAAAACAGTTTGCTTACTTACAGTAATTGCATTTAAAGAATATTTTTATTGCAACTAAAGTTAATAAAATTTTATTAGAGAAGACGCTGCCTAATGCTTATATCTTAATCGTGCGTGTTTAGATGTGGTCAGATGGTTTCAAGCGCGTTGCTTCGGGGTCGCCTTAAAACTTTACCCAGAATGTCCAAAGAAATTCGACATGATCTTAAAAAAGATGAGCCTGAACGTTAACAACGTTATTTAGAAACAACACATAAATGAGTTTAGGATCATAAGCAATTTGCATTCTTGCATAGACGGGAATGCTTTTAAAAGAGTTAAAGGTAACGACTTCTGTCGACGCAAAGCATCCACAAATTTTCCTAGGAAAGTATACGTTAACTTATTTTACTGTACTCCATTAGCATACAATTATAGGTTATTAAGAACCATTTTATACGCTTGTTCAAACGCACCAGCGCGTTTAGATTATATATAGTGTAAGTAGTATAAGACGTTACATTACAGATTGTTGTCATAAAACCGAGAAAATGTTGATCACAATTATGGCGTTCTTAACTACTCTGCCACACTGCCGGCATCACATAAGCGGCCTTACTGTAATCGACATGGCCTCGGTTTAGAGCCTACTCTTGCTATTCTGTTTTGCACTTGGGAAAGACACTTTAGAAACCAAACTGCTTAAAAATGAGAAGCACCAGACTCGAGTTTCGCTCTTATTAGAGCTCGTCAGTGATGCATATCTCACTGCGAATCGAACTCGCTACATGTGGTCTTCCACGCAGGAGACAACACCACTAGACCACGCAAGCCCGACAACATCTCGATCATAAGCAGCTGGAAATGATTCCCGGCTTTCCCGCGCAAGGAATACACAGAATCCACTGTGTGGTAAGACCAAGGCCGCACCTCATGACCGGGACTTACCCGACAAGCGTTAAGCATAGCGCTTACACTCCTAGAGCTTGGCGAGCGAAGAAATTTAGATTTTATAAATAACATGAGGTATTTTGGATGATATTAGAAACCAAACTGCTTAAAAATGAGAAGCACCAGACTCGAGTTTCGCTCTTATTAGAGCTCGTCAGTGATGCATATCTCACTGCGAATCGAACTCGCTACATGTGGTCTTCCACGCAGGAGACAACACCACTAGACCACGCGAGCCCGACAACATCTCGATCACAAGCAGCTGGAAATGATTCCCGGCTTTGCCGCGCAAGGAATACACAGAATCCACTGTATGGTAAGACCAAGGCCGCACCTCATGACCGGTACTTACCCGACAAGCGTTAAGCATCGCGCTTACACTCCTAGAGCTTGGCGAGCGAAAAATTTCTAATGGATAAATTTTTTCTTTCAATACGTAAACGGGGTATAAATTGAAGTAATATTTTACCTTTATTTTTTTCTTAGTCAGCAAGGGTAATTTTGGAAAAGTATGGTCAAACTTTAAAAAAATGCTTTGCAAGAAGTCATTGGCAGTGCGCGTCGAACATCCACCATGTAAAACTGCAAACTTTTACTTCAAATACTTTCTGTATTGTGAACAATCGCCTATTTACTGCACCTAGCGATTAATGTTTTACATATTTTGGGTGAACAATTGACACCAACTCTCTTTTAGATGTTTATTATGAATACAAACTGTGACAAACCGTTAGATTTATGCAGTGACTATCTTTATAATACCTCGTTAGCTTTAACCTTTTAAAGAAGTTGAATGAACAAAACTTTAAAGTTTTGTAATTATTTTGTACCTGCAAGACTTCAGCTTGAATTCTTATTTGTGTGCCATTTTTTTGTTTATTTTTTCGGGCGATGCTGGCAAATTAGTTAGCTGTTTAATACTCGCGGAAAGCTTCAGCTTTTTTTTTATTTCGGCTACTGATCTTTTCTCAGTTAAGAAATGAAGTTACTTAACAAAAAGAAAATTAGTATTTTTGGTTATTTATTTTTAAAATTGTATTAAAATTCTATCTACAGTATATTCTAAAATTTCTATTTCTATTCTATTTCAAAATTATTTTTAAAATTTATTTTTAAAATCTAATCAATCAAATGTTCTGTTTTGATCTAAAGTGATAAATAGCCAGAGCTCTACTTTTCTCCAAAGTTGCTTTGCATGTTGCGGTTCCATAACAGGGACATTCCATGTCAACTCACACCCTTTTCGGCATTTTTTTGCCGACCATCTCTGATTTTGCTGAAATTTGGCATGTTTGTAGGTTTGGATGAAAAAATGTCTCACACTAAATTTCAAGTTTCTAAATCAAATAATTTTTGATATATGAAGGTTGAAAATTAGACACAAAATTGCCGCTTGAACGCCCCTGATCGAGCAAAAGTGACCCACCTGGCTTTATTTTTTGTTCGATGTCAAAGATGTTAATATCAATATAAATGTTAATATCATTGGAAAGCTCTTTTCAGCAGCTCTCCAATGATATTCATATCTCAAATGCATCTATATAAATAAAAAAGTTATCATTTGTCGTGACCTTGTAACCTTGACCTCGCATTACCCCAAAATCCCCACTCTAGACAAAAAAAATTTTTCAATATTTTTGTTCCTCACATAAAGGACTATCAGCATGCCAAAAATCAAAGTGGGATCTCAAGGGTTTTTAAGATATTTGCATTTTATTGAACAGGTGTACCTAATGATGCAAATTTGTTGATATTTACGCAATAAATATTTTCGCAACTTTGTCGATATTTTCAAATAAATCATCTTTGCAAGTTTTTTGTTAATTTTTTTCTAATTAGAAAATATCTTAAAAACCCCAGAGATCCCAATTTGATTTTTGGCATGCTGATAGTCCTTTATGTGAAGAACAAAAATATTGAAAAATTTTTTTATCTAGAGTGGGAGCTTTGGGGTCATGCGAGGTCAAGGTCACAAGGTCACGACAAATGATAACTTTTTTATTTATATAGATGCATTTGAGATATGAATATCATTGGAGAGCTGCTGAAAAGAGCTTTCCAATGATATTAACATTTATATTGATATTAACATCTTTGACATCGAACAAAAAATAAAGCCAGGTGGGTCACTTTTGCTCGATCAGGGGCGTTCAAGCGGCAATTTTGTGTCTAATTTTCAACCTTCATATATCAAAAATTATTTGATTTAGAAACTTGAAATTTGGTTTCAGACATTTTTTTATCCAAACCTACAAACATGCCAAATTTCAGAAAAATTGGAGATGTCGGCAAAAGAGGTGTGTGAGTTGACATGGAATGTCCCAACAGTTAAACATAAACCAAAAATTCTTCTATAAACAAAGATTTCAAATCTTGGTTATTAAAGCTTAACAACATACAAGTTACAAACATACTAAATAGATACTTACCATTACCGAATACAAGAATTGGTTCTGACAGCAACGTGAGAAAAAGAAAAACTGGAAAAAAAGCAAAGATAATTAAATTTTGATTATATAAACGCCCCGTTATTTTTAAGTAGGGGAGGGCACCAGCGGTTTTTTGCCAGTTTGTATATTTTTCAGCTTTTTTCAATAAATGCAATCACGTTAGATTTTAATCCTTACTATATTTTCCAAAACCAAAAAAGTTTTTTTCTTACGTTTTGGAATGAAGACATTTTTTAGACCTCATTTGCTTTGCCTAGTTTTGATTTAATGTAAAAAACTATTCACAATAAAACTACATTTGTGAAAGTGGTTCTTTGATAAAATGGTTGCAAACTTTTACTTCTATTTTTTTGTAATCCATGTCTTTTTCTTTGAAAGTAAATAAAATAAAGAAGAAAAGTTTTGTCAAAAAATTCCAAAAAATTACAAAGCATGGCTTTAGAATATTATTAAATAATAATTTAAAAACATGTTATAATTTTTTTGTTATTACTTATTTTAACCAATTATTACATATGAGATTTGAGTTGTATTTAGATGTAATCTTAAAAAATAAAGCTTTGCAAATAATTTTTTCAAGTTATTTACACATTTTTTATTTTGCTTTGCTTTTATGTAATTGGACTAAAATCAAAGCAACTTAAAAATTCTACAAATATACACATAGTTACTTGAAAAATTTTCTTAATTGCTTTTTTAAATTAAAAAATTAATATTTAAAAAATAAAAGTAGAAAAATCTATTAAACATAACAATAATCTTGCAAAAAATTAAAAACATTAAATACTAACATAGAACCAGTACGTCACGTGTTTACCCGTTAAACGGGGTTAATAGTTTTTCACTGAATATTTTTATTTAATCGAAAGCTTCGACAACAGCTAAAAATGGCTTTTTCTGCAAAAGTAATTGGTTTTTAAAGCTCCCAAAAATTTTTTTTTCCCAAATATTTTTCTGTCTTTGCCCAAAAAACTCTAATTTTGCGTATATTTTTCCTTTCAAATACAGTTGCATTTGAAATTTAACAATTTAATATCAAAGTATAATCCAAAATATTATTTGTTCTCTTTTCAAAACTTTACATTTAATGAATTCAAATTTGATGAAATGTTTTTTGAATTCGAGTTCAAATTCAATTTCCGAAATTTTTATTTTTTGAGTTCAAGTTTGACTTCAAGTTCTGTAAAAAAGAGCGAGTTCTTCGAGTTTGAGTTTGAGTTTGAGTTTGCAACCCTGTCCAGTTTTGCTACAATTTTGCTTTTTTAATTTATCAAAAAAATTTTGTTGATTGTATTTGACCAAATATCTGAAAAAAATGTAGTAAACAAATAGCTAAAAGCATTTAAAGAAGTCTACCTGATAGAACTACAATATTGTTTTTTCAGTATTACTTTTAAAAAGATACTTTCATTGTTAAATTTTTTGAAGTTAAGTCTGGGTTTTTAGTAACTTAGCAGAAGAGCTGAAATTAATTTAGACAAGTTATTACAGGTAACAGTGTTTTTTTTGAAAAAGTTTTGAATCTTGGTAAAATTCTGATATCAAGCACAATTTAATATATCAACATTTTTGATTTAATTATATTGGCAATTGTTAACAGCGTAAAATAGTACGAAATATTTTTATAACGACTACGGTGATCGACAACTGACTGGAAATTTCTACTTCGTAATACAAAATTTTAATATCAAACACAACTTAATATATCAACATTTTTTATTCAATAATATTGAAAATTGTTAACAGCGTGAACCGGTATGAAATTTTTTATAATGACTACGATGATTGACCGGATGACCTTGAAACTTTTGTGATTTTCCGTGATGGAAAAGTTCTTACTAGTTATACTATCACCACTATGAAAGTTTGGTTAGGAAATTTTTTTAATGAAAAGCGACAGCAATCCTCCAATGTACGTATACAATGTTTATTTGATATAACAAAATTTTACATTTACAATGTTTCAAAATTTTACATTGAAGGTATTAGTAGCAGTTGTTTTACAGAAGATTTTGTAATCCCATGTAGATATTTTCCTCTACACTCCTTTATTTTCATATTTGTAACCATTAGATTTATTTTCGAACTTAATTTTTTTTTTAATTTCTGCATATTGTCTCGCTTAATCCAAAATGCAATTTTTATGAAGTCTTTTTTGTTTTTTTTTGTTTTTTTCAATGCACTTTTCAATATTGCTTTAAGATACTTTTCGATGTAAATTATTCAAGACTAAGCTTTCTATTAGTACTAATTTCTGATTGGTTCATTAATTACAAGCCCGTCCTTTTAATGTATTTTATGCAAATTTATTTAAGGCTATTTAATTTGAAACTCCGATCTTTATTCAACGCTAAGTTTTTGAAATTGCCTTTCTTGATAAGTAGTACGAAAACTTTACTTGATACTTCAAAAAAACAGTTAAACTAGGTAACCCAAATATCTGCGAAAGCTGCATTTAAGGAAAACTATATTTATTTTTATTTACGTCGGCTCTAGAAACAGTTTGTCACAAAACTAAAGTTTTTAAAACAGTTAGTTCTAGCTAAGTACAATAAATTCGCTAAACAACTTTCCTCAACAGAAAGAAAGTAACCACGGTTTCTAATTATAAAAAAATTATTTAAAAAATCAAAAAACTTGATCAAATCTTGTAAAACTTTGTAAAAATCTCAAGCTTTACCAAACTTGAAAGCAATTTACAATATTAACAACTGCAAATATTTACTCAACAACTTTGTACTGACAAAGCATAAAAATAAAATCACCCCTTGGCTATCATTAAACTTAATATTTCGTCCTTCACACAGGCTAAAACAATTGTATCGCACTATAGAATCAATTTCCAAAATGTCGACATTGACTCTTAAACAATTTATTCACAGCCACACAGGCTACAGTAACACAAAACGATTTCTAAACACATTAACTTGTAAATCAATGATAAAATTTACGTCTCTATTTATATGCAACGTTACGAGATAATAACCGAAGCTGCAAACATGGGTCAGGTTTATTAGATTACTTATGTTATTAAGTTTACTATCAAACAGAGCGGTTTATGACTTCACAATGTAACCAAAAGACAAGATAGTAAACAAGTCACATAACTTGTAATGTCAAATCAGCTTAACAGTTTAGACAATCCTAATCACTTGTTTCTAAAACGTTCTAGACAAAAATTACGTAATGGTTTAGAAAACGTCACAATGCCATAAAATTACTTGACAATCAATGCGCTTTGAATAAACAAAAACCTTTATAAATACTTATAAGAACAATTTGCAAGCAAAGTAAATTAAGTGGGGAGTGAGTGCAACGATTACGCAATCACTACTTAACAATCAAAAGATCAGGTCATAATTGAAAGCTTAAACAGTAATTGTAAAAGACTGAAAATCAATTACCGGATTATAAAGTTAACAATAAAGTTGTGAATAAAGTATGACATACGTTCCCCTAAAGAAAAATATTATGCAATAATATTTTTAGCAAGACACAGTGAATTCGAAAAAAAAATCTTAAAATAATCGTAAAGCCTGACTACAAAACATTAGTCACACAACAAAACACTTTGTTTAATTATACGACTAAGGTAGTCGATCATAGCGTCAGACTGAAATATGACAAGTAGTCTACTAATTTTTAATTATTTTTTTTTTAAAACAATGACTGTACTTTCAATTTTTAATACTTCTATTTAAGTTTGGACTAGGAGATTTTTGGTTAGAATTTCAATTTTCTAAAAAATTATTTTATGAAATTCTTGTTTTTCCCTTCTTAGTTTTTCTCGATAACTCTCTTAATTCAGTCGAAACTTAATCTAACACTATTCCTTTGAATAAAAAAGCGGCTAATTTTTTGATTTATTTTTATAGTTTTTCTTTACCAATATAAAGATTTTTTATGCTTTAAGTTCTGACTTTTGTAGTTTCAATGAAACCCATTTATTCCCATTAGCAAATGTTGCATAGATAGTAGTTCCTTTTTGTCAATTGTATATGTGGAAGTATTAAAAATGATTTTCATGGCGAATGATTTTCATATTGAATGAGAAACACTGCGGTCTTAATTAAAATCATCACAAAAATATCTAGGGGGGTTAAAAGGGCTGAATTTCTTTTATTTTTAGAAAAATGTTTTTGAAAAACTTTTTAATAAGTAAATTATAAATAACTCTAAACTTAGACTCGCGCCAAAAAGAATTATATTCCGAGAAGTACTTCCGTAATTTTCGAAAAATATTTTTGACCCATTGTAAAAATTGACTTTTGCTTTAAAAATAATTTCGTACTTGCATTACACATTAGTAACTTGAAAATATTCTTGTATATTTGGTTATTAAAAAAATTTAAATATTATTCGTAATAATCATTTTTTGTGAAAGCAAAATAAAATAGAAGCCTGTGATGTAGTCAAGACCACAAAAGCCAAGACACGAGGCAGTCTAATTTTTTCAAGACTGAAAAATTTTATTTAAGCTAAAGTGCTCTTTCGATAATTCAAAAATGAAAAATATTATCTTTTTAATTGTAAAATTACTCTTTAAATAAACAAGTACCTTTAACATGTGGAGAGAATGCTTTTCTTTGTGAAGTTACATCATCAAACAACCCACTCTAAAAATTTGCTCCACTAAAGTAGAAAAAAACGGAACGCACAAGTCATGCTGATTATATAAAGTCGAAAAGAACTGGTGTTCGTTACAATTTTTCTTTTAAATTCAAAAATGTTTAAATGTACAGTGATATTGAAATTTTGTTTAAATATTTATTTAATTTTGCTCTGGGTGTTAGTGTGATGCAAACGTTTACCCCGACCGGATCTCAGAGATGCTAAGATATCAAAAACACTAGTTGTTTTTCATTGAGTTAAAGTATTTAGACTTTGTTGCTTAAAAGCAAATTTAATTTTCGTTTTTTAGGAAACTCTATCAAACTGAAATAAATGATAATCTTTAAGTTTAATTTTTATTTTTTTTATGAAAACTTAAGTTGCTGGCTCTTATTTCACAAAATCCAATTTTATCCGCTTTTTTATCTTTTTATTGAGACCAAGAGCCAAAACTATTTTTGCTTAGTTAATGGTGTTGTGATACTTAGGGTAATAATCATTTAGTATTATCGTTTTATAGATGTATAATAGTAAAAGTTCTCATGATTGTTCTTATGTAATTGGTACCAGATTTTTTGTTGTTAAAGAGATCGTTTTTGTCTGTAAAGCTTAGCTGTAAGCTCTACAAACGAAGGCTCAAATTCCGTACAACAAAGACTGTGTTGGCAACGTTCCATCTTTACAAAAAAGAGGCACGGCGTGAGCTCTACATCTTTGTCGACGGCCACGCCCAACAGTTTTGTGCTAAACCGATTTACCTTGGCTAAAGCCGGATAGAGTACTCACGTTTCGCCAACACTTAGAGTCACTGCGCAAGAAGTTAATATTTCGCATTGGGCTTTTGACGCAAACAGCTTGATCAAGCTGGGGTTGGGGATGCCACAATACTTTGCACAGCCACCTTTGCTTGTTTCGTTCCACGGCCGAGTTCTGTGCGCATGTTTGGTTCTTACCGGCAAACCCATTAACGATGCCTTATGCACAGTGACCTGATGTCTAGGTCCCACACCAACGGACAAAAGTTTTGTCTTAGAAGGCATTCAAGCAACTGCGCTTTGCCGCCAAAAAGCCGTACTTTCTGTAGCTTGCGGCGTCAAGGAGCTGAAATACCTTTTGTATGAAAGGGTCCCGTCTTCACAACTTGAGCAGCTGTGGCAACATAAATCAATAAACATATTTGTGCCTGCTGCACTGGAACTGCTGAACGACCCCGCCCAGTCAAGCACCAGTGCAGCACAACAGGCAGATTATAGATGGATTACGGAGTAAAAAGAAATTCCATCTTGACTTCATGCATTTATGTATTAAGGATGTTAGCCCAACGCCTCCAAAGTTTTGTTTTCCCACAACTACCTAGGTTAAGCTTAACCTCCCCAAACTGGCGTTGATCTATTCTGCTTATAAACGCACAAATAAGGTATAGTTTCTACGGCGGCCTGTAAGTGTGACAAAAGGAGCAAACAGCTGGACACGTGATAACATTATGTCCATCTATGACTATTCAAAAGGAGCCCGTGCCTTCAGATTTCGACAAAAACTTGTTGATCTGGCTAATAAACACATCTCCAGCCGTTTGGTGGACCATACAGCTCCCTTTCATTTCACCCAAAAGAAGAAGAAAAAATTATCAAATTAGTCCAATTTTCTGTTTCATAAATATGTATAAAAACAACTGTTTTATATCACTGACTAGCTCTAATAAGAGCGAAACTCGAGTCTGGTGCTTCTCATTTTTAAGCAGTTTGGCTTCTAGTAAAAACAAATGTACTATATTTTTTGAAATTAGTAATTTTGGGAATAATAAGGCTTTTGCTTAATTACCTATTGTGAAATTATTGAGATATACTATTGATAGATTGTGTGCATAATAAAATTTCCATTTAAAGTTCAACAATTTTCGAGTCCGAGGTGAGTTTGAGTCTTTTGATATGATGCTCGAGCCCATTCTAAGTCTAACGTTAATGAAAGATTAGTTTTTCTCCAGCATATCAAATCTTGAATTCGAGTCCACAAAAACTTAAATCTACATACCGCTTGTCTAAGTTGTTTCTATGTATTTCATGTTAAAACTACTGAAATAAAGAGCAAAAAAGTATCTCCAAAATGCCAGTTAATTTAAGAACTTGAGTCTTAATTTTTGTACAGAGAAGTTGAGTTGAGTTTAAGTTTTTTTTTATTTTTGCAAGTAAAAAAAAAATTCAAGTCGTTTTAAATCTGATATTCTGATCAATTTCTTTTCCATTAAAATCTACTTGGTATCTTCAAGATAGCATTACTGAAATGGTTATCAAACCCTTGTTATGCCATTGTGGGCCTTAGATTAAGATTTTGCCTCAGGCATCTGAGATTTTATATCCAACACTGTTCATAGTGAATAAAAAATGAAACTCAACTTCTGAATTACATTATCATCTTAAAATAAACTAATAATAATAAAAATTATAAAATCTAGAAAACATAGCTGTAATCTTTCAAGAAAGTGAAAACATTAAAAATAAAAGAGTCAAAATACTTAAAGTGTTTAATTTTTGAAATAAATTTAATTATTTTCAAAAAATATTTTCTAATACAATTTATTGCTGTTTGCTATTCGACCTTTAAAATTTTACTTTCTGTCTTTGGCATTTGACTAAGCATTAATGTTTCCTAAAAGAAATATCTAGGCACAAAAAAGTTAATCAATATTTTCCAATGTAAAATTTTGAAACATTTTTCTATAGACTGTATTGCAATCGCCGTATAAAATATAAATATATTAATAACTGTTTATATACAAACCTTTTTTTACTAAAGTTAAGTATTCCTTCGTTGCCATAGTCTTTAATCTTAAACAAAAACAATCAACATAAATTTTAAAGAAAAAAGGGATGGTTATGAAAACCTTCTCCAACTAACACTTCAGTTTTACAACAAACCAAAAAAATACTGACACAAAGAAAAGAATAGCGTTTGATTACATTTTAAACTTACGTTTTATAATGACTATTGTCTTCCGTTCCGATGCGATGCGTGAATAATTAGTTAGAGCCGATTAGCCAAACAAATCGTAGATAGAAATGTTTGTGATTGGTTTAGCAGGACAAAAGAAACTATTGAAGCAATAAAGACAGTTCTTAGGAACGCCCATCTATTAGAGCTATTAGATCTATTGGGGAACCTGTGGCTAGCAGGCCAAGTGCGGTCCGCAAGATATTGCAATCTGGCCGGCATGTAATTGAGTGTAAGTTGTCTCGGCAATAAGACCTATAATACTACAGTATATTGGTTGCAATTCATTACAATCTCAAGTATTTTTACAAATGTTGTGTACAAATTAGTTGAACAGGCTCGGGGAATGTGTGGCCCGCGACCTGCAAGATATTGCAATGCGGCCTGCGTGTGGTTGGGAAAACCATATTAATCTTATTACAAAAAGCCTTAGAGTGAACCAGTCTCAAAAACCGATGTGCCCCGTTTTTTTCTATTTTTTAGTCATCATTACTTTTTGGAAAGAAAAGGAAAAATTTAGAGTCAGTTTTAAAGTGATGACTTTGTTTTTTTCCAGCCATTACCATTTTTTGAGATGAAAATGTGTCGCATTATATCAATGTAACATGATCGGATTTTGAGCAACTGTCAATAAAATGTGCGCAACACTGCATTGCCCCAAAATCGTATGCGGCCCCAACTAATTTTTGAATTTTGGAATGATTTGAGATTTAATGATTTGAGACTGCTTTGAGATCAAATTTCTGTGTTTTAATCGTGGCAATTTCACAACGTTTTCTCTTTGTTTTATGTCGATCCCGTGGTCTGTTGGCGGGGAGTTGTTTCGAATCAGATTTGGTTTAAAATAACATGATTTTAATCATTTAATCATTTTTGTGTTTATAGGGTGACCATCCGACCGTTTTAAAGTTAAGATCTAGTTAAATTCAAGTTAAAATTTAAGTATAAGTTAATGTTTAAATTAGCATTGGCATTCATTCAATATTGATAGTTTTGGTAGTGTTGTCAATGTATTTTTTGATGAATTTTGGTGCTAGTGTGCAAGTTCTAAGCTTTTAAAACAACAATCATCAGTCAAATAGAACGGCGGAAAGATTTGACCGCACCAGTTGGTCTCAAAATGTTGACATCGAGTTAAATTTAAATTAAGAAGTTTTAACCTCGTTGGCAGTTAATAAATATATTTGCTACTTTACGCACTTGGTTTACCTAATTTCTACATCTTGCATATAAAATAACCATTTTCCACATTTAGCAAATAAAACAACCCATCTCCACGCTACATACTAATCGAACCACCATCCATACCGTGATAATTGCTAACTTTAAACGCATCTTTTTTACTTGATTAAAAAATTGATTTTATAAAATAAGCTTTCGTAGCTCAATTTCGAAAATTTTAAACATTCAAACGAACAACAGATGTGTATACACTTACCAACTGCTTCAAATAGCCTTCACCCTGAGAGTGCGACCTAAAAAAAGCACTAAAAACTGAATATATATAATAAAAAGTAATAAATTGCTTGAACCATTACGAACTTAAACTAAAATCATTCTTTGAAACGTAAAACTAATAAAATCTAAAAAGTTAAAAAATAATTTTTTAGAAAACTAAAAATATTTAACATTTACAAAATAATTACTTTAATAAAAAATTTTGTTACAATCCATAGATGCTTGTGCTTTAAAGATTATAATTTTATTAACCTGGTACATAGACTATTCATAAAAATAATTCTCGCGTAGTATAAAAATCAATTTCAGAAAACTCAACAATATGTCCTTCATAAAGGTTTAGAGCCGTAGATTGCATAGCAATAAATTCATTGAGTGTAATCCGATATTAAACACTATATACAGGTCTTTTTCTGCTAAAGTCCCACTTTTTGTTGCTGTGACAGTTTAATCACCAGCAACAGCTAAATGATAAAAAAGATTTTATTCCTATTAAATACTTTAGTTTCACAATGAATCGCGAAGATCCTGATTTAAAGGAAAGAATCAGGTTTCATTGTTTAAATTTTTCTCTGTAATGATTATTGTTTCGCTTGCTGATTTGAAGCGAGTTGAGATAGCAAAGTAGAATGTTTTAAATTGGTTACTGTAAGCCGCTGAGATTTCTGCTGAATAACTACATGGGCCGAATAAATATGCAACTAGTTTGGAAAAAAGCTTCACTCGAACGGCAACAATAAGTAAGAAAAGATGTTCTTTTGAAATCAGCTTTGACTTTCCTTTTTTTAACATCTATGCGTAAAATTTGCTTTCTACAATCTTCAAATTATAAAACATATGAAGTAAAACTTTTACCATTCTGTCCAGTACCGACTTACCTTGGGGTAAAATTAAACAGATCACTCACGTTTTGTCTCGTTGTTTGGCATTGCGCGAAAACTATCTTCGCGCGTCGCATTGCTGAGGCGACTTTGCGCGCTTAGAGGGTGCGCTTGCGAGGGTGTGGTTACGCCAAAACACCACAATACAGAAACATTACATAGAGCTGTCTTATTTGTGTTCTACTAAACAGCTAATTGCTGCGATTTGCTTTCTAAATAGTGTCTTAAACCACCCTATGCGAGTAGTCACTAAATGTTCAGTTTCTCTAGAACAAACCACTTACCAGTTTTTTCAAACATCCATCCATCTGAGATTTGTCAACCAGGAGTGATACTATTTTTTTGTTCTAAATTAGTGCTCCGCTACCTTTTCGCGCCTGCGGTACACTTAGAAAATTTTCAAAAATATGCGGCACACTAGGCCCAGGGTAAAGAGTTACATTATGAACTCTTTCCTGCATCTGAAGTTTCAATTGGCTGTCATAAAAAGCCCAAATATTTCAATCTAAACTCTAAAATTAAAGTGATGACTTTTTTGTGTTTGATGTTCGAATTTTTCTATATCATGTACACATCGAGCTTAAAAGATAACTGATGAAAAAAACTCTTGAATTTATTTGTAGAAATTTAGATAAAAATTTATAGATTTTTTGTATCCACTAAATAAAGCTTCAGGTGAAAGAAAGCAGATCTTAACTTTTTTCTGGTCCTCATTTGAGTTTCGAAATATATTTTGTGCTTGAACGTCAAAATATCATTTTTTAAAAAGTTTGATGATTCCTGGTCCAATATGTTTATCCTAAAATACTCCAATGTTTATCAGTTTTAAAATGCCCCACCAGTTGGAAACCTCTGAATAAAATCAACTTCGAATCTCACTAATGGATAAACTGGGCTATTTCTAAGAGTTTTTCCACGTAAAATCAGGTAAGCTCCGGACTCTAATTTTATCTGTTTTTAGCTTATAATCCATGTTGGAGCTGTTTTGAAGTCTTATTTACCATGACTTATTTTTTTCTGCTTGCGTCAAATACAAATTTCCAAACTCTAAGGAAGAGCGCTTGCAGCTGCGATTCAAAAAACAAAGAAGGTTATAAAAAATCCGAATTGTTACTAATAAATACATCTGCTTTGTGTCCGTTCTAGGGAATTCAAAACGCTTATCTATGCCCCCGTCAATTCAATTAAGCTATTGCTTTCTAGAAAACAGACGCAAAAAGTCAATCATGAATCAAGCAAGTTTTTCTGTTCCCTCAAAACACCAAGGACTTTCTCGAGGCTAAGAAGGCCGTTACTATATTTGTCGATCTGACAGCTGCAATTGCGTATAAACTCGGCTTTAAAAGAAAACCTTTCTCTCTTACCATTTCAGGTTCAAAAAAATTGAATATATTTTCAAAGAACATTTTCGTGAAGATGACTCTTTTATAATACTTGAGCATCTACACCGTAAAGTTAAGCTGAAAGGTCTAACTTGAGGAAACGCAGTTACCTCTTCTTCAAAAATAAAGTCGATCTGAGTCAAAAATTGCAAAAGAAGAATATAAGCAAACCAGAAAATTAGTGACAAACAAGGGGTTCAAACAAAATATTTGCAGCTCTGCCTTCAAATTTGTACAATATGCTTAAAACAGTATTAAGAAATATGTTTCATGAAATATAGTAAGTGTAACAAAAACTTTGTTTTTTCTCAAGTGTCCTAATATACTAAAATAATTTAATGGCTTTTATGTATATATATACAGTAGGCTAAAATACTCAATTGAGTTACATTATGAAATAAATAAAAGACAAAGCAAGAATGTGTAAAAAAAGTAATGTTTTTTTTATTGTGCACTGTAAGCAAGTAGATATTTTGGTCTGTAACAGCTTTTGTAACACAAATAAATATCAATACAAAGTAGACTCCACTTATTATGACCATGGTTAATATGACCACCCGCTTTATATATTAATAACTATTGTTTTATGGTTTCAAATTTTGCCATATAAAATTCTCCGTTTATTATTACCAATCTTTGGATATTTTGACCAATTTTTTGTCTTTTTCAAGTTTTTTCTCAGTATCTTTTCCTTTCAGTTGTGCCATACTTGAATTCTCGACTGTACAAAAGAGAGTGACATGATAATCCAATTGTTTACTGTGGCATTCAGTCAACCAAGCTCTTATTTTTGAACATCTCAAATGTATTAACAAACAGTGACATCGTAATCCGATTGTTTTGTTTGCTCTAGAGCAGTGGTTCTCAAACTGGGGATCACGGTTTCCGAGGGATCGGAGAAGTAGTTTCAAGGGGACCGCGAAGAGGTCGTGGAGTTTAATGCGGCATATGTCAAACGGCAGCATAAATCAAGAAAAAAAATTTAGCTTGATCCTGCTCAGTAAGTCTGTTATTAGAAGCTGTATCAATGCACAGTGGGGCATGGTACGACAGAGAGTCAATTATTTCGTAAGCCTTTCTATTCTCAATTACGCCGAAGTGTTCAATGTCTACAAGAAACAAAAATTTGAGTGCTAGTTAAAGCACAGATGCATTTTGAAATAAAAAATAGCAAGTTAAATTAAGTTTTAAAACAAACCAAGTTTAGTGAGGACGTATAAAAACATATAGCCAACCTATCTCTTGAAAAGGATTTTTGTTTAAAGTGCTTAGGCCTAATTATCAAAGAATATAGCCTACAGACGTAAAGTAGCTTGGACTTTTCTGACGTGCTTACTAAACTGTTCCTGATACGAACTGTTTATCCTAAAAGTTATTTACTGCAGATTTGCCAAGGTCTAAGCTTTAGTGTACTCTAGCTTTCTGTTCTAAATTTAATTAATTACGTCGTATATGAGTTTCTGAACTTTACACGTCAAAAATTTTGGTACCGTTAAGATTTTGCTTTCACCATGCCTCCAAAAAAAAAACGAGATATGACAATTCATATTTAAAACTTGGTTTTACAGTGATAAGATTTGATAGAGAAGAGAAACCGCAGTGTGTTTTATGCTGCGCAGGGTTGGCGTCTACTTCACTTAAACCCAGCAAGTTAAAAAGACATATAGAAAAGCATTACCTTAATTCATTGAGCAAGGATGTAAATTTCTTCAACAAAAAAAATGTTTCAGTTTTTTGTTGATCAAGTCCAGACTTGATCAATCAGGAATATTTTTGAAAGACAATACGAGTGATTTGAAAGCCTTTAATGAGTTTTTACAAGAAATAGCTACCGCTAAAAGAACTCACAACATTGGAAAACAGTTGATATTGCCTTGCTGAAAAGATATCGTATCGATTGTGCTAGGAAGTTTTAAACTTCAAAAGCTAAAACACTTCTCTTTGTCAAACAATACTGTTAGCTGGCGAATAACTGAGCTGTATGATAACATTCTGTCGAAGGTAGCCTCGAAGATTCAGAATTCAATTTTTAAGCTTTTGCGATTCAGATTGACAAAACGACGGACGTAGCTAACTTAGCACAACTTGACCAAATATTACATACATAGGTTTGTACGTTATGTATATAATAAGCATCTAGAAGACAAAATATTGTTTTGTGAAACCCTTAGCACCAAAACAATTGCAAAGAAAAATATTCGACAAAGTGGACAGGTTTTTTGAGGCGCATGTTGTTAGGTAGAAATGTGTTATTGGTGCGTGCACCGACGGTGCTCCGGTGATGCTTGGTTGCCGTTCCGGTTTTTAGACTTTGGTAAAGGAAAAGCTTTCTGATGCAATTGGTACACACTGCACTATTCATAGTCAAGCACTGTTGATAGAACCATGCCTGATGAGTTCAAAAGTGTTCTAAACGACGTGATTAAGGCAGTGAATCTCATTAAGGCGAAGGCACTTAACTCCCGCCTATATGCTGATTTTACTTTTTTTGGAAGCGGCAAATGGGCACATTTTACTTTTTCCGGAAGCAGACTACGCGACGCCATTTCAGCAGGGTTCATAGGGGCTGTTGAAATTGCTACTGGTCTGGTGACGTCATATTATGCAACTGGTCGATTTGGTTCGCTACGAATGTCTCAAATTGTAAAGAAGAATTCAAATTATAGCGGAATACAACAGATGAATCGGTTTAAAAGCATACGCAACCAAAACAAGAAATCCATCTCGTTTTGAATTGTGCTGCACAATTACAGTACTGCAGCAGCAAGTTCTAAGCGACGGACAATCACACGCTTTAAAGAGACGAAACGGAACTTGCCATCATCAATGAACACCGCACAGAAGCGTCCGCATAAATGCAAAAAATATGTACACAAGCTCTATAATCATATGAGCTGGCATCAGAAAAAGTATGTAATTGTACCTCCCGCACTTCTTTCCCTCTTAGCAAAATCTACCTCAGCACGCTACTTGCTGTAAATCCGGTAAGGATTTTAAACTATTTGCGCCACCTAAGCTTAAAATCCAGTAACAAATCTATACTTTCGTCCGACCCTAATTGAGCCGAACAGACCTGCTACTGGAACTGTCCAGCGGGCAACAAAAAGGGTTGAATGATGCTCAACGGATCGTAGGTTTGCGCCAACATAGAAAGAAATCCTCATCTCGTACAAGTTCTCTCATCAATATCAAAGTGGATCTTCAGCTTATCCGTCTCAGAATTCCACACAACTCTTAAGGTTTTTGAAATCAAAAGTCTCCAAAAACCAACTCCAACTCCGCCTGCTAAGCCGTCCTGCAGAACATTCATCAAAACATTTTTCTCGTTAGAAAGAAACTTTGTCAATCGAAAGCCTCCACTAACCAACAGCGGACAAAGCTGAGTGATTAATTTGACGGCTTCTTATTCGGTAGGACTAGATTTACATAAATCATCAACATAAATATTACGTCGAATCGTTTTTGCCGCATCGACATCCGCATTCGTCTCGTTGTCACTTGCCACCTTCCGAAGAGCGTAAACTGAACAACAAGGCGTTGACTGTGCCCCAAAAACGTGCGATCGCATTTGGTATTAGAGTATTGGTCCATTTAAGTCGTGCTCCTTGACCTACAAGAATCAAAACGCATCTCTATCTTCTTCCACGACCAACACCTGTCACAATATGCTTTTTGTATTCCCTACCACCGCAAATGGATGCTATCCGAAACGAAGCAAGACACCGACAAGATTGTTCATTAAATCCAGACCATGTAGTAACTGATCATTTAAATATTTCTCATCTCTTCTGGCACTACAGTCAAAAATTACCCTAAATTTAACCGATTCTAAAATGCAATATTGCGGAATATAATTCACCTTTTTCACAACCGCACAACTTTTAATTACCGGTTCTGCTTAATTACTTATGTACACACTGAGATTTTTCAGGTTTTCGTTTGAACAGGTTAGAATTTTACAAAACTTTCTCATTAGGGACTTCAATCTTTTTTCCACCAGTGAACGATTATTTGGCAGATCTGGCTCTTTCGTCTTCCGTTATAGTACAACAGAGTAATGTACTAGAAGTACATGCCTTTTCATTTTAACTTTATTTATAAGTCACGCAATTTTTGTTAAAAAAAAACAAAAACCCTCATCGCCTTTTACAGATTGTCAAGAAGAAGCTTTTATTCAAATTGAATAATTTTTTCCATATCTTTCTACTGATATAAAGTATGTAAAAAAAACTTTTCAGTTATTCGTAAAAGTTGCACAAAAATATTAAAGCGCACTTTTACTTTTTTTCAAGCTGCGGTGAAATACATGGCTTTGTGTATCCAAATTTTTTTGTAATTTTTCCTAAATTATCGATTAAAGCCAAATAAATTTTCATGTGTTCTTTGCAGGTATGGAAATGTTTTTTATATTTATGTAAATCCAAAAAAAGTATTTTTCAACTTATTACAATAAAACTTTATCAACAAACTTCAGCTTTAAAGCAAATGCAAGGTCTATTCTTTGTCAATAAAATTAACTGAAAACTTGATTTTTATAGCCCGTGTTACGTGTACTGATAACGAAATGTAATTAGTTCTCTAAATTTTGCATACGTTCTTGTCACAAGACCACGCGAATGTCATACGTGACCGAAAATTATAAGATAACATGAGACGTTTCTCTCTATATAGATATGAAGGAGGAATCGGTAGCTCACTTGGTTTGTGGCTAGTTGACGGCAAAGTCATTGTTACTAAACAAGCTATAAAACCTTATACAGTATAAAGCAGAGATGGGGAAGCTGCAACCTCCAAAAGTTTTTGAGAGGCCTACAATGACAATAGAATTATGTGTCAATAACTACAGCTGATAAGAGAACATCTTTTGGAGATTACTTCATGTAAAAGATGAAAATTGAAAAACCCAAGTCGATCCAAAGTCATGACTGTTTTTTGTTTTACAGATCATTTTAATTTAGGTACAAAAATCAGCAATTCTGGGTTTGAATTAAAGTGAAGACCTTTTTTTGGAGATACCTACTTTTTGGCGACGAGAGTCAAAAAAACCAGGAGGGATTTTTTTTTTAAGGAATCAAAGAAAACTAACAGAAAGCGTGAAACCTGTTTAAAGCACCCACGAAATATCACTCGTGTCTTTGTAGTTACAATTAATTCATGATAAAAAACGTATCTAAAATTAATAAGCAAGAAATTACGATTGGATTTACTCGTATGTGTACCTTTTCATAATAGAATATAAAATTTAATGCGATTAATTTCAAATTGCATTAGATTTTTAATATTTGCAACCAACTATTCAGCAACAACAAAATGTATCATTTTATTTTATATTCGCATTGTTCAATAAATATTAGTCTTATATTCTTGTAAATTAATTGTTTGGGATAAAAATGAAACAACGCGTTTGATCGATAGTCTGAGAGTTATCACATTCAACCATCCTACCGACACTGTTCATTTTGTAAGTGCTAAAAATTTTTGCTAAATGCTTTAGAATTTGCCTATTTTGTCATGTTCTAAGTGTGCAAACTCGTTTAATTCGTTTTTTGCTTTTTCTGGTCTCAGCAAAATTTTTATCTTTTACATACATTCTAGTTTGCCAGATTGGCCATTGCCACAAACACTTAACAAAGCTGTTTGGGATTTTCGTAACAAATTCTACCGTCCTGATTTTAAGGAAATTACCGACTTTATTTCTAAGTCTATAAATTGGCGATAGAATTATGTTAAATTAAATACTATAATTTTAATCTTTTATGTGATAAAATATAGTAAAACAACAGTATGATTTCGAAGCCAAAGTGAATCACTGTCCCGAACGTGTTATAAAAACAGTATGTTCAATATAGCTGTTTGAAACCTGAAAACATCTCACAACGTCGTTTAACACTTTGCTGCATGAATTTTTTAAATTAAACAAAAAAAATCAAAAGTAAGCTTAAAAACCGTTAATTGAATCTAAATTAATACTATTTTATTAAGAAAGTTGAAATAACTCACACACAGAAAGTTTTTTATTGTTTATAATAGATACACAGAGGAACATTTATTCAATTTTTTTCTTTACAAAAAAGCTAGTTTAATTGTTCTTTTTGTTCTACCTGAAAAAACAACTTGAAATTATTCATATAACAGGTTTTAATATTTTTTTTAATTAAAGGTATTGCAGAGCGTATGCTCACGGAAATTGTTTTACATTTACCAAACAGACGCACACTTTATATCAAAGGTGGGAACCTTGTAATTATTGAAGGCCCTTGTTTCAAATTTTTAAAAAAAAGGCCGCCTAAGTGGAAATACCAAAGACAAATGCGCAATCACTTTAAAAGTTTGATAGTTGGATAAAAAATATTTATCATAATGGTAAAATGTAATAAATTTTTTTAGCATGCCAACTAAATTACTGCTTGTAAAGTTGGTCAACAGAAAACTTTGGGCAATTTAACTTTTTAGTAAAATGTAATTATAAATTTGATGGTGTATTCTATTATGGTGAATACGTACGAATGTGTATATCTACAGCAAACACGAAAATTTAGTTTATTTTGTTTTTAGTGAGTAAAAAAGCTTTCAAATGTTAACAGTGTCATTTAATTTATTTTTTATGCAAGTTGATTCATTTTTATTTTCTTCCAGTGACAGATTGTAATCTGAAACGATAGGGTAAAAAGAAGGGAGACGACAGGTCATCTTTCAAAGTTCAGTTGTCTGAATCGTAAAAATAATGTGTCAATTATGGCAATTCTGTTTTAATTCAAGTAGTTTAGTTTGAAACTCATTTCTATAAGCTAGTTGAAGAAGGAAACTTAGTTGTAACAAATACAAAAAATGCATACGTGCATTGCATTTTGTTACTATCATGAGATTTGAAAAGAAAACTGTAGTTGTCCCAAAAATTTATTACCGGTGTATGTGGGTAAGCAAAATTTTATCTAAAAAGCTTTTTTTCACTTAAAAAAATTTGATCTTTTTTATTTATGCAAACATATTTGAGAAGATATTCGCAACCATTATCATAAAGCTGTTAATAAGAAAACTTGATGATATTTGATAGATTTTCGGAAAAAGACGATGTTTCTTTTACCTTCCCACGCAGCATAGTACAGCTATTATAATACCACCATCATTAATCTTAATAATAATATTATTATCATTATTAAAATTATCTTAATTTACCTCCCCGACTCGCAGGAAAGCGCCAGAGGTGTTATACTTAGCAAAACAATCAAGTAATCAACCCGGGCTGATTTCAAAGATCCCATGATATTCCTGTACAATTAAAAGTTTTATCTGTTTTTTTAGTTTCTATTTAAAGATTTAAGTAAAATTTAAAGGTACTTTTTAAGTCCGCTAAGGGAAGGAAGTTGCTGTTATGTTCTTTTTCAAAGCACACAACAAAGTGTTGCTAGTAAGTTTCAAACCGTAAATGTTTGATTGTGTTCTTATCCGCAACGCCACGCAGTTATTAATTCTCATTGCAAATCATTTGTTGCTTCTGTTTTTTTTTTTTTTAATTATGATAATAATTGAATTGCCAATATGGCTGTACTCATTTGATACATTTTTGCCTATAAAATAAAATTTTATTGTTTTTATTGTACAATCAATAATTGCCAACAAGTTAGCATACAAATTTTTGTGTATCAATGGGTTGAAATAGAAAAACATTATTAATTTTGATGCCAAAAAAATTGTAAAAAAAACTTTGTTTAGCTGTTTTACCTCTTATACTGTAAAGTTGTCAAAAACTTTGAAGGGCCTCATGGCTGACTCGTCTGCAATGTGGTGTCTGCAGTTGAGTACTGTAGCCTAACTAGGGTTAACAATACTTTTTATTGCTGCTGATTACTTGATTGTTGGCTTAATATTAAAAATTTAATGCAATTTGGAATCATTCGCATTGAATTTTACATTTTCATAAAAAGCTACACATAATTACCATTTTTTGCTTAATAATTTTAAATACCTTGTTTTTTTACAGGAAATAATTGTACATGCAAATTTACATGTAATATTTTCCGGGATGTATTATAAACAGGATTCGCACTGTTTTTAAGTTTCCTTTGATTCCTACTGAAAACATAAACTACCAGGAACAGGTTAATACAAGTTAATAAGCCAAAAATTACAATTTCGCTTTTATTTCCATGTAGAAAAGTCTTGTAGATGATATTTGGCGAAAAATCTGAAAAAGTCATATTTTTGGTAAAATTGTTCAAACCTCGCAAAAAACCAAATTATACCAAAAAAAAACAACATTATACTGTATTTAGCTCAACACTATTGACTCTTGTCAACAGCATCATCAAAAGTGGTAAGTAAAATTACTATATTGTCGACCGTCACAATTTATTTGTCGTATTTTAAAGTTCTATTCTTACATATTTTTGAAAGGCTATGGACTTTTTTTTAGATAAAAAGTAATAGCAAAATATTGATAATTCTAACGACAGGTCAAATTAATAGAATGACTTCTCTCAATGTTATTAAAGCACTTCTCTCAAGTTTTATAAATCAACAGTGTAGTACGACAGTTTTGATTTTATAAAAAGGTAATTATCAAACATATTTTTTAAATTTTTGTCTCGCCGTTTTGGCGATTTAATCTTTTTTAATACATTTTTTGGTATTTAGAGAAACCAATGAGTTCGTTTTTGAGTAAGGCCACAATATTTCTCTCAATGTAAAAAAAAATTATTGCACAAAAATATTACCAATGCATGTTTTTTCTTATTGTAAATAATTTTACGGGGAGCGCAATAACAAGAATTACTAATGAAGACAAAAGAAATGGCATAAATTTAGTTGCAATAATTGAATTATATTTTATTTATCGTCCCAAATTTTCTCAGCTTACTTCAAAAGAAAGTAAATTTAATTTTCTAATTTGGTTTAAAGTTTAAACAATGACAAGACAGTTAACAAATGTAGAAGCCACAGCGTACCTTCGTTTAGCTCTACACCAGTGGGCGTCTGACCTAAGGCGACCCACTGCAAACTATTAAATTTGACTTGGATTAAATGCGTCAACTGATCCGAAAATGAAAATTACTATACACTGAACAAGACCTAGGTGTTCACGCTTGTATAATATTTTATTATTGCCGGCCACGGCGGGATCGTATCGACGATTTAAATCGTTAGTCCACTTTCTATAAATGGACAGAAATAAATATACGGTATAAAAACATTCAAACATCAACTACTCACTTTTTGCTTTACGATACCACGAATAACCTTTCGACACACTATTGCTGGCGATGACACGTCTATCTGCCACGACGACGATTTCCAACTGAATGAATGGAAACCGCCATCGAAGCAAACGGCCACGCCGCAGCCAGTGAAGCGCATCGGATAAACCGAAAAGAGAAAAACGGAAAGGGAATAACTATTTAGACGCAACAACACATTTCTGCTTTGTCGTAAGTTACTTTTTTTTGCAGACAGCACCTGGATAAAAAATTATTAAAGTGCAACATTGTTCAGGTGTAAACTGATCGAAAGTCTATAGGGTTTATATTTGAGCTTCTAAAAATTTTAAAAGTATGACAACCATTGCTCAAATATTTTCCTGCAATTATTTAAAACTAAATAATTTTTATTTGCAGCAACTTTGCATTCCTGTGTTGTCATCTAAAAAATTCAAATTTAGTAATCTGTGCTTGGTTACAATGAACAGATAATTCAATCAATCAATCAAGGTTTTATTTTTTCGTCCGTTAAACAGCAGATATTCAATTTAAAATGCACACATGTGGTCGAAAAAAAGGAATCAGTGACAAAACGATATACGTTGAAACATGCGCCAATTCAAGGTTACAAGAGTAATTATTAAAAAATGCATGATCGCTGACCTTTAACACACACTCATACAATATGCACAAAACAAGTAGTAAACAATTATAAACAGAACACGAAAGTAATGTTAATTGAGCATAGAAATGAAGCATCATGCCATCAACCTGTAAGTTAATTTCTAACAATTTCAAACAAATTTTATCAATCAAAATATAAGAAAAATTAAATAGTTTTTTTCTATTATTATTATTTTTTATTTTGTATTATATTTTTTTAGTAACCCATGTTTAGGGAGGCTCACAGGTGCTACACCTTGCCCAAGGGTGACCTGGAGCAAGTTGTGACAGAGTTTCCTTATTCGTCCCAACTTATCAAAGATAAGCTCACAACCGGATGTACTTTATTCTCATAGCCAGGAGATCAGTGACTAATAGAAATTATAAATACTTGCAGGTTACAACTTGTGAAAAAAAAACTAATGAAGTTACAATTCTTTTAAAAGTTGGTCAAATTGTATTTACCTGTTTTTCTTTATATCATCTTCTATAAGGTATTATTGAAAGTCTGAGCATTTGATCCATCTGAGGAGTATAGGTTGAGATGCTTCTTAAACCTGTAACAAAAAAGAAAACAGCAGTATTTGTGGTTTGATAACATGGGAAACTCTGTTAGCTGTATTAAATTGAAATACCAAGCTACTATATGAATAATTAAATCTATTTTAAAATAAGAACTTGCTGGTGATATTGCTTTCTAAAAGATCTAAAAGACTTGTTTTCTCTAATTGTTGGTGATATTTTATTTCAAATTAATGGGCCTCTATAACTTAGAGATTGTTTTGTTAAGTCTATTCTACAAAATACGGGAAACAATTTTGATTTACTCCTAGTTTTCCGAGATTCTTTGCTACTTAAACGTAATGTAGTTTTATTTAACATCCCTTCAAAGGCCGCAGGCAAATGGTTATTACAATACTTATACATAAAATAAACAATTTCTCTTTCCATTAATTGATTTATTGATAATAAGTTTTGTGCTTTCATTAAATTTTTGACACTATCTTTTTGTCGAATTCCAAAAATTAATCTAATAAAATTGTTTGCTGTTGACTGAAGCTTTTTAACTATACAGAGTGCGGAGAAAGTCCCCGATCTTATAAAAAGTTAAATTTAACAACTATAAAGGTTAAAATTAAACAAAAATTAACACACAATTTGTTAGAGACCCATTTAACATTTCTACTTTTTCAATATGGCCTCCTTTGGCTTCAATTACGCGCTCAAGCCTCCTACTGAAGCTCTTCACTGCGGCACGAAGGTTTCTCGGGAACTTTTGGCCCATTCTCGCTTAAGAAACTTCTTCAAAGCTTCAGTATTATCATGGGCTGATGCGCAGGTCTTTTTCTCCAAAATGGACTAGACACAAAAGTCCAGATGATTCAAGTCAGGTAATAAAGGAGGCCACAATTCTTTCCACCAGAAAGCTGGGACGTGACTCTCATACCAGTCCTGGGTTTCGTTTGCAGTATGAGAGGGCGCACCGTCCTGTTGGATTGTGAAAGGGTCATTTTTGAAATGCTTTTTCATTTCAACATGGGCTGGAGTCAAAATATCCTCAATATACTAGTTTGCGTTCAGTTTGGTACCCTCTTTAACAAAGATGAGAGTGGATCGCCAATTCTCAGAGATGGCAGGCCATAGCATTGCCTAGGCAGGTTTTTGGCGGCGGTAAACGGAATTTATGGAACTGAGAATACTATCAGCACTTTTAGCCAAAATTCTGTCGTTCTGCGAGTTGAACTGGGCCTCAACAGATAAGATTTTTTCATTAGAAAAAATAATTTTTCCAGCATCCATGCCATCTTTTATTCGGTTTAGGAAAATCTTGGCTCTTTCCATCCTTTTTTGCTTTTGCAATGCCGTCAGTTAGTGTCTGTTGGTCATCTTCAAAGGGGACAACTTGAGATCATTTTTGACAATTGTTCTGACAGATTTTTTTATCAATTTTTAAGTCCTTAGCCATTTTCCTTGGGTTCCTCCTTTTCCATTTGGGGCTTCTCCTTATCCGCTCCCTAATGGCCTTAATTTTGGTTGGGGTGCAAGCAGTTTGCGGTTGTCCACTTTTGGGACAATCATCTGATGTCTCAAGTTCTTTGTATTGGTTTACTTCATCCCGAACTGTTGATTTTGGAACTTTTAAGATCTTAACAATCTTTGGGTTCGTCTTTTCCGCGCAAAAAAGTTAGATAATGGCATTCCGTTGACTCATTTTAAAGAAATGCAACTTAAATTTTAAGAAATTTGAATTTAAAACATAAAAATATACGTATGTATCTACAAACAAAATAAGTCAAAAATGGATAAATTTAGTTAAAAATAATACCTTTGATTTAATTTTGAAAATTTGATCGGGAGCTTTCTCTGCACCCTGTAATTTTATTTCCATTACACGAGGTTAAGATACAATATTGAAGGTGACTTTTTATTAAAGTATTGTAAAGCAAAATAAGTATTTTTTTATTTTAATAGGGTTGAATTTTTCTGACAATACCATAACAAACTTTAATTTTTTTGTAATAGCCACTCCATGTGAAGTTTTCAACTCAGATTTTCATGGACAAAAACACCTAAAAATTTTATGCATTGTACTCGCTTTAAGTTAGCATTTCTCAATTGAAGGTTAGTGTTCCCTGGAATTTTAGAATGGGGAGCATGAAAAACAACATAATTGGTTTTGTCTATGTTCAATGACAATTTATTAGATGTGAGCCAATTATCAACGTTTTTTAGTTGTTGATTGGGAACAGCAAACAATTTTTCAAAAGTTTTTTTGCTGAAAAATACATTGGTGTCATCAGCAAACATTAAAAGTTTTCCTGTTGTAAGACATTTGGGGAAATCATTTACATATATTAAAAATAATAATTGCCCCAAGATTGAACCTTGTGGCACCCCACAGTTTAGACACAAAGACTTTGAGATTTTTTCATTAAATAATACTTTTTGCGAACGATTACTTCAGTAACTATGTAACAGTTGTAAGAGTAACCCTCTGACACTATAGTGTTGTAGTTTTGACATCAGGATTTTGTGATCAATAGTGTCAAATGCTTTTGACAAATCCAAAAATATACCAATTTTTCTAGCTTGCTTTTCTTCAAAAGCTCTAGTAATATTTTCAACAAGTAGTGTAGTGGCATGGTTTGTTGAATGATTTTTGCGGAAGCCATATTTACAGGCGTAACGGAATAATGATAAATTAGTCGTAATTCAAAAGTAATTCCTGATTTTTAATCAAAGCTTCAAAAACGGCAAGAACTGAAAATCAATATCAACGCAAAATTACAAACGCGTAAATTCAATACCTTGTGGGTGCTGTGATGACCAGTAAGCATATTTGTTTAGAACTATTTCAATGGAACGTAATTTATGTTGTCAACCTGATTATTTTTGTTCAAAACTTTGATTATATTTATCTTGAATTGACGATTGCTTGGAATTTAAATTTACGAATATTAGGGTTTTCCTTATTTTTTTAATTTTTTCTTGTTTAAACGTTTGATTTGGTTATGCTTGAAACTTGAAAACTAAAAAAATAAAAAAGCTTTATTTGCAATAAAATCTTAGAACGTTTTCTGTTTGTTAAATTATGTAATTGATTGCAAAGATATAAAATATACTTCCACAGGCATCTCAGTAAAAGTAAATTGACAAACACATAGAGTTTTTTAAATAATTTTTCTTTTAAATTGGCTTTGAAAACTTTTTTTAACCCATATCCTCCTGAATCAAAGTTTTTTGTTCATTTCTCTATTGTAGCTTTGGAACGATGTAACCTGAAGGAAAAAAACGCTCTTTTTGTAAGAAACCTTTTTTTTTTGTGAAATATGAATGATTTCACTTCCGTCAGTTTAAACTGACGCTAGGAGCCGAAGGGTACATGTAAAACAAACACAAGATTCTTTTTCTTCTTCTTTCGGCTTCTCCCTACTCGGGGTCGCCACAGCGCGACAGTAATCTCCATTTCACTCAATCTACTTCGTCTCCTTCCCTAGCTCCACCCTTTCTACGTCTTCTCTCACCAAATCCATCCACCTTCTCTTTGGCCTTCCTCTTTTCCTTATGCCTGGCACCGCCATCTCCATCATCCTTTTCCCCACGTAGTCTTCTTCTCTCCTTTTTATGTGTCCATACCAACGTAGCCTTGCATTCCGAAGTTTGTCTCCCAGCTTTGCAATTTTTGCAGTCCCTCTCAAGTATTCGTTTCTTATCTTGTCCTTTCTTGTCACTCCCAGTGCCCATCTCATCATTTTCAACTCTGCAACTTCCATTTTTCCATCTGTCTTTCCGTCACTGCCACCGCTTCCATTCCATAAAGCATGGCTGGTCTAACAACACTCTTGTACATTTTACCCTTAATCTTTGCTGATAATTTCTTGTCGCACAGAACTCCAGACACCTTCCTCCAACTCATCCATTCTGCTTGGATCCTTCTACTTACCTCTTCTTCACATCTTCCATCGCTACTAACTGTTGAACCCAGGTATTTAAAGTTTTTTGCTCTCTTTACCTTTTCTCCTTGCAGCTTCAACTCTTCTCCATCATCCACACCTCCAACCCTCAAATATTCGGTCTTGCTCCATCTCACTTTCAGGCCTCTTCTCTCCAGTGCATTTCTCCAAATCTTCAGATTCTCCTCTAGCTCCCTATGATTTTGTCTACACAGAACTATGTCATCTGCAAACAGCATATCCCATGGTGCGTCCTTCCTGATGTTCTCCGTCAGCCTGTCTATGATGATGGAAAAAAGGAATGGGCTGAGTGCTGAACCTTGGTGGAGTCCAACACCTACCTTGAATTCTTTAGTCAACCCTGCTGCACTTCTCACAGTTGTTGTCGCTCCGTCATACATATCCTGGATATTTTTTATGTAAAACAAACACAAGGTTGCTTTTCTTTAATATTTTTTTTTAAACCAAACCAATTTTTGATAACAAGCAAGCCTACAAACAAATAACATCGTTAATAAACAAAAAACTTTAGTTCACAATCTTTCGTTCACTTGTCCAACTACATAACATTGTCTATTGGAAATGGTATTCTTTAAAACAAGCAGGCTGTAGATAAACATTTCAGGCTTTGCAGGAGTACCGGAAAGTTCTGAGCATTCTGGTTTGGCACATCGTCGTGCGTCCCCTCAACATTCCAGTGATTGTTAGCACTGAAACATACATGTTCACACTGCTGTGACCTTGATCCAGGAAATAGAACCTTTACTATATTACAAGTGTCTTTACTGTGGGACGGAATTGAACACAACGTCGCAACGGTTTTGCCTGTATCCACAGCTTAGGTAGCCAAACTTAATTGGTTTCCATGAATACGATATAATTTTTTGGCTCCGTGCTTTTCAAAGTAGGGTACCATGGATTTGTCAACGCTTAGATGTTGATCGGGTTTGTAGCAAGCCACACACTGCTTGTTTACTGCATCAAACTGGTCTAAACAAGTCTAACTTTGGCAAATCTTTCAGTTTTGTCCAAGCTTTTATTATCAGCAAGATAAAGAAAGTGTTTTCTTTCTTCAAACTCGTTCTTGATCATCAGCGCCGTGACCATTCGGTTTTGGTTGTCTTCCCTCCTCTGCCAATACATTTCTTGTCGTGGCAATTAATTACAACCGCTCAGCACAGGATGGCAATAAATTATTTCAACTTTTTTATGGTCATCATGAACAAGCGATTGCTTTTGTATCGAGCATACTTATTTCATTCCAAACATATTCTTTCCATCTCTTCAGTCGTCAAGATCTTTTCAAATATTTCATTTGGCAAGATATGCTTTTCAAAGGAAGGATGTGTCAACGTCCAGTTATCAAGAACTCTGTGCACATCCATTTTACCCTTCTTCCATTTCAGTTTTAAACAAGAAGTTTCATTATCCTTCTCTAAAAAACACATATGAAGGTGAATACCAACATGAAATACAAAATTATACAATTTAAAAACATTTGGCGTTGTTACCAAGTTCACATAATGCAAGCATTGCAGCAAGATTACATAAAACAGTTGAATGAAGATACTGTATATCATAGTATAGCAAGAGCTATAAATTCATTGTTGAAATATTGTTTTCAGAAATTTGTGTTCGGAATTCGGAACACAATATTGTTCTAACAGGAAAACATTTTTTGGTTGAAAGTCACCAGCAGGTAACCTAGTATTCTAAAAACAAGAGAAAATACAGAACTTTATCTGACCGCTTGCTAAAGCTTGCGATTCATCAGTAATTAGTTTTGGGCTTCCTGTTCTTTGCAAATCCTATTTAGCATCTGATGGAAGTTGCCTTCCGCAAAGGTTGTCCAAAATACAATTAACATCATTTCCATCGTCTTCGTCGGTGTCTATACCATCATTGTTTGGGAGGAAAATGATAATATTTGCGGTAGACACAGATTCACCAGCAACAAAGCTGTACTTAGACTCCAAAGCTTCATCTTTTTGTTTTCGTGCAACAGTTTAGCCACAGCGGCCTAATGGATAAAGCCTAGAAATGCTAGGATTAGCAGTTGTAAATATTACTTTTGTCGCTTATAAAAAACAACTTAAGCTGCACAATACTTTTGGTCAACTGCTTCGTTTAATTTATAATGATTTTCAGTGTCAATAAACAAACACAAGTAAACAATTAAATCCTATGTTATTTAGATCTAATTAACAACTTTAAAGTTAACACAATTCAACTGGATTTAAACTTGTTAGGCTGCCTGTTAAAACAATAATTCCAGTAAAGTGTATCCGACCAAAATAAAAAAAGCTTTGTGTATATTACTCTACCTCCTGGCAAGAGTTGCTCCCAGCGTGCTTTCTGTCTAGATAAGCAAAAAACAAGAAACTTGCCTTATCAACTAGTTATCGAATAGTCCTGTATCAGTTCTCAATTACCAATTAACTAACGAAGTATTTGTAAATACTCGAAAACCACAACCATTCTGTGACATCACCATGAAACGATACAATTCTATCAGGTTTTCGCATTTGATAAAAGAAATCGTGTTTAACGTCTGAGTGTACTTTCCTGCTCTAGCGTCAGTTTAAACCGACGGAAGTAAATAAATCGCAAAACTTTTGCAAGACTGTTTTTCATTCTTTTTTCGCTTATTACCACTTCAATAATATATGTTTTAGCTATCTTTAGTAAATTTTCAATTTATTTTCAATTCACAACTGTTTGATGGCAGTTACTTATTTTTGCAATACAAAAAATGCTTTTTTTTAATTAGGCTGTTGTAAATATCGCGATAGCTTTTTATTTATAATTTAAAACGGTCAGACAATTAGCTTGATTCCTCATTGTCAATTTAATCTAAAAACTGGATTCCTACAAGTATCATTGTGCTTAAAGTCCTTCTTTTTGCGCCGTCAGTTTAAACTGACGCTTGGAGAATATGGGTTAAATCCTCATCAATTAAGATTTAGCACAGGGATGTGAACTCGGGCTCAAACTCGGGATTCAGACCTTGTCAATTCGGTGCAATATAGCTGGACTCGAATTTAAACTCGCAAAAAAGTAGCAGCTGGCAAAAAATAGCAGCAGTCTAGATTTCAGACAGCATTGAAGATTTGAAGGTTTCGCAGATTAATGTTATCAATGCCTATTAAGAAAAAAAAAATTGATAAGCCTTGAATGAAAACTGAAAGAGAAGTTAAAATATAATTTCTTTCATACTACTAATATTCACTATTTTGAATTTTAAAACTACTTGTTACTTTTTTGCGCTCTAGACCATAACTTTTTTTGTTATAACGATGAGTATTGAATACTTATTCTGAAAAAACCGCCAATTAGATTTTTTTCAACTCATATCAGTTCTTGACCGGAATTTTCATAGAAGTTAGGGATAATTTTTAGTTTTAGACAGGGATGCGGACTCGGATTTAGATTCGGGACTCGGACTCGGGAATGAAACTTCCTTCAAAATTTTACAACAACAACAAACATTTACCACGAACATGAGCTCTGAAACTAAATGAAAAACAATTTATTTTAAAATGAGCTCAAAATTTTAAATGGTTATTTTTCATCGTGCTGCTGCTTACCTAAACCACAAGCGGATATTCAAAAGTATAGAAAAACAAAAAATTTGTAGCGCTCAACGCAGTCCACATATTCAACTTTAACACAACCTGTACACTTTCTGCAAACTGATCTACGGCATCCACAAAAGAATTTTGCAGTCTTGTTTTGTTCACAGTTCACATTAACTTGGCGTTGCTTTCGTTTTCTGCTACCGTCAACAACATCAAAGTTTGATAAGAATTGTTGAAAAGTGGAAGCAAAACTGCGGTTTGTGCTACTTGAATACGAGTGTTTCTTTGAATACGAGCTTCTCTCAGTTCAGTGGAGAGCTAAAACATAAAATTTCTTCTCGAGATAGCTTCTCCAGTTTTCTTCATGTACAACTAATTGACGATGATACAAGCAAGATCCAAAATATTGTAAAATACAGATGCCGGCCACTGCCGTGTGCCTGCCTTTACCGTGTATTGTCATGTCGTCTGGTCAACAATATCATTACCACATTTAATTTTATTGTAGAATGTAACTTTTTCCGATTTCTTTTTTGTTGCTGTATCGACCATAACAGATGTGTAGAGTGTGGTAGCAATACAAACATTCTTGTTTTGTTTGCACTTGGAAACTGTCAAGGTTATAGCTAGGTTGTTGTCATTTTTGATTGACAAGAGTTTGCTGGAATATCTGCTCTGCTGTAAAGCTTTTATCTGTGGCGCAATTTCCTTTCGGATTTTGTTCAGGAAATCAAAATAAAAAAATTATCAGTTGTGATGCTCTTTCCTTTGCCAGGTATAGCTGCATTATCTTTATTACCACACTCTCAGACAATCTTTGTGTAGCTGGTCTAGCTTCATCTTTTCCAAGATATGGTATGATGTTTGGTATATATTTAAATTCCACATAAACGGCTAGCCAAAATTTAATGCCAAATTTGTCCGGTTTGTTGGCCATATATTGTATAAATCTACAGCAGGCTTTAGTTGGGAACAATTGTTCGTCCACTGCAATATTTTTTCTTGGTTTGTGGCAAGCAATACAGTTTTCAATAAACTTATCCCAGACGGCAGAAATCAAAGCAAATTTATCCGTTTGAAGTCGAGATAGTCTTGTACTTGGCATATCAAATCGAAGAAATCTCATGATTTTGCAAAAGCGATTTCTACTCATAGTTTCTGGAAAAAAAGGTACTCCCCAATTTAATCCCCAAACCCAAGAATTGGTTGGTTCTTTCTACATAATGCTCCTCGTACATAAAGCAAGGAAATAAAAGCTTTTAGTTCACCTAGTGGTAGTTTCCCCTCATTATTATTTTTCACTTTACGGGCTTCAGCTTCTGTACATTGTTGAACATGGGTAAACATTGAATTGTTGACGAGTAGCTTAAACGGAGACATCTAACATGTAATTGGCATATCGCGAGACCTTATCTTTTTGTTAGCACGTTCTGAGTTCGTAGCCTACTGCTCGATTTTGAAGAAAATTCAATGTATTACCATTTTGTTCCGTCCTTAAAAACCAATCAGATTTCCGGGGTGTTTGGAGTAAGCCCATCACCCTGCTCTTGTGCTGCAGTACTTGTATCATTGCTACCACTTCCAGAGCTGACAAGTTGACATGATGCAGAATCAGTTTCCTCCAGTTCATCAACATCAGTCTCTGAATCCAATCCATCGCTGTGTATGTAGGTCAAACTTGGTCTGACTTTGCCGATCTCTGATCTAAGCCTTTACAAACATTTTCATCTTTGCTTTCATCCCCCGAATTACCTTTTGCAATCGCGTTCAGCCAAGCTAGAGCTTGGATACTATTAACTCGTTCTGGCCTCGGCATTCTGCAAATGACTCAACATTATCAACTAGCAAGTAACTAACTGTTACCAGATGCTGCAGTAATTGTTGTATGATTGTTGTAAAAAAATAACACAACAAAGGGCTTTATTGCAAAGGCAATATTAATCGTAGAAAAATTACAAGTTGCTTTCCGGTCAAAATAACAGTTGGCGGTAATTTAAGGTAAATCACTCCCCAACATCCGCTGTGCTTATTGTGGCGCAATAAAAATCAACATGCTAAAAGTTGACAAAGATTTAGAAAAAGTCAAAAAGTTTTAATTGTTTAACGCTTACCTAAGCAGAGATATGAGCGATTAAAAATCAAAAACGGTCAAAATAACCGCTCCGGTAAATCAAGTGTTAAATATATGACTAAAATTACGAGTTGATTATTACGACAGTGAAGCAAAGAAAAGTGCCTTTAAGTGTCTTTCACAAGCAATAACAGCAGGAAGCGAGAATATTTTGAACAATAATCGCGTCGATTACTTGCGCCATGCCGCTCATAATCACTCAGTTACGCTATTTTTCAATTAACTTGAATTTTTCAAAACAGCCCCGAAACCAAAACTTGAGTTTAATTTATTCAATGTAAAACCCAATTTTAACCGTCAATATAAATTAAAAATTGTTTTTTAGTCTTGATTTCAAATTGAAATTGAAAAAGTGACCCATCGTTTAAATGCTAAATTTGATTAAAACTTCCATACAATTCATGAGAATCGGAGTCGGAGACTACAAAAACAATACCGACTTCAACTCTTGCTCATGTAAATAAACGACTTCGACTCCACTAAAAACATGCAGAGTCGACAACTCAAACTCAGCAATTTCAATTAATTGTCATCAAAATAGCACAAAAGAGCAAAATGCGATCTTTGCCATATAGGAAATAGGACAATTTCTACAAACGTGTGTCTTTTTCTTTTTTTTTTGGCAACCTTTTTGTCCATTACTCGTAGATGTTTTTTTATTTTAAGTCTTGACGCAAATTTGATGCAACAAAAGGCTTAATCAAATTTTTTTGTCGCTTTTGTAGGATAAACTGTTTCAAAAATTATGCTTTTTGTTTGTTTGACCTGATTTTCTAAGAGCAAGTCGTGCAAGTTTTGCTCAAAAATATCAAAAAAAATTTTACCGTCGAAGGTTGAAAATTGTCAAAACTAAACTTTCAATCTAAATCACAAGTAAGAAAAGGTTCATTTTAAAATTATATGCAGCAGAAAGCTACGGTGTTTAAAGAAGAGTGCCATACATCACCAATGAAATCTTCAATGTCAAGAAAAAAATGAAAATTTTTCACAACCAAATACAAATATTTTTGCTTAACGGATAAAGGAGAATGAATTTTAAATAAATAAAAACAATGTTTTGTTTGTTAATGAAAAAATTAGAAAACCATAAGCTAAAAAAATTATGTTTTATCAGCAACTAAACTTGCCACCCGTCACTGTCAAATGACAACACAAAACTGTCGCATTAGTATAACAAAACTTTTTTTTTGTATTCATTCTTTTTGAATTTAAAGCGCTAATTGAACCAATAGCAGTTCAAAGTTACAAATGGTTAAAAAAAGTTTTTTTTTGGTACATTTGTTTTAAAAATGAAACCATCTTCAAGTCTTAGTACAGATCGAAAGTTGTCAAGTTTCAATTAAGCAACAAATATAGAGAAGCTGACTCAAATAGGTTTCGATTTGAAGTAAAAAAAATTTTTTCCTAAGACACGGATTCTGTTACTTCTATGATTCAAAAACAAAAGCAAAACATTTGAGTTTTTTTTTAATTCTAAACCAATCAGTTATTTAAAACTTTTTCCTGAAAATTCACATAACAGATTTTGACCATTATTTGGAAAATAACTTTTAATGACCAATTTTTTCATTTGCGGCTTCTCCCAGTGCATTGATTCACCAAACAAGCTAAATCTTAAAGACCCAATGCTCCGTTAAAAAAAAGAAGTAGCAGTATAGACCCTTGAGTGACCAGATGCTTTAAGTTGATGAATATGAAAAAGAAGAGGAAAAAAAACTAAAAAAATTACCGTTTATAACTTGGTGCATGTCGCATGTCTTTTTTATACTCACTGCCTGACTATGGTTTTGGGTTTTAAACCATCAGCAAACAATCAATTGTTTTATTTCTTGTTTAATTAGCTTTGTTTTCACTCCTGAGCGAGTTGAATGTTTTTGATGAGGGTAAAAAACCAGAAAAGTGATGAAGTTGGTCTACAGCTTTGCAGAGTTGTTAAGAGAGCCGGGTTGAATTGACATGGTCTCAGTTCAAAATTTATCCACGCGATTCTGTTGTGTCCTTGGAAAAGACACTTTGCAGCATTTTTTCTTGCTTGGGGGTCTTGGCAAGCAGTTCTAAATTTTATAGTATCTCTATAAAATTAAAAACAAAGATAAAAATTTTCATCGGTCACCAATATATCTACATCTCCAGAAGCAGATCGGGTTAATTGTTTGCCGTATATATAACGCCTCCAATGGTTTTTTCCGAGTCAGAAGGATAGACATAGAGATGAAATGAAATACAAAGCCAAGGTCAGGCAGTGATCTCTGGAAAGGTACGCGCAATTTACAATTTATTATTTTCTTCTCTTGTGAATAGTAAAAGTTTATTTGTTTTGGCACCTTCGCTCACAAATTAGCAACTCGTAGCAAGAAGGGAGCAAAATGGATCATGCAATTTATTGCTAATTAAATATTTAACTTGTTCACAGTATCATGGCGCTAAAATGAGCTGTTTTGTTTTACTTAAAATTTTTTTTATTAATATTATAAACTGTTATCTCGGCCTAAAATAATTGTCCGACATTTTTTTTAAAGACAATAATTTAATTACAAACAATAATTCTAGATAACATAAATTTAAACATAGTAGAAAAACTCAAACAGTTTTTTTTATTTTTGTTAAAAAACAAATAATTGAAAAATTTAGAAATAATGTTTCAGTTTTAATTTAAATCGAGCTCAAAAAATTTTATTTGTTTAAATAAATGTTTTACAATTTTTAAACGTATCTTTATAGCGTTTTATCTTAATTCTATTTAACATTTTAAAATTTTAAGTTCTTCGGCCAAATTTTGAAAAAATTTTTCACGCCAAGACAACTTTAGATAAAGTTGTTTTGGCGTGAAAACTTTTTAGTTGTTAATTTACACTTTAGATAAAGTGTAAATTAACAACTAAAAAGTCATCTTACCACATTGTCACCTTATTGGGCTTATTTACGTCACCATTATTCTTCATTTAAGCTTTCTACAGTAGACTTCGGTTAATCCGGATTCGATTTGAGACAAAATTATCCGAATCAACAAAGTCCGGATAATCCGATGGTTTTTAATAAGAACTACAATATTAAGGAAATCATTTGTATTTTCAGTTTTAACCAAATTAAGCAAAATTCGGCATTAACCGAATCCGGATCGACCGAGGTCTACTGTATTTGTTACAAAAATAGAGCTGTGGTATACTATGGCGTTCTATGATATGCATACGTCTTATTAAAAATGCATCTTAAACAAACGTTCAATTTACTCGTAAGCAAGTGGTTTAATGTAGGCTATTTCAGTTATTATTGGATGTTCTTTCAAACAAGAATGTGTACATTGATTTAATTTGAATTTTTTTAAGACGAGTTTATTTAGAATTTTTGGATTATACATAAAAAGTATTTAAATGAAACTATGTTAAAAGTTAACTTATTTAAATTAAATCAAATAATAGCGATAACCACAATTAATAAATGGTTTTAACATTGTATTTAAATTAAAGGTTTCGCGCATACGACAGGCACTTCTCTGGAATCGGAAAAAATGCATTAAGAAATTTTATTAAAAGCATTCGAATGAATAGATTGTTTCGTGCTTACTAATTTAGTTTTGTGACGTCACGAAACAATTATAGTTGATATATTTTTTTTTAGTATAAAATTAATAAACAAGTATATTATCAATACAATTACTAAATTTGATAAAAATGAACTAAAATTATTACAATCCGGATATTAAACTAATTTATAAATATACACTGAAGAGAGCAATTTTAGAATGCATTTTAAATAAAACGTCGAGATAACTCAATAGATCTTTTCCCAGCCACCTTGTAGACGTAGCAACCGTTGCTAAGACGAGCAAGCTTTGGCTTCATTTAACTT